>CM035435.1:19151120-19591120 GCA_020310875.1 Ceratopteris richardii | reverse complement strand
CAATATATACATATATGCACAAGTTTATGCATACTTACATACATATATACATAGAAGCATACATACATACATACATACATACATACATAGAAGCATACATACATACATACATACATACATACATACATACATACATACATACATACATACATACATACATACATGCATGCATGCATACATATATACATAGGTACATGCCTGGATATTTACATACATACAAACGAATATACTTACATTTATACATACATACATACATGTTGGAACATCAAGCTTACACTATGCTTGAGGTGGGTTTGATCTACATCAAAAGCTATCACTTGGATTACATCAAAAGAAATATCCATTGAAGCGTTCTTTTACCTATGCTCATTTATTGTGTTTTTTAAAAGCTTTTTCATGGATCTTTTACCATTGTAAAAGGCTAGAGTTTTAGAAATGTAAAAGTAGAAAAAGAGAGATAATATTCCATAAATTTGAGGGGTTGACTTGCAATCAATGAATCAATCAATCACCTAAAAGTAGATCAAACTAGATCTTCACTTTTCTTAGATTGTAGGAAAGTGAATTGATTCCATCCAACCACTTATCCTACCTTCATTTGAATTCAAATTCCACTTGTATAAATCATGGAGCACTTCAAGAGTCTATATAAAGACTTCCAATCATGTTTACGATACATGGAAGCAATATCCATACACTTTTGGCCATCATTATCTTGCTCCATTTTTTTTCATCATCTTCTTCAACAACAGTAAGCTTGTAGAGGCTAGTACTCTCTCTAGAGAGCTCCAAATCAAATGGAAGAGGATGTTTTTGAGAGATATTCATGTCTAGTTTATGTGTATAAATTTGCAAAGCATTTGGTTCAGTAGATTGGGTGAAACCATAGGTTTTTTGTCCTGAGGTCTATCTCTGTGCATTCTTGAAAAATAGGAGGTACCACTATTGAGTGTCTGATTCATTCCAAAATCATATTTTGCTTATTTGTTGTACTCTTATGCATTCTATACACTCAAATGTATGTGTATCATTCCTCCATAATGATTTTTTATAATTTTAATATCGCTGGTTGCTATGAGCATTTGAAGTTCATTGTCTCATCCAAAGATAGTAAGTTTTTTGAGCTAATCAATGTGCAAACCTATCTGTTTTGTATCGAATCTTTCTCCTTGCTGCTCCAAAGTACATTGTACATTTTATTGCGCTTATTGCATGTGTATATGTTTGTTTGAGTCTCCATAAGCTCAAGGACTGGTCTTGTGCCGGTTGACTAGACCAAACTTCATTGCTTGACAACTCACTTTTCTACCTCCTACAAGATTTTCCAAGTTCTTCCAGTGGTGTCAGAGCTAGATCATGATGGGTGACAATTTTCCCTTGATGATAGAGAAGCTTGATGCACAAAACTATGCAGCTTGGCAAATTAGAATAGAAGCCTAGTTGCAAGGTAGAAATCTTTATGGAATTGTAGCGAGTGATGAAGCTATGCCTATTCCAAGATCCAAAGTAGGACCTACACAAGAGGAGACAAATAAACTCACATTTTGGTGTGCAAGGGATGTTCAAGGAAGGTCATACATACTAAAATCTATCTTTCACTTTCTACTACCACATATTAGAAAATGAAAGAACTCTCAAGAGACTTGGGATGCTTTCGAGACTTTCTTTTCTAGTAGTACCAAAGCAAGAAAGAATCATCTTTAGAATGAGTTCAACCAAATGAAGAAGACACCTAAAAAAACCATCATAGAGCTTTTTATCAAGGTCAAGGAGGTTGCAAATCAGTTAGCATCTCTTGGAGACCTGATCGAAGAAGAGGCTGCCATGAGGAATATTCTTAATCGGATTCGAAGTGATAAGTAATGGCAATCTTTCACCACAGCTTATGATCTCATCATGGATGTGAAAACTTCAGACTTCAACATCTTTCTTGGACAACTCTTCAATCAAGAGTCCAACAATACAATAAAAAAAGTTAACTCCTATCATAGTAATTCCACTAGTGCTCTATATGCAAATAACAAGGATAAGAAGTTGAAAGGCAAGAAGAAGGAAGAAGATGAAGAGGAGACTTCCCAAGCCAAATTTGCAAGCAAGAGCAAGTAGAAAGGGAATAAGAAAGGACCAAAGCATGACAAAGACAAAATTGAGAATGTTCAACCTATTGCCATGTGCGATAAGACCAACCACACCACTCAGAATTGCTGGTTCAATGGGAAGACCTATAAAGAAAGTGGAAGAGGTGGATATGGTAGCAATAGAGGCAAAGGTGGACACAACTTCAACAATAACAATAGAGGCCATAATAGAAAGGACTACAACAATTATTCTGAAGATCAAGCACATGAAGACTCATTGCTTCTAATGAATCTGAGCCACAAAGAAGGTAAATTACATGATCATTTGTTCTAGATATATACCGGACGTTCAAATCATGTTGCACGCAACATTGTTCTTCTATTTCATTTGGAAAGTCCAAAGCATAGACATGAAGTCCAAATAGGGGATGACACAAAGCACAATGTGGAGAAGATTGGTAATGTCAAAGCTTCCAATGGTAGGACAAATACTTTAAGTAAGGTTCTCTATGTACACACTATCACTAAAAACCTAATAAGTGCAGGCCAAATAGTTGAAAAAGGCTTGCAAGTTAGGTTCATCCAACATGGAGCTTTTGTGGAAAATCCATGTCAAGGCTTCAAGAAGATAGCCAGAGGTGAGAAGAATGGTAGGCTCTTTACATTTTAAGTAGGAGAAACCAAGAACATAGCTCTATTCACTTTTGGGTCTTAAACCCTAAGTGAGCTTGAAGTGTGGCATAAGAGACATGCTCATATGAATGAAAGAACCTTGAAGGATATATGTAGAGTTCAAAGTGTTCTTGGACTACCAAGCATATAAAAGAAACACATGATCAATAGGTGTGATGCTTGTCAAATTGGGAAGGCACAAAGACAACCATTCAACCACAAAGGCTACGTCCACAACAACTTATTGGACTTAGTACATACAAATGTATGGGGACCAAGTCAAGAACCTTCATTGGTAGGATCAAGGTATTATGTCTCATTTATTGATGACCATAGTAGATGGACTATTCTATAATTTATCAAGAGTAAGAATGAAGTGTTTGATTGCTTCAAAAAGTATCTAGCACATGTGGAGAATCATATAGGTAGATCATTCAAGAAGCTCAGATCTGATGGAAAGGGAGAATACTTCTCCAAAGAGTTTGATGAGTTCTTGTAGGATAAAGGTATCAAAAGGGAAATGACTACCAAGACTCTCCTCAACTGAATGGAATTGTAGAGAGGAGAAACAAGACATTTGTTGGATTTGCGAGAACAATGCTTGAAGAGAAGAGGTTGCCACATTATCTATGGGCAGAGGCTATTTCAACTACTGTGTACCTTGTCAATAGACTACCATCCAAATCACTCCAAGGTATGACTCCATATGAAGTATGACATGGAAGAAAACCTACTCTTGGACATTGCAAGGTGTTTGGTTGTTTAGCTTATGTTCATGTGCCATCCTGACTATGAGGTAAGCTAGATGAAAGGGCAACAAAAGGACTTTTTATTGGCTATGAATCATCTCATATGGGTTACAGGTTCTATAATCCTTCAACCAAGCATTTTGCTATAAGTAAAGATGTTGTGTTTGAAGAACATACGTCTTTGTATGATGAAGATAAACAAAATGTAACTCTACCATATGATCTTGATTTTGATTCTCATCAATTAGGAAACAAGCATGATACACAAGTCCAGGATCCAAGAAGTGATATAGATGATGACCATGATGAAAGGGAAAATGACTACAAACTATGGAGTAAAGAGGCAAAAAAGAGATGCATGAGTGTGGAGAATGCTCTAAGAAAGATCTTAGAAGATCAACAAGAGAGAAGAAACAACTAGAAAGTTATGGATATGATTCCACATTTGTTAAAAAAAATTCAATCTAATTGGCAAAAGACTCAATTTTTGGAGGAACCCTCAACCTATGAAGATGGAAAAGAAAACCCTAATTGGCAAAAGGCCATGAAAGAAGAAATAGATGCATTGAAGGAGATGTACACTTGTGATTTGGTTCCAATGTCATCCAATCAAAAGGTACTTGGTTGTAGATGGGTATATAAAGTTAAAACAAACTAAGATGGACCAATGTGCAGGTACAAGGCAACATTACTTACCAAAGGATGCTCACAAACTCATGGTATAGACTATGAGGAAACATTCTCACCAGTTGCAAAGATGACTACAATTAGAACATTGATAAGTGTAGATGTTGCAAGGAATTGGAGACTCCTTGAAATCGATGTAAAAAATGCATTTCTAAATGGTTGGATAGTTGAAGAGGTATACATGTCACAACCTCCACCTTTTGAAAACCCTAATCATGCATCATATTTGTAGACTTAAGAAAGCATTCTATGGATCGAAACAAGCTCCTACAGCTTGGAATTACAGGTCGGCAAGATACCTTCAAGAACAAGGGTTCATGCCTAGCAGCTCAGATCCTTCTCTATTCATCAAAAGCAATCACAATGAGGTTATCTATCTATGTATACGTAGATGATATTATTGTGACATGTGATGATCTGAATGGCAGGATCAAGAGACACATGCAAGAGGAGTTCAAAATTAGTGACTTAGGTGAGCTCACATATTTCCTACGTATGCAGGTGATATACACAGATGAAGGAATGTATTTGACTCAGAGGAGATACATTCAGGGTCTACTTCTAAACACTAAACCTGTAGGTACACCTTTCGAGATGAATCATAAAATTAGTGTTTATGAAGGTGAGGAAATTAAAGACATAAAAGAATATCAAAGCTTGGTAGGTAGCTTGATATATGCTACTCATACAAGGGTAGACATCTCATATAGTGTAGGCGTGCGAAGCTAATTCATGCATTTGCCAAGAAGACCACACATGGATGCAGCCAGGAGAGTACTTAAGTATCTCAAAGGTACAATCAATCAAGGTATATTCTATGCTTAATCTTTAGATTTGGATATCAAAATCTATTCAGATGCAAATTGGGCAAGAGCTAAGGATTATAGAACAAGTACCTCTGGTTACTTTGCATTTGCACGTTCAAAGCTAGTGTCGTGGAGTTCCAAGAAGCAACCAACAATTGCTTTATGCTTAATTGAAGTAGAGTACAGAGGTTTAACCATAGAAATTCAAGAGGTAATATGGTTAAAAGCATTGTATATAATTTTTGGGACTTGTGAGTTCCAAACCTCACATATTTAGAGATAATGTAAGTTTCATGCATCTAGCAGCAAACCCTATTTTCCATGCAAGAACCAAACACATAGAGGTTCATTACCACTACATCAAGGAAAGGCTCATGGCAAAGGAGATTGACATTTCTTTTGTTCTAACTGAAAAGCAAGTAGTAGATATAATGACGAAGGAACTTGATGGAATAAAGATTTGCAGATTTAGCTTGAGGGGGAGCTTTTGGAACATCAAGCTTACACTATGATTGAGGTGGATTTAATCTACATCAAAAGCTATCGCTTGGGTTACATCGAAAGAATATCCATTGAAGCTTTCTTTTACCTATGCTCATTTATTGTATTTTTTTAAAAGATTTATCATGGATCTTTTACCATTGTAAAATCCTTGACCTTTGAACATTTAAAAGTAGAAAAAGAGAGCTAATCTTCCACAAATTTGAGGTGGTTGAGTTGTAGTCAATGAATCAATCAATCACTTAAAAGTAGATCAAACTAGATCTTTAGTTTTCATAGATCAACTGATTCTCTCCAACAGCTAATCCCGCCTTCATTTGAATTCAAAATCCACTTGTAGAAGCCCTATAGAAGTTCATAAGTCTATAGAAAGTCTTCAAATCACTCGTTCATTACATGGAAGCAATATATATACACTTGTGGCCATCATTATCTTGCTCGTTCATTTTTTTTGCATCATCTTCTTCAAGAATAGTAGGCTCGTAGAGGTTGCTGCTCTCTCTACAAAGCTCCAAATTGGATGCCGGAGGACTCATTTGAAAGGTATTTTTGTCCTTCTTTATGTGTATAGATTTTCAAAGCATTGGGTTCAGTAGATTGGGCAAAATGGAAGTTTTTCTTTCTTAAGGTCTATCTTTGCATATTCGTAGAAAATAGAAGGTAGCCCTATTGAGTGTTTGATTAATTCCAAAAGCATATTTTGCTTATTTCTTGTACTCTTTTGCATTTTATACACTCAACCTTATGTGTATCACTACTCCAAAAGGAGTTTTTCTCATTGTAATCACTCTGGTTGCTATTAGGAGTTAAAGTTCATTATCTCATGAAAAGTTTTATGAGCTAGTCAATGTGCAACCCTATCTATTCTGTATCGATTCTTTACCATTTTTGATCCAAAGTACATAGTGCATTTTATTGAACTTATCACATGCCTATAATGTTTATTTGAGTCTCCATAATCTCAAGGGCAGTGTCGCGGGGTTTCATGGTAAGGAGGGTGAGAGTTACTCTCGTTAGGCTAGCACACAAGGTGCTTTTGCGTGCATAGATATATGAAAAACTTACGAAATTTTGAGAAGTTTATTCTTTTTGTCACCTCATTGGACTTTAGATTTTTAAACACCCTCGAGTTTTATGTTTCTTCAATACAACAAACCATCAACAAACAGAGCATGGATGTTGAGTGATCTTATTTCCAATTCTAACAATGAATTCTTTTGAATAAACGGAATTGTTTTTCTTTAGACGTAACTACTAATGAATGAAATTAAGTAGCACTTCCTACCAAAGAGGATTCCAAGGACACTGACAAGTGATATAAAGTAAATTAACCCGGGTACCAGTTAGTGAATTTTGCAAACCATACAGATCCATGATTTATGTTTCAAGCGCATCATCAAAAGATCAGTTCCAAGGGTAGCTATGTGTAGACCTTTCCCGTTTGCCTGCAATGATACTGCCAGAAAATTTTAACTTCATCTGAAATTCATCGGCAATGTCTCTTTCAATTGAATATTTTTGAGTTTTTTAACATATTTTTAGTGACACTGTCATTTCATGATGTTATGCATGCTATTTGAATAAAGCTGTTCGAATTCATAAACATGCAAGAACCAAGAATGATCCAATCAATTCATGTTCTCCATCTTGTGTAACCAGCGATGAACTACTTCACTTTAGAATATGTCAAAAGTACAATCTTCATAAAGAAACAAAAATGAAGTACAAATCTTTACATGCGTATTATTTTGATTTTGTCTATCCAGCTGTTCGAAATCAAAAGATGAGTTGGATTTTTCAGCGCTCCTTAAATTCCAAAGAGAAATCGATAATCACTTTTTAAACGGGATAAATTTCATAAAACAAAGTTTTATAATCTTGCGTTTATTCTGTACTGTTGTAGAACTTTATCTCACCTTCTGTATGACTCCATCAATGTGCATAATATGTACTCCAATCTTAGAATCACCACCGATAAAAAAAAAAAAGTTGTTGCAATGCGCAAAAGGAATTCTTTCTCGTATATGAGGAAATCATGAAGACACTATATCAGATTGACTCTGATTTAAAAAAAGAAATTCATGCAACATTCAAAGGAAAAACAAAGAGATTGAAAAGGGGGAAAGAATTTATGTATAATAATGCAAAGCTCATATCTAAACTTGTACAGAGTGTTAGAATCATATCTGTGAAGTTTTCGCTCAGCAAGATCCAAGTTCTCAGGTTTGCAGATGTCATATGAGCATAGAATCTTCTCTGTATCAAGTGTTTCCACCAGCGTCTCCTCCAACTGCAGTACTCCGAGATATTCTTCCATCTTTCATGCACAGATAGCCTCATTTCCCATGCATCATTACTACAAGTAGGCCTAACAAGTCTTCGTCACCAGTTTTCTTTGGATCGAAGGTTCCTCTCTCTCCCGAATCCCACTACTCATTATATTTTTCTACAGAACGTAGATATATACAAGTCTTTCCAATCTATTATAATCATTCTATCACAGCTGTTGGATGTCAAAACGACTAAGAAGTGCTTTTGTATTGATCTCGCTCGGCTTCACCTTTCCAAACCCATTCTCAAATTCCCTTTAAAACAAACACAGATGTTCCTTGTTGTTGCGCACCCATGTGTTTCACTTCATTCAACGTAGCAGCATTCTTTGTTTTCCATTCCTCCTCAGCATGTCTTCAAAAAGCACACCTCCAAAGTTCATGTCCAAGCTCTAAACCTCCTCTTTTTTTTAGTAGATCCTAATCATCTTTTCCCGCCTTCCTCTTCCTGTGGAATCAGATCCCTTCTAATTCCTCATATTTACATATGCGAACCGGATGCAAAAGCCATATGAATCTTAAACTAAACCTTTCATGTTTAGATCCATAATTTGTGTTAGCATATACATCCAGATTTTGCTCTAGGATTTTGTTTGATGCGTGACTCAGAGTTTAGAGTTTACGTTCATAGTCTCATTGTGAGAAACGAAGGGTTCCTTCTCCTCTTGACTAGAAGAGGTACTTTTCTTGAGAAGAAAAAAACGGTTCGCGCACTGGCTTATAAAGACCGAAGTCTTTCCTCTGCATCACCTTTGATGAATGCGTGTCCTTCTAAGTACCTCTGTATAAGTAGGTGGAAGTGTGTGGACTATTATATACCAAGGAGAAGTAACACCAGATCTCCCAATAACACATGATTGTCCCTCTCTGTTGAAGGCATGAGCTCAAAATGCTTTTTCTTCTTCTTCCCCCTTCTTCTCCTTCATGAAGCCTTCGAAAACCTCTCCATAAAAAAGACAACCTCCACTGCCTGCCAAACCCAGTCAGTCCGTGCTACATATATTGGGCCATGCTTTCCTTCTCGAAAGGCTTTCCCCCAGCCACTCCCTAGATAAGGTAAGAAGCCAAAAGCTCTCCATGTCTACTCCCCATAAGGCACGAAGCAAAAAGAGCGCCCCCTATAAAAGGATCTCCTCCAACCTTTTAATGTCCCCTGCTCATCTTAGAAGGTCAAACAAGCTCACAATGATCTTCGCACCAATTTGCACATGATGATTTGCACTCATCATATTGGAGAAATTCAATCCCTCATTTGCAAGGTCATTGTGACTACACATTGAAACTAGGCAAAGAAAAATAACTTGGTCTGGAAAGATGCATGCAAAATGCATCCTCTCAAAAATTTCAAAGCATGAAGCTGAATTTCCTTCCCTCGCATTTGGCATTTGAGCACCACTTCCATAGGCATGAGTGAAAGATGTGAGAAGAGTGATGAGCTAACATCCCACAGATACAGAAATTGAAATCTCTACATAACTCAACTTCCCCTATATTATTACATGCTTGCAATACACAAACAAAAGTAACCTCATCTACACATGGACCTTTTCTTCAAGCATCCATCTAAATAGCTCGATAGCTTTCTTTCCTTACAGAGTTAGAAGGACCGCCCTTTGATGGAGAGCTGCCACCTTCAAAATATATCTACACAAAATTATTAGGTACATGATTGCTACATCAAACATGATATGATTTAAATGCATGGGGTAGAAACAAAAATGGTAAACCCATGCTTGACTATTAAACTTGGCTTTGAATTACGACCACGTCCACCCCCTCTAAACTTGTGGGGCCTCTGGAAACACCAACACTAATCTTCATATTTGCAAATTTTTGTGAGAATTCATGTAGAATTAGAAGACATTAGTGCATGGGTTATTAAACACACGTGCCTATGCATGGCCATGTAGTGAGCCCTATCATATGCATACTTTGAATGCATCGACAAATATCTTGGTGCAATAAAAAAGGCTAATTAGCATTCTATGATGAGGTTTCTCACTTATTCTTTCAGACTCATTTGGTTACAATTCAATTAATGTGCAATTGGATGTGCATCTATAGGCTTCAAAACTCCGTGCACATAGATTTCCAAGCATGCATACTCTAGATGAAAGTATTCACAATCATGGTGCAAGCATGGAAATGCTTCTCATGGTTTCTACTTAAAGAACCTCTCCACTCATGACTTCCACTCTCAAATGCAATCACTCTGATCTTTAATGACAATTCCTTTATCATTTCCACTCATAACTCAATGTACTCTTATTTGTTATATTTACAAATACATGCCACATGCAAATGAGTGTGCACCTATGGGAATTAAAGCATGTGCTCTTTTCCATTGGTGCAACTAAGCCCAAGCCTACATACTTGATGTATACACATAAGCTTGATGTATTAGCATATCACTTGAGAAGCTTCATATGTACTACCTCTAGTAACTTTGTGTCTAATTACTCATTGTAAAAGTGATGTAAACCCATGAGGAGTTAGGAATCTTGGAATCTTGTGTCATTTGGTAGTTTAAGTTAAGAGAGAATCAATCCTACATTTTAGGACTACTTTTAGGTGAGGATTTGAATTTGAATTCAAATGTTTGGCTCCAACAAAAAGCTATCAAACATGAAGATGAAAATACCATGTGTATCGTGAGGTTTTGAGATCAATTCTATGTACCTTCATTGTGAAGAGGAGCTCATACCATATCTCTCTAATCCTACACTCATTGAGCAATGCCTTATTTCCAATGATCTTTTAATTTTACATGAGTTAATCTATACATGTTCATTACATCCTACTCTCATATCTTGGTCTCACTCCATGAGAACAATGATTTTGTTTGAGCTAGTTCTCACTATGTAGTGCATCATTTTGCATGATTCAAAGCATGACATATTCAAAATATTGTGCATTTGATCCTAAAAAGTTTCATTGAAGTTGGTTCTCACAATCGTTAGATATCAGTTGAGTAATGCTCACTAGTCTCTTATTGCGTAAACTCGTAAAAGTCGAGGGTATAGCCTTACTTGCTAAACGTACTTCTGTACATATAATTTATCATTTTAGATGATTCCACTCATGAATGGTAGCTTGTTAAGCTTATTAAAGATCCTCAAAAGGAATTTTACTAATTGCTGCGATACATAGAGAATTAAGTGAAACATTGAGCATGTGTCTCAACCAAAATAGCAAGTTTTGTGCATTGGAGCATATGCCAACCTATCTGTTTTGATTCAATCATTTGTGCATCATCTTTCAAGTGAAATATATGATCATTTATGCTTATTAGCTAGCTAAAGAGGCCCACAACACTCTCCAGCCATCAATTATAGTAGGTGTGAAGTAGGATTTAGCTACACCATCTCATCTCTTGTGATTATCCACCATCTCCTCCAATAGTGGTATCAGAGCAAGCACAATGAAGATGGGAGATGGTTTTCCATCCTTCATTGACAAATTGGACATGAACAACTATTCAACATGTTCCCTAAGGATGCAAGCATACCTCCAAGGGAGAAGCTTGTATGGATACATCTCAGGAGATGAAGACATGCCAATCCTTAGAAGCAAGAATCAACCGATAGGGAAAGAGCAAGAGAAGCTAATCACATGGTGTGCAAAGGATGCTCTTGCAAGGTCATACTTACTAAACTCAATCTTTGATTACTTGTTACCTCATGTTAGAAACTATAAAACCTCCCAAGAGACTTCGGAAGTGCTTTGATCATACTTCTCCTCCAACACAAGAGCTAGGAAGAATTAGTTGTGGATGGAATTCACAACTCTCAAGAAGCAATCAAGGCAAGGAGTAGTTGACTATGTAACCAAAAGGAAAGATGTTGCAGACCAACTTGCAAGCATTGGAGAAGAGATAGAGGAAGAGCACATAGTGAGGTAGATCATCAATGGGATCAAAGCTAATGACAAGTGGGAATCCTTCACCACTCCAATGGATCTCTACATGGATATGCAGATACATGATCTCAACAACTTGATGGGACAACTCTTCGCCCATGAAGCAAAGCTCAACAGAAATGGTTGTCAAGATAACCAATCTTGTGCCCTTTATACAGATAAGAATAAAGCTAAGGATAAAGGTAAAAGTAAGAAACAAGATGAAGAGGCTAGTACCTCTCAAGCCAATTATGTAGAACGAGGAAGAGGTGCTAGAGGTAGGAGCATAGGAAGTATGCAAGGTAGAGGGAGACCCTACAACAACTCACCATGCAACATATGTGGTCTCAAGGACCACATTACTGAAGAATGCTACAAAAATACAAGGAACCAAAGGGGAAGAGGCTTCCATAAAGGAGGCTATGGACAAACAAGAGGCAGGTACAACAATGGCGAAGGCAACTACAACCACAACTACAATCAAGGCTACAACAACAACAACAACAACAACAACAACAACAACAACAACAACAACAACAACAACAACAACAACAACAACAACAACTATCAAGGAGGCTTTAGAGGAAGAAGGGACTTCAATAACTACACTAAAGATCAAGAAGATTCTCTGCTCATTATGAACATGACATCCAAGCAAGGTAAAGATGATGAACATCTCTTTTACATTGACTCATGATGTTGAAATCATGTGCCAATGAATGTAGCACTCTTATGTGATCTTGAAGAACCAAAGGGAAAGCATGAGGTACAAATAGGTGATGACACCAAGCATTTAGTCAAGCAAATTGGAAATGCTAAGACATTAGATGGTAGTATGAACCTTTTGAGAAAAGTTCTATACGTGCCTTATTGGAGCAATTGAAAAAGCCTTCACATTTGGCTTTACTTGAAGAATCACATGAAGAAACATGTGATGAGTCACATGGACCATTGCTTGTAATTGTGTGATCATTTATCATTTGTAAATGGTTAAATCATTAAGGAATCTTCTAATGCCACTAAGCTCGTGGAGTTAGGACAATAATATGTTATGAGTTCTCATGAGAGAGTATCACCTCATTTAGAGGAACACTTTTAGATGGAGCCAAAACTTGAATTCAAGTTCAAATTTGAATGGAGAGATCCTTATAAAAGGACTTGTAAAACTCGCGACCCAGTTGGTCCTTTTTGAAGCTCTTCCACCTATCACTTTTTGAACTTGAGTAGTTCACTTCATAGACTACCCATATCACTCGTTGTACATCATTTCCTTGCCAATAATCTTGTAAAATCATGTTTCATAATACATATACATCATTCAGTATCTCTATTGATTTCTCTATCATGACCACTCAGAATAGTGTACTTTGAATGTTCATATCTCACTCATTTCTCCATCTCTTTTTATTAAAGAAATTTGAGTCAGCCAAATAAGAGAAATCCACGTCAAAGTGCTCTCTGGTCATTCTCTACACATTCCCTCAAAAGTCGAGGGTAAGCATCTACTTGCTAAAGTTATTGCTCAGTGTATGGTTGATCATTTTAGGTGATTCCACTTGGCACCATTAGCTATCTAGGCTTATTAGATAGCATCAAAATGAATTTTCCTATTTGCTACTATACTATGAGCACTGAGCAAAATATCCAGCAGGTGTCAAGACCGAAATAGCAAGTTTTTTATCACTAGCTAGTTGCAAAGTTATCTGTTTTGATCTAATTGTTTGAAGCATTATCTCCAAAATACAAAGGCACTTATTTAGTGTCATTAGCAAGCTAAAGGGGCCTACTACATAAACCTGAAGTGAAAGAGGGTAGGTACAAAGCAGGGATTAGTAGTACTAACTCATTCTCTTGTGGTATCCGTCCATCTATTCCAACTATGGTATTAGAGCAATTTGAGGTACAATGGGAGATAGTTTGTCTTCTTTTATTGATAAATTGGATAGGAACAACTATCAAGCATGGTTCTTGAGGATGAAGACATATCTACAAGGAAGGCGTCTCTATGGATACATATTAGGAGATGAGGAGACGACCATTTTCAAAAGCAAAGGACAACCTACAAGAGAGGAGCTTGAAAGACTCAACTCATGGTGTGCCAAAGATGCTTTAGCAAGGTCATACTTACTTAACTCTATCTCTCACTTCCTTCTTCCTCACATTAGGAACTGTAAAACATCTCAAGAGACTTGGGAAACATTTTCTTAATATTTTTCTTCCAACACAAGAGCTAGAAAAAATCAACTATGGATTGAGTTTACCACTCAAAGGAAGCAACCCAAGCAAAGTGTTTCAGAATATGTGACCAAAGTCAAAGATGTGGCTGACCAATTGGCAAGCATAGGAATTGAAGAGAAGCAAATAGTGAGACAAGTAATAAATGGCATCAAAGCAGATGATAAGTGCGAAGATTTCACAATTGCTATGAACCTTTACATGGATATGTAGATTCCAAATCTTACCACACTCATGGGACAACTCTTCACCCATGAAGAGAAGCTCAACAAAAATGGAGAACCATCAAGAGGTAAAGACTCTTCTATGCTATACACAGATAAAGGAAAGTGGAAAGAGAAAGGGAAAAGAAAAAAGGTTGACGATGAAGGTACTACTTCTCAGTCTAACTATGCACAGAGAGGTAGGAACTCAAGAGGAAGGGGCAGAGGATGTAAGCAAGGTAGGGGAGACCTTTCAACTCTTCCACATGCAACATATGTGGATTGTCTAATCACACTACAGATGAGTGCTATAGGAACTTCAAGAATCAGAGAGGAAGAGGATATCAAAGAGGTGGCTACTCACAATCAAGAGGATGGTTCAACCATAATCAAGGCTACAACTATGGCTATTTCATCAACTACAACAATAATTATCAAGCAAGATACAAATCAAGAAAGAACTTCAACAATTACAGAGAGGATCAAGAAGATTCTCTTCTCATTCTGAATATGACATCAAAAAAAGGTATGAATGATGAGCATGTCTTCTATATTGACTCAGGTTGTTCAAACCATGTAGTAGGCAATGTAGCTCTTCTTTCTGATCTTGAGGAGCCCAAGGGAAAGAACCAAGTGCAAACGGGTGATGACACCAAGCATTCAGTGGTCAAGGTAGGAAATGACAAAACTTTTGATGGGAATAGAAATCTGTTGAGCAGGGTTCTTTATGTACCTACAATCACCAAGAATCTGATGAGTGTTGGATAGATAGTGGAAAAGGGTTTGCAGGTTA
The DNA here is from genome assembly GCA_020310875.1 of Ceratopteris richardii. Lineage (NCBI taxonomy): Eukaryota > Viridiplantae > Streptophyta > Polypodiopsida > Polypodiales > Pteridaceae > Ceratopteris > Ceratopteris richardii. The sequence goes on along the minus strand of CM035435.1, from coordinate 19,576,169 downwards.
GGTTCAACAAATATGGAGCTTTTGTGGAGGACCCCCAACATGGATTCAAGAGAATTTCCAAGGGAGAAAAAATAGGTAGACTATTTACATTTGAACTTGAGGACACTAGAAATATTGCATTGTATAATTACAAGGATAAAACATTGTCAGAGCTTGAGATTTGGCATCAGAGATTAGGGCATATTGGTGAGAGAACCTTGAAGCAAATATGTAGAGATCAATGTGTGCTTGGATACCTAATGTATCCAAGCAACATATGATCTATAAATCTGGTGCATGTCAGTTTGGTAAATCACATAGGTTACCCTTCACAAAGAAAGGCTACATGCATGAGGATTACTTGGAACTTGTCCACACAGATGTGTGGGGACCAAGCAAGGACCCTTCAATTTGAGGCTCAAGGTATTATGTGTCTTTCATTGATGATTTCAATAGGTGGACTATCTTGTACTTTATGAAACATAAAGATGAAGTGTTTAGTTGTTTCAAGAAGTATCTTGCACTTGTGGAAAATCAAACAGGAAGAAGTCTAAAGAGATTAAGGTCAGATGGAGGAGGTGAGTACTTCTCCAATGAATTTGATGCATTCTTACAAGAAAGATGTAGGATTTATCACTTGAAGAATCTACTTCATATGAAGAGGCAAAGACCAAGGCAGAATGGAAGGAAGCTATGGATGAAGAAATATAAGCACTCCAAGAGAATGATACTTGGGAGCTAGTACCAAGGAAGGCATCATTGAAGGTAATTGGTTCTAGATGGATTTACAAAACCAAGAAAAACTCAGATGGATCCATAAATAGGTATAAAGCTAGACTTGTGGCTAAGGGTTTTGCAGAAACCCAAGGAGTTGAGTATGAGGAAACATTCTTAGCTGTGCCTAAAATGCCAACCATTAGAGTATTGGTACGTGTGGCAGCATCTAGGAATTGGAATATGTATCAATTGGATGTGAAAAATGCTTTTCTCAATGGCTGGATTTCAGAGGAGGTTTACAAGGCTCAACCTCCTAGCTATGAAGACCCAATTGGGCAACGTAAATTATGTGTGAAAATTGAACAAAGCTCTTTATGGTTTGAAGCAAGCACCTAGGGCATGGAATCATAGATTGACTACCTATCTTGAAGATCAAGGATTCATCATGAGCAAGGCAGATTCTTCTCTGTTTGTTAGGAGAAGCAACTCAGAATTGATATATTTATGTGTGTATGTTAATGACATCATTCTTATAGGAAGTGATGTCAATGGCATCAAACACATTAAGAACCAAATGATGCAACAGTTCAAAATCAGTGACCAAGGGCTTCAAAAGTATTTTCTTGGGCTTGAGTTGGTCTATACAAATTCTTGAATTTACATTACTCAAAGGAAGTATGTGTAGGACATGTTGAAGAAGTTCCACTTGGAGAATGCCAAGATAGCTAGCATCCCTATGGAGGTAAATCATATATTGAGTGATCATGAAGGTGATTTACTTGAAGACATTGTAGGATACCAAAGCATGGTTGGAAGTCTAAACTATGCAACTCTAACAAGGATTGATATAGCATATGGAGTAAGTGTTTTAAGCCAATTCATGCACAAACCTAGAGCACCTCACTTGGAAGCTGCCAAAGGGATTTTGAAGTATCTCAAGGGCACTCAAAATTAAGGTTTATAATTTCCATACACTTCATATTTGCATATCAAGCTATACTTAGATGCAAATTGGGTGGGTTGAAAGGATGCCAGGAGGAGTACTTTTGGTTATTTTTCCTTTGCAGGTGATAAGCCCATTTCATGGTCTTCCAAGAAGCAACCTTCTATTTCTCTATGTTCAATAGAGGCTGAATACAAGAGACTAGCCAATGCAACACAAGAAGCCATATGGATTAGATTTCTCTACTCAGATATGGGACTTCACACTCACTCACCTATGATCTTTGGTGACAATACAAGCTCTTTGCATCTTGCAACAAATCCTATCTATCATGCAAGAACCAAACATATAGAAGTTCCGTATCATTATTTTAGGGAGAAGCTATTGATCAAGGAGATTCAACTTGCATATGTATCCACAAATATGCAATGTGCAGATTTATTGACCAAAGTACTTGATGGTACTAAACTTTGCACGTTTAAAGCTATGATTGGACTACAAGACATTCAAGAGGATTGACAAAGAAGATCAAGCCAAGATTTTTGCCTTGAGGGGGAGCTATTGGAGCAATTGGACAAGCCTTCACATTTGGCTTTACTTGATGAATCACATGAAGAAACATGTGATGAGTCACATGAACCATTGCTTGTAATTGTGTGATCATTTACCAGTTGTAAATGGTCAACTCATTAAGGAATCTTGTAATGCCACTAAACTCATGGAGTTAGGAGAATAATATGTTACGAGTTCTCATGAGAGAATATCTCCTCATTTAGAGGAACACTTTTAGATGGAGCCAAAACTTGAATTCAAATTCAAATTTGAATGGAGAGCTCCTTATAAAAGGACTTGTAAAATGCATGGCCCAGGTGGTCCTTTTTGAAGCTCTTCCATCTATCACTTATTGAAGTTGAGTAGCTCACTTCATAGACTACTCATATCACTACATTGAACATCATTTCCTTGCCAATGATCTTGTAAAATCATGTTCCATAATACATGTACATCATTGAGTATCTCTATTGGTTTCTCTATTATGACCACTCAGAACAATGTACTTTGAATGCTCATATCTCAGTCATTTCTCCATCATTTTTCATGTTCTATAGCTTTTTGGAACATCAAAGTCTAATTCAAGCTATCAAAATTTGAAGCTATTTGATTCAGCCAATTGAGAGAAATCTACATCGAAGTGCTCTCTGGTCATTCTCTACACATTCCCTAAAAATTTGAGGGTAAGCATCTACTTCCTAAAGTGATTGCTCAGTGAATGGTTGATCATTTTAAGTGATTCCACTTGGAATCATTAGCTATCTAAGCTAATTAGATACCATCAAAAGGTTTTCCTAATTGCTACTATACTGTGAGCACTGAGCAAAATATTTAGGAGGTGTGAAGACCAAAATAGCAAGTTTTTGATCACTAGCTAGTTGCAAAGTTATCTGTTTTGATCTAATTGTTTGAAGCATTATCTGCAAAGTACATAGGCACTTATTTAGTGTCATTAGCAATCTAAAGGGGCCTAATACATAACCATTAAGTGAAAGAGGGTAGGTACAAAGCAGGGATTAGTAGTACCAACTCATTCTGTTGTGGTATCCATCCATCTCTTCTAACATGCCTACCATAACCAAAAATTTAATTAGTGTTGGGAAAATTGTAGAGAAAGGTCTACAAGTGAGGTTCTCAAAGCATGAATCATATGTGGAAGACCCCAAACAAGGATTCAAAAGGATAGCCAATGGTGATAAGTCAAGTGGATTGTTTACTTTTGAAATTGAAGACACAAGGAACATAGCACTATTCAGTTATAGAGGCCAAACCCTATTTGAGTTGGAAATATGGCACAAGAGGCTAGGAAACATAGGAGAAAGAACTCTCAAGCAAATTTGCAGGGATCAAAGTGTGCTTGGCATTCCTAATGTGACCAAGCAACATATATTCTACAAATATGGAGCTTGTTAATTTGGCAAAGCTCATAGGCAACCATTTAATAGGAAAGGATACATTCATGAAGATTATTTGGAGCTTTTACACACTGATGTGTGGGGTCCTAGCAAAGATCCATCCATCTTAGGATCAAGGTACTATGTCTCTTTTATTGATGATTACAGTAGGTGGACAATTCTCTATTTTATGAAGCACACGGATGAGGTGTTTATATGTTCTAAGAAATACTTGGCATTAGTGGAAAACCAAACAGGAAGAAGCTTGAAGAGAATCAGGTCTGACGGAGGTGGTGAGTACTTTTCACGTGAGCTTGATGTATTTCTACAGGACAGAGGCATAAAGAGGGAAGTAAAAACCAGGTATACTCCTAAATTGAATGGAGTGGCAGAAAGAAGGAACATATTAATTGTTGAGGTAGTTAGGTCTATGTTAAATGAGAAGTCATTACCTAATTATTTATGGGCATAAGCTGTTTCTACAGCTACCTATTTGGTTAACAGGCTTCCATCCAAGTCATTGGATGGTATGACACCATATAAAGCTTGGAATTGTAGGAGACCCTCATTGGATCATTGCAAGATATTTGGGTGCATTGCCTATGCACACATCCCATCACAGATTAGAGGGAAACATGACCCTAAGGCTAAGAAGTGCATATTCATTGGGTATGATCAGAATCAAAAGGGGTATAGACTTTATAATCCCACTAACAAGGCATTCATAGTTAGTAGGGATGTAGTCTTTGATGAGAATAACTCTTGGTTTGAAGATGATTGCAGCAAAGTAAAACTACCATATGATTTGGAAAATGATTTTCCAACCCGAACTCAAGAAGACAAACCAACACCAAGGAGAGGACATCAACTTAGAAGATGAGGAGCATGTTGAACTCAAAGCTTGGAAGTCAAGAGACAAGTGCAAACACAAGAAATTAGAGGATCTACCCGAGTCTTCCAATCAAGCTTTAAGGAGGTCAAACAGAGAAAGTAAGAAGCCCAAAAGGTATGGATATGATACATCCTTAGTCACAAAGCACTCTGTGTACATCACTAAAGATTCAATGGTAGAGGAGCCTACTTCATTTGAAGAGGCTAAGAAGAAGAAAGAGTGGATAGATGCCATGAAGGAAGAATTGGAAGCATTTCAAGAGAATCACACTTGGGACCTAGTTCCCAAGAAACCAGATATGAAGGTAATTGGTTCAAGGTGGATATATAAAGTTAAAAAGAACTTTGATGGTTCTATAAATAGGTACAAGGCAAGTCTAGTGGCAAAGGGATTTGCCCAAACACATGGAGTAGATTATGAAGAAACATTTTTAGTTGTGGCAAAGATGCCAACAATCAGGGTATTGGTAAGTCTTGCTGCATCTAAAAATTGAAATTTATATCAATTAGATGTAAAGAATGCATTTTTGAATGGTTGGATATCAAAGGAAGTATATATGACACAACCATTAGGTTTTGAAGATGAAGAAAAAGCAGGGTATGTAGGAAAGCTTAGAAAAGCATTCTATGGTCTCAAGCAAGCTCCTAGAGCTTAGAACCATAGACTTGTTACCTATTTGCAGGATCAAGGCTTTGTAGCAAGCAAGGCATATTCTTCTTTGTTTGTGAAGAAGAATAAATCAGAGATCATCTACTTGTGTATCTATGTAGATGATATCATTATTATAGGTAATGATTTTGAAGGTATCAAGCAGGTCAAGGCTCAGTTGGTGAAGGAATTCAAAATCAGTGATCTAGGGTTGTTGACTTATTTCCTTGGCTTAGAACTTGTGTATACAGATTCAGGTATATATTCATCACACAAAGGAAGTACATAATTGATATGTTGGTCAAATTTAAATTGGAGAACAATAAAGATGCAGGAATTCCTATGGATATCAATCATAAGCTAAGTTCACATGAAGGTGGACCACTTGATGATATTACAGGGTATCAACAATATGTGAATAGTCTTAATAATGCTACTTTGACAAGAGTTGATATTGCATATGCTGTGAGTACATTGAGCCAATTCATGCATGTACCGAGGAAGCCATACATGGAAGCTGCATAGAGGGTGCTTAAGTACCTAAAGGGTACAATGAATGAGGGGTTATTCTATCCTTTCACTTCTCACCTAGATATAAAGTTATATTCTGATGCAAATTGGGCTGGCTCCTAGGATTATAGGAGGAGCACTTTAGGGTACCTATCTTTTGCAGGTTCAAAGCTCATATCATGCTCCAAGAAGCAAACAACTATGGCCTTACCTTCCAAAGAAGCAGAGTATAGGGGTTTGGCTAATGCAACTCAGAAAGCTATGTCGCTTAAGCGATTGTATGTAGATTTGGAGATACATTCCTACACTCCAACCATATTTGGAGATAATATGAGCTCACTTCATTTGGATGCTAATTGTGTGTACCATGCCAGGACTAAGCACACTGAAGTGCATTATCATTATGCTAGAGAGAAATTGCTAAGCAAGGATATTCAATTAGCATATGTATCAACTCATTTTCAATGTGCAAATTTACTTACTAAAGCAGGTTCCAATTGATGATTGCACTGCAAGAGATCAAGAAGCAATGAAGATCAAGCATGTTAGGCTTGAGGGGGAGCTGTTGGTGCAGCTAAGCCCAAGCCTACATACTTAATGCATACACATAAGCTTGATGTATTAGCATATCACTTGAGAAGCTTCATATGTACTACCTCTTGTAACTTTGTGTCTAATTACTCATTGTAAAAGTGATGTAAACCCATGAGGAGTTAGGAACCTTGGAATCTTGTGTCATTTGGTAGTTTAAGTTAAGAGAGAATCAATCCTACATTTTAGGACTACTTTTAGGTGAGGATTTGAATTTGAATTCAAATGTTTGGCTCCAACAAAAAGCTATAAAACATGAAGATGAAAATACCATGTGTATCGTGAGGTTTTGAGATCAATTCTATTTACCTTCATTGTGAAGAGGAGCTCATACCATATCTCTCTCATCCTACAATCATTGAGCAATGCCTTATTGCCAATGATCTTGTAATTTTACATGAGTTAATCTATACATGTTCATTACATCCTACTCTCATATCTTGGTCTCACTCCATGAGAACAATGATTTTGTTTGAGCTAGTTCTCACTATGTAGTGCATCATTTTGCATGATTCAAAGCATGACATATTCAAAATACTGTGCATTTGATCCTAAAAAGTTTCATTGAAGTTGGTTCTCACAATCGTTAGATATCAGTTGAGTAATGCTCACTAGTCTCTTATTGCGTAAACTCGTAAAAGTCGAGGGTATAGCCTTACTTGCTAAACGTACTTCTGTACATATAAATTATCATTTTAGATGATTCCACTCATGAATGGTAGCTTGTTAAGCTTATTAAAGATCCTCAAAAGGAATTTTACTAATTGTTGCGATACACAGAGGATTAAGTGAAACATTGAGCATGTGTCTCAACCAAAATAGCAAGTTTTGTGCATTGGAGCATATGCCTACCTATCTGTTTTGATTCAATCATTTGTGCATCATCTTTCAAGTAACATATATGATCATTTATGCTTATTAGCTAGCTAAAGTGGCCCACAACACTCTCCAGCCATCAATTATAGCAGGTGTGAAGCAGGATTTAGCTACGCCATCTCATCTCTTGTGATTATCCATTATTTTCTTCAACATTTTCAACTTAAATTATGCATACGTTATGTACAATGCAACTCAAAGATGGTGCAAGAGATCAAGGTTAAAGCAAGGTAGCTATCAAAAAATGCTTTTCACAACTTTGTTCTTGGTTCTCCATCTCCATTGCCTTCACTTGATCATTTCCTGCACTCATTGAAACTAAACAAAAGATAGGAGACATTAAATCAAAATAACATTATGTACATGTGCAATCCATGAAAGGATTTCTTGAAAATCTATTTGCAATAAAGCATGAACTAGCAACTCGAAAGTAGTTGCCTTTCATACGATCCAATGAAACTGAAGATCTTCATTTGGTTCCCAATCATCTACACCTGTACTCATAAACTCATAAGAGTTATCAGAAACATCATTTTCAATAACATTATTTGAAAAAATTTCATTCATTTGAATACTAGGTGCATTTGTTTGATTTGAATGAAATTCAAAATTTTCATCCAACATGCATTTACTTTGTGAAGATGATTCATTCAATTTATCTAATTGTTCACATTCAAAGTCATGCAAATCCAAACTCGTATACATTAGATCAAAAAAATCATCTTGAGTTATAAGATTTTCATGCATTTCCATTGAAAACAACTCTCCACAATCAATCAAACTCAAGCATTCATCATAAGCGAAGGAACTGAGCTAGGAGATCTTCCATGTCGGAAGTGCTAGATTCGTCAATTTTCGATTCTTAACACGATTCTTCAATTCACTACCTCTTTGATTTACTCACCCCTTCCTTTCATGTCGGGTTCACTAGGTATGTTGCGGGGTTTCATGGTAAGGAGGGTGAGAGTAACTCTCGTTAGGCTAGCACACAAAGGTGCTTTTGCATGCATAGACATATGAAAAACTTACAAATTCTTTAGAAGTTTATTCTTTTTGTCACCTCATTGAACTTTAGATTTTTAAACACTCTCAAGTTTTATGTTTCTTCAATATAATAAACCATCAACAAAGAGAGCATGGATGTTGAGTGATCTTATTTCCAATTCTAACAATGAATTCCGTTGAATAAACAGAATCATTTTCCTTCAGATGTAACTACTAATGAATGACATTAAGTAGCATTTCCTACCAAAGAGGATTCCAAGGACACTTACAAGTGATATAAAGTAAATTAACCTGGCTACCTTTCAGTTAGTGAATTTTGCAAACCATACAGATCCATGGTTTATGTTTCAAGCGCATCATCAAAAGATCAGTTTAGAGGGCAGCTATGTGTAGACCTTTTGCGATTGCCTGCAATGAAAATGCTACTCCTAGAAAATTGGCAAAATTACACCTCACATAGTTTTAACTTCATCTCAAACGATCTTTCACCCTTGAACTTCTCGTACATGTAAATCTATGAGGAACCATTAATACCATTTGATTCACTGGCAATGTCTCTTCCAACTAAATATTTTTGAGTTTTTTGACATATTTTCAGTGAGAGTCTCATTTCATGATGTTATGCATGCTATTTGAATAAAGCCGTTCAAATTCATAAACATCCAAGAATCAACAATGATGCAATCGATTCATGTTCTCCATGTTGTGTAACCAGCGTTGACCTACTTCACTTTGGAATATGTCGAAAGTACAATTACAATCTTTACAAAGAAACAAAAATCAAGTACAAAGCTTTACATGCGTATTATTTTGATTTTGTCTATCCTGCTGTTCGAAATCACAAAATGAGTTGGGTTTTTAGCGCTCCTTAAATTCCAAAGAGAAATCGGTAATCGCTTTTTAAACGGGATAAATTTCATAATCCTGCGTTAATTCAATATTGTTGTAGAAATTTATCTCACTTTCTGTATGACTCCAACAATGTGTGTAATGTACTTGAATTGAAAGATCCCAATTAGCTACCTGCCACTCTCCTCCCAACCTTAAATAGCCCTTGCCCTTTGCACCTCTAGAATCTTCTCTAAGGTCCAAACACTCCTCATATGGCCACTCTGAGGAGATGGAAATAACCTCGAAGATCCATGCTAGAGCCTTGGCTCCCCCGAGCTCTGGTCCTTGACCCAGCTAGGGTCCTCGACCAAATGTAGGTAGACCAATGGTAGACCATGGAGGTCTAAATAAATATAACACTCTCTTCCCCTTCTAGAGATCACTGTCCTCAGTGATCAAGGAAGGAAAGTGTTTGCGAATCAAAGCTTCTGATTCCTAGGTAGCATCTATGAGTGGACGGCTAGTCCATGCTACTAAATACTCTGGTATGGAGCGATTTCTCAACTTCCGCTCCCTCTTATCAAGAACCTGAAATGGAACATCTGGCTGAGACGGTCTATTTTCTAAAGCAACTAAACCTTCTACACAATTCTCATCTCGAGAAATGTATGGTCTCAACTTGCTAACATGGAAAACTAGGTGAACTTTGCAAATATCTGGCAATTGCAATTTATATGCGACATCACTAATCTTCTTGATTACTGTCCAAGGTCCACAAAATCTAGGGGATAACTTGGGTTTCTGACCCACTGTCAATGATGAACCAAGTGGAACCTGTAAAAACACACGATCTCCCTCTTGAAACGTTCATGGTGTTCGATGTCGATCTACAAAGCTTTTACTTTCAGCAGCTTGCTGGAGATTGAACTGAGCTATTTTTAAGTTAGCTTGCATATCTATCAAAAACTGTGAAGCACTCGGAGATTTCCTGGGTAATCCAATGGTAGCTGGACTATGTGGAATAAATCCATAGATAACCTCAAAAGGTGCAAGCCTAATAGTCTTGTGCTTCCAACTATTATAAGAAAATTCAACTAATGGGAGAAAACTATCCCAATCTGTTTGCTTCTCCACTACTCATCTTGAGTTGAACTTGAAGCTTACTGAACACGTGTTTCCAAAAATTTCCTATAAACCTGGGATCCTTGTCTGAAACTATAGATCTAGGTAGACCATGCAATCTAAAAATTTTCTGAATAAATAGTTCCGTGACTTGCGGAGCCTCCACTGATTCCTTTGTAGGAATAAAGTGTGCCATTTTGCTCAAACGATCAACCACTACAAGAATAACATTCTTCTATCGTGGTGTCCTAGGTAAACCCATTATGAAGTCCATGGAAATACTATCCCAAAAATACTGTGGTATCTCCAATGGCTGTAGTAGACGTGGAGAACTAATTCTCTCTGCTTTATTCACCTGACATTTAAAACACTGACTTACATAATTGTTTACGTCCTTGACCATCTTTGGCCACCAAAAGGTACGTCTGATCAAGTGCAAAGTTTTCTCAATACCAGGATGTCCTGCACAAGGTGCATCATGGTTCTCGAAAATAACCACTTTTCTAAATTTCCCTTCTTGGGAATTAGGCACACAAATCTTTCCCTTTCTTTTGAGCAAACCTTGCTCCACTTGAAAATTTGAGAATGCTTGATCTTTATCAGTTTGTGATAACTTTTTGATTATAGACCAACAATAATCATCTTCAATCTGTGAATCTTCAACAAGATTTCCCTATATTTGTTTGCATACTCCTACACTGAAAGCTGTCTCTGCTGTAGGAAAAACCATGCATCTAGAGCCCTAGTACGCTCATCTGGAGGAACAAAATTATTGTAAAATATAACTTTAAATTCTGCCCAAGTGGCCGGTTCTATCTTGATACCAAATGAAAGATCCCAATTAGCTACCTGCCACTCTCCTCCCAACCTTAAATAGCCCTTGCCCTTTGCATCTCTAGAATCTTCTCTAAGGTCCAAACACTCCTCATATGGCCACTCTGAGGAGATGGAATAACCTCGAAGATCCGTGCTAGAGCCTTGGCTCCCCGGAGCTCTGGTCCTTGATCCAGCTAGGGTCCTCGACCAAATGCAGGTAGACCAATGGTAGACCATGGAGGTCTAAATAAATCTAACATGAATCTTACAATCAACACCAGTAGGAGTTGCAGATTCTTGGGAATGATTTTCTTAAAGAAAAGTTTTACAACTTTGAGAGAAGCATGTACACTTAAAGACATTCAGGTAGCAAATCAAACATTCAGTCATGAAGGTTTGATAAAAGCAGATTCTACACAGGTTCTTAGCATTAAAAGAATAATGGTTGTACTCTGAACAATGCCGGAACTCTTCATGAGAGTCTTCAACCATATGACCTCCTTTGCAGCTTCAACCATACCTTTATAATCTGCTTCTGTAGATGATAAAGCAATTGTATGTTGCTTTTTAGAACACAAGGAGATTAGCTTATCTCCCACAAAACACAAGGACCCATAGGTTGATCTCCTATCATTAGGATTACCTGCCCAACTTGTATCACTATATATCTTGATGTTTGTATCTGATGTAAAACCATAATACAAACCTTCATTGAGTGTAACCTTAATATATCTCAACACTCTTTGTCTTGCAACCCAATGTTCTTTCCTAGGAAAATGCATGAATTGAGACAACACTCGAATTGCATATGACAAATCAGGCATAGTTAAAGTAGCATAGATTAGACTACCAACCAAACTTTGATATAACTTCATATCCTTGAATTCTTCTCCTTCCATGCCCTTGGGGCCTACTTCAAACCATACAAAGATCTCTTGCGCTTACATACATATTTTGAGTACCTTTTATCTCTGAACCCTTATGGTTGCTCCATGAAAACATCATCTGAAATATAACCATTAAGAAAAGAATTCTTCACATCAATTGACATAGTTTCCAACTTTTACATGGAACAATGGCTATGAGTGTCCTTATGGTTGTCATCTTTGCCATAGGACTATAGGTCTCATCATAATCTATACCATATATCTGAGCATATCCTTTCACAACGAGTCTAGCCTTATACCTAGACACACTTCCATCTGCATAACTTTTTGTTTTGTAGACCCATTTGCATCCAATGATCTTCTAACTATTTGGTTTAGGAACCAAATCCCATGTCTCATTCTCTATCAATGCATCATATTCTTCCTGCATAGCTTTCTCCCAATTTTCTTTACCTTTTGCCTCTTCATATGTAGAAGGGTCTTCCTTTGCTTTCAACATATAAGCATAATCTTTAGTAGTCAAAAAAGAAGTGTCATAGCTATACCTTGTAGGTTGCCATTTATGCCTTGATGACCTTCTGAGTTCTCCACTTCTTGATGTTTCTCCTTCATCACATTCTGGGTCAAACCTTGGCTTTTCTTCAACTTCAACTTGTACTTCATTGTTCTCTTCTTCGTCAAATATCTGAACCTTTGATTTACCTTTCCTTTGATTCAAGATTTCTTCATCACCTGCATGATTATTGATTATACCTACATACCAAGTACCTTGCTCATCAAATCTAACATCCTTTGACACAAGAAATTGCTTAATGGATGGACTCCACAACCTATAATCCATCTGCTTATCATCATAACCAATGAGTACATACTTTTTAGCTTTAGGTTCCAATTTATGCCTCAACTGAGATGGCACATATGCATAAGCCAAACATTCAATTACTTTGCAATGATCTAAGGTAGGTCTCTTACCTCACCAAGCTTCATATGGTGTCATACCTTGTAAAGGTTTACATGGTAACCTATTAACCAAGTATGTAGCTGTATTTACAGCCTCAACCCACAAATAATTGGGACAATTTTTCTCCTTCATCATTGATCTTGAAAACTCAACAAGAGTTCTATTTCTCCTTTCTACTACACCATTTTGTTGAGGAGAGTACCTGCACATAACTGCTCTCTTTATACCTGCATTCCATAAGTAATCACTGAACTCATTAGAGATATACTCTCCCCCTCCATCTGACCTTAGTCTCTTCAATTTTTGACCTATGATTCTCTCTACATACACATGATAATGTTTAAATGTGTTGAACACCTCTGATTTATCTTTGATCACATATATAGTGATCCACTTGGTAGCATCATTAACATAAATCACATAATATATTCAACCATTAATACTCATCTAGGGTCTTCCACAAAAACTCCATCATTAGTAAACCTTACTTCATAACCTTTTTCAACAATTTCACCTACACTTATCAGATTCTTTGGAATTGTAAGACCATACAAAACCTTACTCAAAAGAGTACTTCCATCCTTGGCCTTCACAGATCCAATTGACTTCACATTATGCTTTGCATTATCACCTGTTTGAACTACATGATTAGTTACCTTATTTTCCGAATCAGTCATCAAAGCTATGTTACCACTCAGGTGATTGCTACACCCTGAGTCAATGTAGAAGATTCTTTGATCTTCACTTTGTCTTTCACAAGTTGCATTCATAATCAAGGTTGAATCCTCCTTCTGATTCAAAGCATCGTTGTAGTAGGTATTGTTGTAGGATTGAATTTGGAAACCTCTACCTCCATTACCTCTGCTACCTCTACCTCTGAAATTACCTCTTTGGTTTCTACCACCTCTTCCTCTTGAATTAAAGTTTTGACTAGATCCTCCATTATTCTGATTATTGTGCCAACATTCATGAGCTAAATGATTTTTCTTACCACAAATCGAGCAGGCTTTGGCTCCATCTTTATTGCTTTTGTCTCTACCTCTACCTTTGCCACCTCCTCTTCCTCTTAGGAAATTAGCTTGTTTAGTTGTACCTTTTTCTTCATTCAATTGTTGCTTGCCTTTGTTAAAATTCTTCTTGTCCTTTGAATACATTGCTTGACCTGTACTTTTATCAACATCACCTTTGACATCCTAGTCAAGGTTAGCATATTTCCTAACAATTGATTCAAGTCAGAAGTGAAATGATCTAGTGACAATTTAGTAGAAAAAATAAATGGCTTCCATTTCTTATCTCCTCTCAAACCTGTAAGAATTTGCCTTACCAACTTATCCTCTTCAATGTCTTCATCAACTGCTCCTAATGCATCTGCAATGTCCTTCATTCTTGTTACATAATCAGAAATGGATTGAGAAGCTTTCTTTTTGAATGTAGTGAATTCAGCTCATAAGGATGCCTTCCTTGACTTTGTAGTATTTTTGAAATGCTCTTCCAAGGCATTCCATATGTCACTTGCACTTTCAAGTCCTCTATTATGAGGTAGCATGTAGTCATTGACTCCCATGTATATAATGCTCCTTTCTTGAGCATCCTTCTTCATCCATGTCTTCAAATCCATGAGCTCCTCCCTAGTTGGAACACTAGGATCTTTGAATTCTGGTTTTTCTTCTTCACCTATAATGTATCCTATCAAGTATTTGCTCATGAGATGAGTTTCCATCCTCATTGACTAAGCTGGATAGTTTTCTCTATCCAATTTCTCTATTTGAAGAGAATCTCCCATCCTTTCTTCACCTGTGTATTAAATTCTTCAAGCTTTATGAGGAATAAGTGTACCTTTACTTTGAATGAAGTTCCTTTTGATCTTCTTGATAGCTTCAGGCCTCCTTCTCTAGCTTTCAGTTCAAACATTCACCTTTTGAGTCTTCAGAAGTTGATTTTTGTATAATTGTAGTAGTCGGTGTCCTCCTTTCTTCTATTTTGATGATTCCTGCTGTGATACCACTGATAGAGAGTGTTAATCTCCAAAAGAACAAGATCTCTTTGATGTTAGAGCACTTCTATATCAAGAATAACTTAGAACCTCTACCCATTTGGAGGACCAATACCAAATTATCAAAATTTTGAACTAATTGTGAACAAACTCAACACACAGAAAGTCTGCTTCACTTTATCCACTCATAGACTCATCAAACATGTAATGTTTTCAATGGAACTTTGTATGAAGTGTTGGCAAATGTTTGGACACCCTGTCCAAGTTAAAACTTCTCAAAAGGTTTAGTAAATCTTGAGATGTACTCCAAACAAGTCACCTATGTCTAAACTTGTACTTCTATACATTCGACTTTGACAACTGTAACTTCTAATGCATAGTTCTCTCAAAATACAACCCGTTTATTCAAATGCTTTTAGCCATAGGTAGCTTACCTTCAAAATTAAAGAATGACTACTTGGTTGCTCAAAACTTTACACTGTGGAAGGAGAAATTACCAAAACATTAGCATCAAATTTGTGCCTGTTACAAACTTCACTTCATCACATTTACACATGTAAATGTTCCTACTCTCAATCCTCTCAGCCTGATCATAATTAGGATCTAAAAACTTGTAGAGAGGTCAGTCATCTATAGACTTAGACTTGTACAAAAGTATTTCACAAGATGATAAACATAGAAGGAGTACTCAGCAAAATATCGGGCGTAACTTTTTCTTCTACTCAGAAAACTTTTCATTTGAATGATGACAGAGATCTTCTTCACTTCTAAAGTATCTAGTGACTCTTAAAGCTTCTAATATTCATCACATCGCATGCTCTTGCATACATGCCTTGATTGTCTACTTGTATATATAGGCATATATGTACAAGCTCATGAGCTACTTACAAGTTTAGTGTACATATGTATATAAGTCTTCATTTCCTGAATATGCACTATCTTCAAGCTTCACTTGTTGTTCTTTTCTTCATCTTTTGAATTCAAACTTTTGTTCAAGACATCAATGGATTGTTGACTTGCACCAACAAAAAGTACTTCGAAGTACCCACTGGTCAAACTCTACAAAGGTCCTAAAAAAGCGAGGGTAATGCTACAATTGCTAAATTGATTGCTCTATGTATAGTCAATGATTTTAAGTGATTCCACTTGGAATCATTAGCTTATTAACCTAATTTAATATCTCCAAAGGGAATTTTTCTAATTCCTATTGTACTGGAAGCACTGAGCTTAAGAAGTAGTAGGTGTAGGTACCAAAATATAAGGTTTTCATTAGATTGTGAACCTTGGAGTGGTCTATTTTGTATCAAACATTACTCACATGATTTTCAAAGTACATAGACACTTTTTTAGTTTCATTGGAAAGCTAAGAGGGCCTACAAATCAACTCTAAAGCTAAAGAGGGCTGGTACAAATCAGGGATTAGCGGTACCAATGCATTTTCTGGAGTTCCCATCCATCTCTCCCAACAATGGTATTAGATCAAAGCTAAGGTAAAAATGGAAGATGTTTTTCCTTCTTTCATTGATAAATTAGACACGAACAACTATCAAGCATGTCCTTGAGGATGCAGACATACTTGCAAGGAAGGAGTCTCTATGGATACATCTCAGGAGATGAGGAGATGCCCATTTTCAGAAGAAAAGGACAACCTATAAGAGAGGAGCATGAAAGACTCAATTCATGGTGTGCAAAGATGCATTAGCAAGGTCATACTTACTTAACACAATCTCTGATTTTCTTGTTCCACACATTAGAAACTGCAAGACATCCCAAGAGACTTGGGAAACATTTTCTTCATATTTCTCTTCCAACACAAGGGCTAGAAAGAACCAATTGTGGATTGAGTTTACCACTGAAAGAAAGCAACCCAAGCAAGGCATCTCAGAGTATGTGACCAAAGTCAAGGATGTAGCTGACCAATTGGCAAGTATAGGAGAAGAAATTGAAGAGGAGGAGATTGTAAGACAAGTAATCAATGGGATTAAAGCAGATGACAAATGGGAGAGCTTCACAACTATCATGGACTTGTACATGGACATGCAGATTCCAGACCTTACCACACTCATGGGGCAACTCTTTACCTATGAAGCCAAGATCAACAAGAATGGAGATTCATCAAGAGGTAATAGCTCTTCTGCCCTATACACAGATAAAGGCAAGTCTAAAGAGAAAGTGAAAAGCAAGAAAACTGAGGATGAAGGTACACCCTCTCAAGCCAAATATGCAAGGAGAGGTAGAAACTCAAGAGGTATGGGGAGAGGAGGTAAGCAAGGTAGGGGGAGACCTTATAACTCCTCACCATGTAATATTTTTGGCTTGTCAAATCATACTACAGATGAGTGTTATCGGAACTTCAAGAATCAGAGAGGTAGATGTTTCCAAAGAGGTGGATATACACAATCAAGAGGAAGATTCAACCATCATCAAGGCTACAATAAAAACTACAACAACAACTACAATAACAACTACCAAGGAGGATACAAGTCAAGGAAAAAATACAACAATTATACAGAGGAACAAGAGGATTCCCTTCTGATTATGAATATGACTTCAAAGCAAGGTATGAATGATGAGTATCTCTTCTACATTGACTCAAGATGATCAAACCATGTGGCAGGCAATGTAGCTCTTCTCTCTGACCTTAAGAAACCTAAGGGAAAACATCAGGTACAAACAGGTGATGACACCAAGCACTCAGTGGTCAAGGTAGGAAATGTTAAAACCTCTGATGGAAATAGAAATCTGTTGAGCAAAGTTCTATATGTACCTACAATTACCAAAAATTTAATGAGTGTTGGATAGATTATGGAAAAGGGGTTGCAGGCCACGTTCAACAAATATGGAGCATTTGTGGAGGATTCCCAACATGGATTCAAGAGAATTGCGAAAGGAGAAAAGATGGGTAGATTATTCACTTTTGAACTTGAAGATACAAGGAATATTGCACTTTATAGTTACAAAGACCAAACATTATCAGAGCTTGAAATATATCATAAGAGATTAGGACTCATTGGTGAGAGAACCTTAAAGCAAATTTGTAGAGATCAATGTGTGCTTGGGATACCTAATGTATCCAAGCAACACATGATCTATAAACGTAGTGCTTATTAATTTGGAAAATTTCAAAGGTTATCCTTCTCAAGGAAAGGCTACATGCATGAGGACTACTTAGAGCTTATCCTACAGATGTATGGGGATCAAGTAAGGATCCCTTAATTTCTAGATCAAGGTATTATGTATCTTTCATTGATGATTTCAGTAGGTGGACTATCTTATAATTTATGAAGCACAAATATGAAGTATTCAATTGCTTTCAAAAGTATCTTGCACTTGTTGAGAAACAAATAGGAAAAATTCTAAAGAGACTAAGGTCAAATGGAGGAGGTGAGTACTTCTCAAATGAGTTTGATGCATTCTTGTAGGATAGAGGAATCAATATAAAAATTACAACAAGGTATACCCCTGATCAAAATGGGGTGGGAGAGAGGAGAAATAGACTAATTGTTGAAACAGCTAGGTCAATGTTAAATGAGAAAAAATTACCTAATTACTTATGGGTAGAGAGTGTATCTACTGCCACTTATCTTGTTAACAGGTTGCCATCCAAATCTCTTGATGGGATGAACCCATATGAAGCATGGCATGGTAGAAGACCTTCACCTGATCATTGCAGGATCTTTGGATGTGTTGCTTATGTGCATATACCATCTCAAATAAGAGGTAAGCTAGACCCTAAGGCAGAGAAGTGCATCTTCATAGGGTATGACTTGAATCAGAAAGGATATAGGTTTTACAATCCTTCCAACAAAGATTTATGGTCAGTAGAGATATTGTCTTTGATGAGAATGATTCTTGGTTTGAAGGTGAATGCAAGATGGCAGAAGATCAGAAAGGGAGATCAAGAAGCCAATCAGATATGGGTACGACACTTCTTTAGTTACTAAGCACTCTGTTTATCTTGCAAAAGACTTGTCATTTGAAGAGCCATCATCATATGAAGAGGCAAATACTAAGGTAGAATGGAAGGAAGCTATGGATGGGGAAATTGAAGCACTGAAGGAGAATGATATTTGGGAGCTAGTTCCAAAGGACTCTATGAAGGTAATTGGTTCTAGATGGATCTATAAGATCAAAAGAAATTCTGATGGATCAATAAGTAGGTACAAGGCTAGACTTGTGGCTAAAGGTTTCTCACCCAAGGAGTTGATTATGAAGGAACCTTCTCACCTGTGGCAAAAATGCCAACCATTAGGGTATTGGTAAGTGTGGCTGCATCAAAGAATTGGAACATGTACCAATTGGATGTAAAAAATACATTTCTAAATGGATGGATTTCAGAGGAGGTGTACATGTCTCAACCTCCTGGCTATGAGGACCCAATATCATGTGTGTAAACTGAACAAAGATCTTTATGGATTGAAACACGCACCTAGGGCATGGAACCAAAGGTTGAGTACATACCTTTAGGATCAAGCATTCATCATAAGTAAAGCAGATACTTCTCTATTTATTAAGAGAAGTAATTCAGAGGTGATATATCTATGTGTGTATGTTGATGATATCACTTACAGTTAATGATGCTATGGCATCAAATAGATCAAGAATCAAATGATGCAGGAGTTCAAAATCAGTGATCTAGGATCACCAAAGTACTTTCTTGGACTTGAGTTAGTCTATAGTAACTCTGGAATTTACATTACACAAAGAAATTATGTACATGACATGTTAAAGAAGTTTCATTTCGAGGATGTCAAGGTAGCAAGCACTCCAATGGAGGTAAACCAAAAATTAAGTGCTCATGAAGGTGATGTGCTTGATAATATTGCAAGATACCAAAGCATAGTGGGAAGTTTGAACTATGCTACATGGACAAGAATTGATATTGCTTATGGAGTAAGTGTCTTAAGCCATTTTGTGCACAAAACTAGGGCACCTCACTTGGAAGCTACCAAGAGGATTTTGAAGTACCTTAAGGGGACTCAAAATAAAGGTTTATATTTTCCTTCTACTTCAGATGTAGACATCAAGATATAGTCAAATGCAGATTGGGCAGGTTGCAAAGATGATAGGAGGAGTACCTTAGGATATCTATCTTTTGCAGGTGACAAGCCTATATCATGGTCTTCCAAGATGCAACCTACTGTTGCCTTATCTTCAACAGAGGTAGAATATAGAGGATTGGCCAATGCTACTCAACAGGCCATATGGATTGAATTGCTATATAAAGATTTGGGTTTGCATACTAGATCTCCAATGATTTTTGGAGATAATACAAGCTCACTACATCTTGCAGCAAATCCTATTTATCATGCTAGGACCAAGCATATAGAGGTTCACTATCATTATGTGAGAGAGAAGCTATTGAGCAAGGAAATTCAGTTGGCATATGTATCAACCAATATGCAATGTGCAGACTTATTAACCAAAGCACTTGAGAGTACTAAATTTTACAGGTTTAAAGCTATGATTGGATTGCAGGACATTCAAGAGGATTCACCAAGCCAAGATGTTTGGCTTGAGGGGGAGCTGTTGGTGCAAATGCCAAGCCTACACACTTGGCTAGGCATGAGAAGATCTTATGAGGAATAATTGAGGCTCCATGAGAACCATTGCTATGGATTGTTTAGCTTTTGCCATTTGTAAAAGTCAACATGACTTGAAGGAATATTTGTAAAAGCCACTAAACTCATGGAGTTAGATGGATTGTTTAGCCATGAATTCTTAGAGAGAATATCTCCTAAAGTTGAATTTAAATTCAAAATTTGAATGAAACATCTATAAAAGATGAATGTAAAACCCCCGAGTCAGATCACTCCAATTCTGATGCATTTGTTGATCACATTGTAAGAGAGTGAGGCTCACTTCATAGCCTACACCTCTATCTATCATTGGTCATTGATTATCATGCCAACAACCATGTACAACATTGTTTCATAACACAATAGATCATTCATTATATCTGTTGATCTTTCTGTTATTATCACTCAGAATAGTCACTTTGTATTGCTCATATTTTAGTCAATACTCCACCATTTTCAATGTTCTATAACTTGTTGGAATCAACGCTATGTCATCTACACCTTGAAAAATTTTGAAGATATTCCATGCAGTGGATTGGGAGAAAAGCACATCGAAATACCCACTGGTCAAACTCTGCAGAGGTCCTAAAAAATTGGGGGTAATCCTACACTTGCTAAATTGATTTCTCTGTGTATATTTAATCATGTTAAGTGATTACACTTGGAATCATTGGCTTATTAAGCTAATGTAATATCTCCAAAAGGACGTTTTCTAATTCCTACTGTAGTGGAAGCACTGAGCTTAATAAGCAGCAGGTGTGTGTACCAAAATAGAAGGTTTTCATTAGATTGTGAACTTGGGAGTAGTATGTTTTATATCAAACATTACTCACATAATTTCCAAAGTACATAGGCACTTGTTTAGTGTCATTGGAAAGCTAAGAGGGACTACAACTCAAGTCTGAAGCTAAAGAGGGCTAGTACAAAGCAAGGATTAGCAGTACCAACTCATTTTTTGGAGTGTGCATCCATCTTTCCCAACACATAGCGTAGCAATCAGATGCAAAAGAAGCACTATGAGGTCTTGAACAAGTAGGATATGATAGAGGTGCATGTAATTTGCTATCACACAAAGTCTACACAATCCATTTTGGCATAGTTTTTGCCTCCTCAATATCAACTCTCTCATCAACAAGTGCATCGTGTAAATTTGCATAGAAAATGGAATGATCTGCATCATCACATGAAACCTATAAAGGCTAAAAAATTGCCTCATTTGGACTAGCACTGGACTATCTACCTATAAAAAGCGGCAACAAGGTGCCATACATGTCTTTGGAGCTAATTGATGTCTTCTTAGGACATGAAAGTAATGGCTGAATAGCATCCTCCAAAAAAACAACAACACGGCTAACCAAAATGCATTTAGTATGTGGATGGTACAGATGATAGCCTTTGCTTTCAGAACTGTACCCAACAAAAATACATTTCATTGTTTTATCATCCAATTTTCTACATTGTTGTTCAGGCATTAATGCATATGCTAGACAACCAAAGATACGTAGGTGAGCAATAGATGGCTTGCAGCCATGCCAAGCCTCATATGTAGTGATAAATTGCAATGCTTTAGTGGGACACTTCTTGAGTACCTATGCTACACACATAATAGCCTCAAGATAGAAACTATGTGGTAAAGCTTAACTCTTGTACCATACACCTCACCATCTCCATGAGTGATCTATTCTTCTTTCAACAACTCAATTCTTTTGAGGTGTATACGACACTCTACATGTGTTTTATCCCATGTTAAGCCATAAATGCATTAAAATTAGAAGACACATACCCCCCCCCCCGATCAGAATGGAGGGTGCCCATTTTCCATGCTCACATATCTTCAACCAAACCCAGAAAGGGTTTGAAGCACATAAACATTTCTAACTTTACTTTCAATGGATATACCCATGCACGCCTAGAAAAATCATCAATGAAGGTCACAAAGTAACGATACTTTCCAAAAGAGGGTGTCTGCATAGGACCACAAACATCACCGTGAATAGGTTGTAATTTCTAAGTAGCTCGAACTCAACCATCTTTTGGGAATGAGGAATGTTGCATTTTGCCCAAAATATAGCCTTCAAGAACATGTTTACGAGGTGCCTCAAGTTAGGGCAGAGATGGCACCATTTTAGATTTTTATAGGCATATCAAGCTAGAAAAATTCAGATGAACAAAGCATGCATTCCAAAGCTTTGCATTTGACATAGCTTGAGAATCATGTACTACACATACTAAATCATTCATAGATTTTTCATACTCTATGAGCTTATACAGCCCCATGACAAAAAATACTGAAAGCAATAATGACATTGCCATTTGAGAGACCATGAACCGAACATCTGTCATCAACAAATTTCACAACCAAGCCAATCTTGGCTAAGACTAAAACTGAAAACAAATTCTTCTTGACCCATGGCACAAACAAAGCATCCGACAATGTAAACGAACTACCATAAGTAGTCGTTAGAATGATCTTACCAACTCCAATAACAACATAAGAGGATTTATTGGTGCATGTGACAATATTCTTTGTAGGTGTAGGCTCGAGTGAAGTGAAGAAACTATGCTGCAAGGTAATATGTTTGCTTGCCCCACTATCAAAGTAACAAACATCTGAGTCTATTTCAGACATACATTGTTCATGAGAAGATGGTTCATGACTACAAACACTGCTAAATGCCCATCCTTTAGTCTGCACAAGATTAGCAGACTCTATTTTGGGTGTAGAGGCCTCTACAACAACCATTCCAGCCTCTATTTTCCTTGCCTCTTTAGCAGCCAATTTTGGACAACTCTTTACAACATGATCATTTCCTTTATCGTATTTGCAAATCAATTTTTATTTTTCTGTTTTGTTCTCATCTTTTTCATCCTACTTTGATTGTGCAAAATTAGCAGATTTTTGCTTACTAGTAGAGGAGCCCCATTTACCTTTGCCCTTCTGACTAGCCATGAAATCTTGATCTGTAATACACCTAATGGACGTGTTCTGCCTAGATTGATCTTCTTGCAATAGAATAGAGACTAACTCCTCAAATGTTAAGGCATTTGGATTGCCTTTCATCATTCAGCAAAACTCTGATATGAATATGGAAGACCATTTGAAACAGTCTGCACAAGTGAAGTTTGAGGCAAGACTTCATAAGCAGAGATCAACTATTGCTTCAAATCTTTGATCTTTGTCAAAAAACTATCCATGGAATCTCCTTCATTCATGTGCTCCCTCTCCAACTGTTTTCAAAGGTAAGCAACACGAGCCTCATTCCTTGCCTAGTAATAAAGTGGTAAGTGTATCCCAAGCATCCTTAGCTATTCTTTGAGAGTGAATATGAGGAATCCTGGCATGTATGATAGAAAAGGCTATCAATGCATGTGCTTGAGCATCTCTACCATCCCAACGAATTTGCTCTATAGTATGTGCAACATGAACCGCAACACGAAGAATAGCGCTATCTTCAATGCCATCTCCATCATCTTCAACAACTGTGTTCGCAGGTGAAATAGGACATTTTTTCACACCTTGCATAATATTCCATAGTCCTTTTGCAACCAATACATGACACATCATATAAGCACATAATGGGTAATTTGTACCCTCTAGCTTATATGATGTGTCGTGTATTCCCTTTGCAACCAATACATGACACATCATATAAGTAGTGATATATGTAATACATCATTGCTCTTAGCCATGGCGACTAACTAAAATACCTTGATGCAAAAAAATGATTGTATCTCAAAAGGTTGAACAGAACTACCCTGTTGCGTTTCGCCAAACCTATAGCAGACCTCAGGATGCTTGTTATCTAGCGAACCAAAACCTATATATATCTTTGGCACATAAAGATGAAATTACCTACAGAGGCACTGTGATAGTGCATTCGGAGCCCAAAACGAGCTCAAATCGCGATTTTGACACCATACAACAAAGTTTTTTTGAACTCCTAATTTTCTTGAGTATGCTCACCAATTTTTGTGTGATTGTGAGATTGTGACCTGAGGGGTGTTGTTGCTCTAGCACAATGGTGAGAACCACGTTAAGAAGCTCCACCTCCTTAATGTCAATCCACGGAAGAGATAGGAGTGATATGAAGATCGTGAATGTGAAATGTAGTGAAGTGAAGGTGAGAAGCATAGAGATGCACACACACATACACACACACACAATGAAGAGACAAGAAAGACACAATGGAAGGTAGGAAAATAGACTCTATTCTCAAGATCTCAATTACAACTAAAAATAGCTCTAAGCTCTTCTCTACTCATACAAGCTAACCTCAAAAATGAGCTCTCTGGCTATTTTTATAGATTCTAGACTAGTTTTGACCCGTTTCACATCTGGTGACCGGCATAGTTAAAAAATAGGTTCTAGGTGCTATTTGAAAGGGTAAACGAGATCCAAAAATAGCCAAAATTGGTAGGATCCTTCTACCTAAGCTCCTCAAGCTCAAGGAGTTCTTGGCTTGCACAAACTGGAGCTATGAATTACAAAAACGGTTGTTCTATGTAACATATGGTACAAGAGTGATGAAAATCACTGTTGGGAGTTTTTGAAAAGTATTTATAAAACATATTTGTTTGAAAAATAATTTGACCGGCTCCCCACTAATTCGTTGTGCTCTATCTTCACATGCTTCCTTGACATTTGTGCCTCTGGCTACTGCCAACACCCCCTCCCTCTCGCTTCTGTCGTCCTCGACAGAACCTTGTTGTGGGGCCTGTCGGATATAATTATGTAGTAGGTCATGAGCAAGGGTGTGTTCTGAAATGCGGATACCTCATGCCAGATCTGCTTCAGGTTTTTCCCAATCGATGGGCTGAGGTTCCTCTTGTGGTGGGAGTCTGTAGTGCATGGAGTACACCAGTTGTTCACGGGTAAATAGTTGGAGTAGATGGGTGGGCCTACTAATGAACACCTGTGGGTGATACTCCCAAAAACCAGTAGTAAACATTTCTTTGAAGGTTATTTTATAGCACATCGATAAATATTTAAGGTGATAGTGCCAGGCATAACACACACGGAGCAATGGTGTCATACTCATAGCATATGCTAAATCTTGATTGCCATGCTCGAATCCCGGGGTGTTCAGTATGGTGCCTTGACGTGACGGAAGACTTTGAATATGATCTGCATCATGTGAAATATTTTGACAGTCATATGCACTGCTACATCATCCATTCATCATAAGCAAGGTAGCCAATGTCGAATAGTCACCATCATATAGCCTATTGTTGGTGGTCCAGTGGGTGGCATGAAATAGGGATAATTGAGCTAGTCCTGGCACTGCTTGTTGTTCTGTACTTTGACTGCAAAGGCCTTCCAGGAGCGGCATCTTGGCATGGATCCCCAACATGGGTTATACTTCAAATGGAGTGGTGCCTTGACCCATGTGCTCATCATTTCAGGATATTCTTGTAATAAATCCTGGCGCCAAGTTGGTTGATAGATTTCTCCTCTCTGCGCATCTGTCGGCAAGTGTTCATGCTCAAACTGAGTTGCGTGGGAAGGTTTCTTGCCTGATTCCTTTTCGAAGGCCAGCTGGAATTCTGCCATTAACATAAAATATGGCTTATATTGTAGCTCATGCCTAGATATATACCTGCGAGGGGCCAAGTGAACAAAATAAGGGGATTGTAAAATACGTTCCTCTATCATGGCCATTGCGTGTAAATGTGCTTCCACCCTTGCGAAGTGGGTCTTAACAAGTTCTTTGAAAGTCTTCATCCACGTGCGGGTAGGGAGTTCAAATGTGGTCTGGCCCTCGATCGTGACACGTCCGCCTGGGATGTGTTGGGGTTCATATGCTTCTTCATACGTTTCCTCCACCGGGATAGTCATTATTTCTTCATCCGCTGGTAGTTCCGGTGGGGAGTTTGGCCTAGGGGGTGCTTCGTATGCTGCTACCTGTGTTTGAAGAGTTAATACCTGGGCCCGTAAAGCGTTGAGTTTCTCTATGATCTCAGGAGATGTGGCTGCAGGAGCTGGTGGTGCTTGCTGTACAGGTGCTCGTAATTGTAATATTTTGTGTTCCTCTTTCAGCTTCTAGTATCCTTCATTCATACTGTCATACTCCTCTAGTAGTCTGACATGATCTTCCAATAGCATCTGCATGGATTCAGAGGGGACAACTTTGAAATCACTGGGACTCAAGGGTTTGTCCGATTGATCTAAAGCAGCTTCGAGGTTCTCTCTATTATGTTCCTGCAAGCGTTGATTCTCTTCTTTGGCTGCTGCTAGGTGGCGTCTAAGTAGTCCCATGTTTCTAGTGAGGGTCGCATTGCGAATGGTTTGAGCCCTTAATAAAATTTCAATATCTATAATGGCCTCTTTTGTCTTCTGTTCACTTTCGAGTTCAAGTTTGTGGTAGGCCTGGCATAGCTCTTGGTAGCGTGTGTTAAGGGAGGCATTCTCTATCGATAAAGAATTGAGCTGCGATTGTAGGTCATTCGTGGTCTCCTGCAGCGTCTGGTAACTAGTCCCAAGAGATGCAAACCCATCTCTCACTTGTGTCATACATGCAAACATTTGACAGAATGCAGTGTCGATTGTGGGTGATAATAGTAACGACATAGTGAGTGAAGTTGCTATGGGCGTGGGTGTTGATGCAAGGGGAAGGGGAAATAGGGATGGGAATGTGGATGTAGTGGTGACTGTGGAGAAATGTGTTGTGCCTAAATCTGGTGGTAAAATGGATGAGGTGAGTGGTGGTGTTGTGGGAGGTGATATATCCATGTCACTAGACGTGGTGTCGAGTGCCGTGACTGTGAATAGTGGAGTGATAGTGGGTGCCTGAGTGGGTGTAAATACAGGATTTACAAAACGTGCCAAATAATTTACATATGGGGTTTCTTGTACTGCTTGATGGAGAGGGGGAAAAGGAATTATAGTGGGTCGGGGAGGTGAAACGAGGGAGAAGTTCAATGGAGGTGGAAATGGGAATAGGGGTCTTGGAGGGGTGGGGAAGGATGGATGGAGAAACAGACTGGATGGAAGGGTTGAGGTCCTAGGAGGGAGGCTAGGTTATGTAGGTGCGGGAGGGTGAGAGGAATGGAGGCTACAAAGCCTTCTGCGATTGCACTATCAAAGGATGTGGATGTTCTGGGAAAGGCAGGGTGTACAGGGGAGACTGGTGGGACGGGAGGTGAAAGAGGAGCGGTTGTTGTGGTGGTTACGTCAATTTCAGTGGTGGTATTTAGGGTAGAAGTGTGGGGTGGGGAGTCGATGACGATCGTTTCTTCTACCACAGATTCTTCAAGAATGAGGCGTGCTTCCCTGGCCTGCTCTGAAGATTGGGCGTCCGTCGATACACGAATGTATTGACCTGGTTTTGATAACAAGCATACGTGGCGTGGGTCAAACTGCGGTAATGGCTTCCTCTGCAAATATAATAGTGCTTCATTAGTGCCTACTGACTTGACTAGTTCTCAAAAACCTTGAATGTATGCTTCTTCAAAGCCTCGTGTAGCGAGCTTGTTCGACTAGAGCTTGGCTTTCTTCTTTGGATAACTTCTTATGCGCCCACACTGCTTGCATGGTTCGGTATAGCTTCTTGATCACCAATGTATAGGCAACTGCTTCAAATGTTTCATCTTCATGCATGCTTGTGTCACCCTAGGTGTCAGTTTGCTATTCCTGTGTTTCAGTCTGTACATTCTCTTGAGATTCTTGGCTTCCTTGACTAGCTTCATCATCTCCGCCTTCATCATCTGTTTCTATCCTTTCTTCTTCTGAGATGGATACTACTTGTCCTTGTGGTTGATCAGGTGGAGTGGTAGGGTAACTTGGTCGTTCATATTCTTGAGAGAAAAATTGTCCTTCTGAAAACTGAAATTCATTTGAAAAAGCATCCGACATTTCAAAATCGAATGTGCTATTGAGTGGTTCTGCTTCCAAATTGGGTATAGGGAACGAAAACGCTTCCGCACCAATGGGGGTGGGAATTTTTGCTGCTGTAGTGGTAGGTTCCTAGACGGTGGTTGCTTGAGAGGTAACGGTACTAGTAGTGCCTTCTATGATGACATGCCATGACAATCATATGCAAGTGGGTTGTATCAATGCAGGGGGTTCCGTAGGTGACTGTTCTGGAGATGGTTGAGGAGACGGGGACTCTGGAACTTGTAGGCATGGGATAGATCCTTGCATGCGCTTGCCTACTCGTCCCTTGCTAGATTTTCTAGCTTTCTTGGTGGTCCCTTTGAATGCCTTCAATTCTTCACTTATCATTGCATGCCCTATAGGTAAGTCGTATGCCAAACACATATACACAATTCTCGTGAGAGAGCAACATCCATGGATGATTTTTTTCCTTTCCCATCTGTGTTGCGCTAAGTACAACTGATCTATAATCCAACTTGCAAGATCTACTGTTTGGGGCCCAATACATGCCAATTACAATCCAAACCAAATGCGCTTGTGAGGCATGGTAAAACGATCCTGAGCTGGGAATGCAAAGTGTTGCATACATATACGTAATGGCTTTGATAGCTCAGGTGTGATGGCCGAAATGTCTTCCCATTTGGTAACATCACCACGCTTCTTCGGCTCTAGAATCAGCCTTTCTCGCTCTATCGGCATGTGAGTTCCATGAATCTTAATTGCAACTCGAATCAAATCCTTTGAGAGATAGAACCTTTTGAAAGGGGAATCATTTACCAAAGATGGCAAAATAAAACTGCCCAGCAAGTCCTTGTTCTCGAAGGCAGTCAGAGTGATCACTAGGTAGTAACATCTGTAAAAATCAGGGTTAGGTAGTGGATCACTAAAGTACTCCATAAAACCTGCGCTGGCCCAAACATGCTTTAAATCTTCTGTGTTCTAGAGTGCTTCCTAGAGAAGAACTGATACTTGCCCCGCTTACTATTGTCAAAAGTCAAATTGGCATAAAAAATAAAATCTGCATCTGCCAAAGGCCTTGCTAAACCTTGGAACCAATGTGAATTGCAATGAACTTTTTTGGTGTATCCCCTCGAAGGATGATCAATTGGCATCGGTCTTGGGAATCCTTGAAATTCCGGTGGTTGAGCCATGGGATGCGGTTCAGCCAGTAATTCGCCAGTATTTACCATGGGTACACTGGGGCCAGCTTCAGATGGTCCTTTTGTCCGCATGATGAATGATGCAAATGTGGAGAAGATCTGTGTAGCTCAGTGATGAGTAGCACCTCCTTTAATGTCAATCCGGGAAGACGTGAGGATGGTATGAAGACCTCGAGCAAGTGGCGGCACAAGTGCGTGAGTGAGAAGCACACAAGCATGCACACACATACACACACACGCACACACACGGCAAGACAAAGAGAGAGAATCAATGGAGTGCTTTAGATTACTTTTACAAGCTCTTACAAGTTCGTTTCAATTACAATCTAACCTCAAAAATGAGCTCTCTAGCTCTTTTTATAGTTTTTGACTAGCTTTTGGCCCTGTCCAGACCTAGTGTCCGGCCTAGTTAAAAATTAGGTTCCAGGGCTTATTTGAGGGCTCAAACGAAGTCTAAAAATTATGAAATTTGGTATGATGGTACTTCTAATACTCCTCAAGCTCGAGGACTCCTCGGCTTGCACAAAATGGAGTCTAATCTACCAAAAACGGGATTTACAATGTTTGTGTAGTGATTAAAATCACTTGGGTTGTACATAATCTATGGGAAAAAATGATCTGGCCTTGTTGCCGTATTGTGCATGACTCCTTTGTTGCTTGGCCTTGTTGCCGTATTGTGCATGACTCCTTTGTTGCTTTGTATGCCAACACTCCCCCCTTCCTAGCGTCTGTCGCCCCTGACAGACCTTTGTTCGCGCGGGTGGTCGATGTAATATTGGATGACATTGGTGGCCAGTTCATGTTCTCCTATCCTTAAGCCTCTGGCTAGATCGGCTTCCAATGCCTCCCAATTTATTGCACCGGGGGTTTCTGGTTGCGGGGTGGTGTAGTACTCTGAATACATTGCTTGTTCACAAGCAAACAGTTGAAGTAGATGTGTCGGCTTTGGTGCGAAAATCTCCGAGTGGTACTCCCAGAAACCTGATCTGAACATTTCTTCGAAGGTCTGTTTGTAGCAGGCGGGGAGGTACTTGATTCGTGCATGCCAAGCGTAAGCCACACGGATACTGGGGGTGGTGCTCATGTCATACACCAAGTCGTAATTTCCATTGCTAAACCCCGGAAGACGTACCTGTGGTGCGGCTGCATTTCTAAAGGTCTTCAGCACTACTTGCATCATATCTAAGATTTTAAGCATCATTTGCGCTGCTACATCTTGCATGGGCTTCAAGCGCGGCATCCAGTGGCGAATGGTCCCCATCATATATGCTACCGATGGTGGTCCTTGTGGTGGCGCGATGTACGGGTAGTTCAGCCATTCCTTGCATTGCGCATTGTTCTGTACCTTGATATTAAATGCCTTCCACGACCTGCGGCGGGGGACTGGACCGTAGCATGGGTTGTACAGGAGGTGCAGCGGCGCGCTGTTCCATGTGCGTAGCATTTCTGGATAAGTCTCTAAAAGTTTCTGCCGCCATGTTGGTTGACGAATCTTGCCTTTTCGCACCTCTGGAGGAAGGTCTTCGGGTTGAAATTGGGTCGCAAAAGTAGGAATCTGACCCGTGACTCTTTGTATTTCAGCATTATAATCAGCCAGGAGAATATAATATGGCCTGTACTGGAGTTCCGATGAGAGGATCAGGCGTCTCGATGACAAGTTCTTGAAGTAATCTGATTGTAAAACAGTCTCCTCTATGACCCTCATAGCCTGATTTTGCACTACGGTGCGCTCTTCATGCGAGGTCCCTATTTCCTCCACTTGTCGTAACCATGGCGGCCGTGGTGCCTCGAACGTGTCCTGCGCTTCTTCTGTTTGTTGGCCTCCTGGGAATGGTTGCGGATCATATTCTTCATCAAACGTTTGTTCCACAGGAATTTGCACAACTTCTTCGTCCGTGGGAGCCTCCGGAGGGGAAGATGGCCTCTCATATTGTAGTAGGCGTGTCTGCAATTCAGTTACCTGTTGCTGGAGATCTTTTATGGCCTCTGCGTCGGAGGGAAGCGAAGCTGCAGAGGGGGTGGTTGGAGGGGCAGCTGTTGGGCCTTGTTGGTGTTCCTGCTTCAGTTGTCCTAGCTCCTCCGATAGCTTATCATGTGCTTCGAGTAGCATGGCATAATCTTCCAATATAATCTTGATGTTATCGGGGGTCACTGCTTGAAACTTGGATGGGCTGATGGGTGCCCCCGGTGTGCTCTCAATAGCTGCCTCCAGGTTCTCTTGATTTTGTATTTGCAAACGTCTGTTCTCTTCCTGAGCAGCCGCAAGATGGCGTTTAAGTAGCGCCATATTTCGCTGAAGTTTTGAGTTGCGTTCCAGTTGTGTCCGTAGGTGACTTTCTACCACCTGCACTACTTCCTGATCTACATTCTGTAGCTGTACTTCCAATATATTATGGGCGTCTTGGAGGGTTTGGAACTGTGTGTGAAGGCGAGCGTTCTCCTCTTCTAGTACTGCAAGGCGGAGCTGTAGTGTCGCTGAGTGCTCTTGCAGGCGTGCGTTTTGTTGCTGGAGCTGAATGTAATCTGTTCTTAAATTTGATATACAGGCCAACATGGTGTCCAATGCATTACCTATAGATGAGTGGGGGGTGTTTACCGTGGACGATGCATGGGAAGGGAATTGGGGAAGGGAGACAGTGAATGATGTGTCTACGAAAGTTGTGTGTGTGGGTGAAATTGGTGGAGGGGGAATGGGAGGAGGTGAAACCGTGGGTGGAGGTGCAGTGGGTGGTGAAATGTCCATACCTTCAGGAGTGGGTGTTAGTGTGGGGCCTGCCATATACACGGGTATGGTAGGTGGTGTGTGTGTGGAAGTGGTGAATAGGTGTGAAGTGGGGTGGGGAGTTGAAAAGACAGGGAATGGTTGAGGGCCTGGTTGAAAAGCCCTAGCAAAGATGTCCTGGAGGGATTGTAGAAATGGAGAGAGGGATATCGGGGGTTGGGGTCGTAAATTTGAGGAGGGTGGAAAGGGTGGCATGGTAGTAGGGAAACCCATGAATGTGGATCTGGGGTCAGGATGACCCGTGGCTGAAGGCATTGGGGATGGTTGTCCTAGGGCAGGCTCGGAAAGGGTTTCGGTGGGTTGTGTAGTGATGGGGTTTGCTTCAAAGGTCGGGTTATCAGTGGTAGAGAATAGGGTGGCACTAGAGATGGGAGTACGAAAGATGAAGGTTGGGTCAGTGGGTTGAGTGGTCGATGGGATTTCCACTGTCTCTGTTCTCGGAGGCGATGGTGGGGGAGTAGGTGGTAGTGGTTCGGTGGACTCCTCATGGGTGGCGGGGTGCTGTTGACTAGCTGTTTGGGAGGTTGGTGTAGTAGTTGGCTCCTCTGCAACTGTAATGGGAATTTGGATATTTTTACCTGAGCGAGGCCGTGTCTGGAACCTTCGTGGGTCATAGTGAACTGAAGGCCTCTGAATGGCAGTGCGCACAGCTTCTACAACTCCATATGTTTCTGCCATCAATAAGAGACCTTCCCTGTACTCTGAGTCAACTCCCGCTTCTTCCAACAACTGAGTCATAAGTACTCTGCTGCTCTGTTCAGTGAGTAACTGCTGCGATCGCACTCTTTCCATAATCTGATACAGCCTTCGGAGTTCTGCTGTATATGCTGGGGCTTCAGTGGTCTCTTCTTCATATGCTTCTTCTTCTTCCGGTTGTCCGTGTTGTTGACTTTGCTGAGCGTCACTCCAATGGACATGTCTACCGTCTGTAGACTTTCTTCTTCTCCGCGAGGATGTGCCCTGCTCCTCTGCCTCTGAATAAAACTCCACGTCAGAGAATTGTGTGCTTTGTAGGAATGCTTCGAAATCCTGGGGGTCCAGTCCTTCAGCCTCTCCAGTGGCAGCAAACTCGAATTCAGGTGTAACCGGAGGAGCCGATGGGGTGGGTTGTGTCGTAGTGTCAGATTCCGACCTGGGTATCCTAATGGTAAAAGGAGGTACAGTGCCCTCTCTTAATGGTGATGCCTCAGGAGTAGTCAGGACTTCCCTTGTCTGGACACACGGAATCGCGCCCCTCATGCGCTTGGACTGATGTGTGGATGTCTTGAGCCTTTTAAACATTTGTAATTGTGCCCAAGTTAAGGCACGCTCAATGGGGACATCATATGCCAAGCATCGGTAAATGATGCGTGTGAGTGCACAGCATCCGTTCACCACTAATTTCCTAGAAGCCCGTTTGTTCGCTTCATACAACTGATCTATAATCCACACTGGTAGCTTAATAGGTAGCGCACCTGCTTCCGCCAAGTAGAGAGCAAACCAGATCTTCTTGTGTGGTTGCGTGAATCGGTCTTGACCGGGGAAGGCGAAATGTTGCATGCACATGCGGAGAGGGATGGACACATTTGGGGTGAGGGCTGCCATGTCTTTCAGCTTCACTACTTTCCTGTCCTTCATGTTATTGGGAACGAGAGCATCCTTTTCTGAGGGTACATGCGTGCCATGCATCTTTAAAGCATCACTCACTAGCTCCACAGTAAGTTCAAACCTCTTCAACTCGTTGTTGCCCAGCAATGAGGGGAGAACAAATGATCCGGGTTGGTCCTTATCTTCATGAGCTTGTAATGTAGAGACCAGATAGTAACATCGGAGGAGGTCGGGTTTAGGTAGTGGGGCTTCAAAATATTCCGCCAACCCTGCTCGTTGCCATATGATCTGGAGGTCTTCGGTGTTCTGTAAAGTCTCGAACTCCTTGGAGAAAAATTGGAAACGCACCCATGATCTGTCATACTCGCATTTAGACTCCCAGATATACTTAGCCTCTCCTAATGGACCGGGCATGCCATTGAACCAATGAGAGTTGGCATGGACTCTTTCCGTGATTCCTGTAGGTGGGTCTGGCACCGGGAGTTGCTGAAGGTGTTGCATCTCCACTGGTCGTTCAGTCGGGGGCACGTCCACAGGTAGGCTATCCACATCAATTCCTGCAGTAAGTATCCCTACTTGTGAGCCCGAACCTGTCGCTTCTGCCATTTTACTGCTTGCCTTCTGATTCTGTGAGAATATAGAAGCATGTGTTAACATCGTAATGGACAGACTAAATCCGTTGCTGTCCCCGTTACAACATTAACATGGGGTATATGGTGAGTTAGTGGTTAGTAAGTGCACGAAGACAGTGAGTGTAGTTAACGTTTGTGTATTCCTAGGAGACTAATGCCGTTAGTAAGTGGGGTGAATTTACAAATCGGGGTCGGGGGGTTTATCACAGATCTTAGACTGCCAAATGCAGTGGATGGGCTTTGCTTTCGGTTTCGTAGAGACTCCAGAGAGCTGTGTCGGTGTCGCTGTTTGGGAATGGGGCCTTTTAGGGACCCACTTATAAGTGATTACTTGCATGCTCATGGGTCTTGGTGTGTTCCTAAGTGTTGAGCACGAGGGAATACTGGTTGTACTCGTAGATGGGTTATGCTGCATAGGTTGTGGCCTTGGCGTAACTACTTGTGCCCTCAAGCAAGCCTTAGGCACCCAAATTTGTCTAGATTGTGGGCTTGCCTTCATCGACTTCTTGGGCACCCAAATAGATTTTACTTTAGCAGAAGAATTTCTAACAGACTTCTTATTAGCGTCGTGTTGTTGGTTACTAATAAGAGGCTTTGCCCGTGTAGTTGACGGTGGTGCACCCGGTCGTTCGCCTTTCCGCACCCACACCTGGTTTAGTTTCTGGGACATTCTGCTGCGCAGGTACTTTTGATCTCGGACATAGGTAGTACTCGGCTTCTTCTGCTTGTGATCCGCCTTTGGTTGCTGCCTCCTTCTGGCCTTTGGAAAAGAAGGGAGTTCCGTTGCATCCCTGACTCCTTTTTTGCAAATATCATTCCTCTGCAACACAGGGTTTTGAACAAGAACAGCATGGTCATCTTCATGTGTACCCCTGGAAGGACCAGGAGTCTGTGCCTTTCCTAGTTCCTTGAGTGCTCCATTGTCTAATTCTACTGTAACTCGACTATGATTGACCCAAACCTGGAGAAGTCCACTTCTTAGGTTTAAGTTAATTGCTTGGTCATAGATCCAATCTTGACCCAAGACTAGAGGTTCAGTGAGATCCTCATCTTGACACACCAGTACTTTAACTGTCATTGCCTCATCATGAATGTAAAGGGGAAGTTCCGCCTCGCCCATGCAAGGGGTTTCCACTCCTCCCAATCCTATAAGATATGCTTCCACAGGATTGACAGTCAATTGTAATTCTTGGCAGTAAGACAATTTAACAGCACTAGTGGCTGCACCTGAGTCAATCAAGGCTCTTACGGTCCTTGCACTCTTTCCTTGTCCTATATCTAAGGTTACAAAAGGACGTCTATCAATTATCCTATGCGAGCTTGTTCCTGCGACTTCACACATGGCCATAGGAAATCCTTGGTCTGCATAGTCATTCGCTCCAGGCTGATCTCTACCTTGTCTTCGTAATTTCATCCTTCTGATGCGTTCTAAAGCTTCAGCTTGAGCTTCTTCTCGAACTCGCTTTTCTTCCTCTTTGCGTTTCTTAGCAGTGTTGAGTCGGCTAAGCATTTCCTCCGTGAGGGGTTCCTGATACAACTTGACTCTGCAACCGCTAATATAATTTGGGAGAACATCACCCTCTAATGTGGCCAATTGCACTGCTCCACTTGTGGAGATCCTATTGATGATCATAGGTCCGTAGCCTCTCTTGTCTAACTTCCTCGCGTGTTGTTTTAGTGTATAGACCAAGACTAGATCTCCTGCTTTCAAACCCTTATCCTTTACGTGGGCATCAAAGTATGCCTTCTGTCTCTTCTTGGCAGCATATATGCCTGCAGCAGCTCGCAGTCTTGTTTCTCCTAATCGTTCAAGGTCAAAAATTCTAGAGGATAGCTCATGACCTGTCCATTCGTGCTCTTGTGCTACTCTCAATGTAGGGATCAGGAAGTCCAAGGGTAGCACAGCGTTTTGGCCGAATACCATCTGAAAGGGGGTGGCTTGGAGTACCGTTTTGTAGGCAACTCGGTATGCCCAAACAGCATGGTGTAGCTGTTTGTCCCAGTCAGAGCGTTTAGTGTTCACTAATTTTGTCAGCACATTGCACAAAATCTTATTAGTGCTCTCAGCTTGACCATTAGCTTGAGGGTGATAAGGGGCAGACTTCTTGTGTATTACCAAGAATTCTTGGAGTAGATTTTCAATCACTTCGTTCAAGAAATGAGTGCCTCTATCACTTACAAGCTCTATGGGTAGTCCATATCTCGTGAATACATTCTCAAACAAGAATTTGGCAGTTGTTTGAGCATCGTTCTTGGTTGTAGCTTTTACCTCTACCCACTTGGTGAGATAATCTGTTGCCACAATGATGTATTCCGCATGAGAGCCTTTCGCTGGGGGATTAATAGGGCCTACGAAGTCTATTCCCCACTTAGAGAATGCACGTCCACCCATCATAGGTTTCAGTGGCATCTCATCTTTGCGTATAGGATACTGAGTCCTTTGACAGGTATCACACCGTTTCACATAGGTATGTGCATCCATGTGAAGTGTAGGCCACCAAAAGCCCGCAAATAGTATTGCCTTGATTACCCGATCTGGTCCAAAGTGTCCTCCTGCTACACCTTGGTGAGCAGTTTCTAAGATCTTAAGATACTCACTTTCATGGACACACAGTCTCAGGTAACCATCTTTACCGCGCTTATATAGATTATCACCTATGAGTGAATAATCCAGGGCTTCTTGTTCTAAACTCCTTTTCCTAGCTAGAGTCATGTCTGGGGGGAATGTGTTTGTCCGCAAGAATGATACTAGAGGTTCACTCCAATCTGGCACAATGGATACTTGATAGAGAGTGGCATGTTCCACAGGTGGTTTAGTGCAACAGATTGGGCATTCTTTGCACAACTTTTGGACATCCGCTTCCATAGTTGGCCAGTGCACTCCGAATCTCTTTAGAGTTTGCAACGTTCGTTGCTTCGAATGGTGTTGCTCTAACGCACCTACATGTGCTAATTGCAACCATTTAGCGTACTCATCCTCTTCTACGCAACAAGCCAAGATCCCTTGATCTGTGTGCTTGTACATGCTGCCTGCCATGATATGGTACTTTTGGGCTTTTACGATCTCTCTATTCCGTGTGTTCACCACTGGATGATTAGGCCCGTATGTCAATACTGGTACTATTGGCTTGGCCCACTGCGGCACCACTTCCAAATTAAACAAGTAAGCGTCAGGAAGGTCATCTGGCACTCCTTGTGGGGCTTCTCCCGATGTGAGCCTAGAGAGATGATCTGCTCTCAAATGAGTCCTTCCTTTTCTTACCACAACCTCGAAGTCGTATTCCATTAGCAAGAGAAACCATCTCACTAATCTTCCTGTATTGCATGGCTTGTTTACTAAGTACAACAATGCCTGATGGTCCGTAAAAAATTTAAACTTATTTGCAAGCAAATAGTGCCTAAATTTCTTGACTGCATATACCATGCCTAATCCTTCGCGCTCTGTTGTGGTGTAATTCCGTTCAGCCGCATTCAATTGTCTGCTGGCGTAGGCAATTGGAAGATCCATATTACCTTCACCAGTAGGTTGTGCAAGTACACATCCAATAGCGTAATTGGATGCATCAACATGAACATGGAATGGCTTATTCCAATCTGGTGTGGTCAAGATTGGTGCTGAACACAATCTTCGTTTAAGCTCTTGGAAGGAATTCTCACATTCATCCGTCCACTCAAAGTTTGTCAGAAGTCCGTACATGGGCTTTGCAATGACAGCATACATGTGTATAAATCGTCGATAATAACCACAATGCCCCATGAAAGCTTGCACTTCCTTGACATTCTTTGGCCTAGGTAGCTCTGCTATGGCTCTCACTTTTTCTTCATCGGTAGATATGCCATTCTTTGACACTATGTGCCCTAGAATCTTGCCTTGCCTGACCATGAAAACGCACTTTTCTGGGTTCAGGCAGACTTGGTATTCTCTACATTTGTCAAAGATTTGTCTGAGTTCAGGAATATGAGTTTGTCTAATGTTGGAATGAGCACAAAGATCATCAACATAGACTTCTAAACTCTTCCTCAGGAACTCCTTAAACACATGGCACATCAGCCTCTGGAAGGTGGCTGGTGCATTGGTAAGCCCAAATGGCATTACTCTAAAAGCAAAAATGCCCCATTCTGTGGCAAAGGCTGTCTTATGCTGATCCTCTGGAGCTATGGCTACTTGATTGTAGCCCGAGAATCCATCAAGGAAACTGTACACTTCCTTGCCTGCCACTCTTTCTAAGAGATGCTCTGTTATGGGAAGCGGATAGTTATCTCGAATTGTGGCGGCATTAACCTTTTTCAAGTTAATGCACACACGCAGCTTGCCATTCTTCTTGGGCACCACTACGATGGGGGATACCCATTCAGTGTGCTCAATTTCATAGATAAATCCAGCTTCGACCAGTCTATCTATCTCCTCCTTGATCTTAGCAGCGTAATTATCATTATACGTATAAGGCTTTTGCTTAGAGGGTTTGGCATCTGAGGTCATGGGGATGGTGTGCGAGCATACGTCCGGGTCAACCCCTTTCAAATCCTTGTAACTCCAAGCGAATACATCTCTGTATTCTCTTAGCAAGGCAATCAATTCGTGCTCTTCTTCTTCTGTCAGGTCATGGCCTATATACGTGCATCTCTCCTCTCCTTCTTCTATGGCCACTACTATTTTCTTAGTAGTTTCTTTGTTATCATAGGCCTCTCCTGATTGTGCCTCTCGTTTAGGCATTCTTATCATGACTCTCCTGTCATCTATCTCATACTTCTTAAAATTTTCGGGGACCTCAAACAAAGATTCTTCCTCTTCTGGTGAGGCTTCTCTTTTTTTTCGTTTCTTTCCTTCTTCCTTCGGGGTCACATGTGTTGTTAATCTTACATTAGTTGTAACCTCTCCATGCCTCTGGGGTTGAAATTCTACTTCATGGAAGTATTCTTCATCTGATGCAAATGGTGGGTCCATAATGATTGACTCTAGATCGGAGTCACTTGCATCCTCAAATGCATCAGGGCTAGGTTCGCATTCTTCTAGAACTGCCTCTCCCATGATTGGCTCTATGGAGAAGACTGAAATATCATAGCCATCCTCATCACAGTGAGGTGTCCATTGTTCTTCGTTGATGGCTACGTCCATTGTTGCTAAGATTTCTGCCCAACCGTGAGGTTCAAATTCTTCGTCTGGAAAAACTATGGGTGCATAGGCTGGGTCTTGGATTGATCTATGGGTTTCTTTCGCACCTACCTCTCTGGCTTTCTCTCTCTTCTCTTCTTCTACTGCTACCTTGCACATCCACAAGTGGGTGTCTTCATGCATCCATGAGGATCCAGACCCTATGGAATGCACCGATTCTGTATCATCTTTGGCTCTATGGATGGGATTCCACTGGATAGGAGGGACATCTCTATGAGAATAATCTTTGAGATTGACTTTGGTTGTAACACCTAAGTGCTGCAGGTACAAAGAATTGGTTCCCCAATCCTGTACCACTTGCAATTGTCGCATAAATGGCCTTCCCAAAATCATCTCATAGGCATGATTTTTACTGAAGTCACATATGGCAAAGGTATGTTCAAACTCGACACCACAGGTGGTGAGAGTTATCCCTTCTAGCAATCCTAGGGGTCTCTCTATGTGGCCATCGGCCATCTGCAATTTCATTCTCGTCGGCCTGAGTGCTGGCTTGCCCCAACGCTTCCATAAGGAGGTGGTGGCAATTGCAACTCCTGCACCTGAGTCCAAAATTGCCTTCGTGGTGTAGTCCTGATAGGTGATGGGAAGGTAGGTGTTCCCTTCTTCGCCTTCACACATATCTCCTATCTTATCCAAGGGAATTTCTGGCACTGTCCTATGGGATCCTACCTGGGAACGAGATTTTGCTATCTCTGGTACTTGTTTGGCTACATGTTTCCATAATTCAGGTCTAACCTTGAGTAGCTCTTCTAACTTGAGATTACACTGCACGTTAGTGTTCTTCACTACCTCTGTATTCCTAGGTATGACTGAGTCGTCGTTCCTTACCATGACTGTGGGCGCTCTCATACATGTGGACTTTGCTTCCCATGGGCCTGTGAAGTGGGG
The DNA here is from genome assembly GCA_020310875.1 of Ceratopteris richardii. Classification (NCBI taxonomy): domain Eukaryota; kingdom Viridiplantae; phylum Streptophyta; class Polypodiopsida; order Polypodiales; family Pteridaceae; genus Ceratopteris; species Ceratopteris richardii. The sequence goes on along the minus strand of CM035435.1, from coordinate 19,535,778 downwards.
TAGCTCTTGTATGGAATTATACTCAAAGTCCAATCTCTCGAGAGATTGAATACTCTCATGTTCCCCGTAAATAGATGGGATGTCTTGTGGGAATTGGTCGTGTGCATCGTCCACAAGTTCAAAAGGAGGGGCGACCTCGCTTTCGTTTTCCCATTTGTCTTCTTGAATCTCTCGTAGGAAGTCTGGTGCAAACCGATTCACCGAAGAAGAAGTATCTGGCTCCGTAGAATTAGGTACATATGCTATCTGGGAAGGAGGGCTTATTCTATCGTTGGCTCTTTCCTCGGTGTCATAGATAGCTGAGGCACAAGCTTCTTGGGGAGGATTACTTATGCTATTACTTTTCCGAACAGGCTCATAAGCTTTCTGGGAAGGGATGTGGGTTACCTGTGGGGGTACATAAGCTTTCGAGGGAGGCACCTGTGACCTTTGGGGAGGAAGATAGGCTCCTTGAGGAGGCGCATGAGCTTCCTGAAGAGGCTGGCTTATCCGTTCTCTTGCCCTTTCCTTTTTTTGAGGGATAGGCTCCTTTTGTGGCTGTGCAGTTAGCCTCTCTAATCTTTCTAAGGAGGGGAAGTTGTCTGGTTTAGTGGAATTGGCTGCATAAACTTCCGATGGGGAATGGTTCATGTTATTGCTTGCTTTCTCTCCCTCTTGATTTTTTTCTTCCTTGGCAGATCTTGCAATTATCCTCTCTAACTTTTCTAGGAATCCATCCAAGTGTAATTGCGTTTTGGCTGAGCCTGAGTAATTGAAAAGGCGACTGGCTTCAAACATAGTCTGAGCCAATGCGACCATTTTCGCGCATAGTTTGGTTCTTTCTATCTCTAGGTCAGCTCTAGGATAGCACTTGTCATGATCCGTGACGTTTGGCCCTTCTTGGATTCTGGCCTGATATGCTTTAAGCATCATGTCTATGTCTTCGGGAGTGGGATCAGCTAATACTGATCCTGTTTGGGGTGGTGGGTGGGTTACGTAGGGTGTCTTTGAGGGTGAAGGGATGGAGGGTGATGGGGATGGTAGCGGTGGGAATGTGTGAGAGTGCGGTTGAGATGTGATCTCTATGATTTTAGCCTTGGTTTCTCGTAGACTTTCCTCAAGTTCACTCATCTTCTTTGCCCATTGCCTTTTCATGCGTTCGCGGCTATCTCTCCAAGCTCTTGTTCTCTTTTTATTTTGGCTCTCAGTATCGCTAGCATCTGGGCTCTTTTCCTGGCCTACCCCTTGGTTTTGCTGCAATGCCTGAGCCCTAGTGACTACCTGCACTGGTGCAGTGGAAGTGACGCTTCCTGAGGAGTCTACCACTAACCCAACAACGTTGATAGGGGTGATTTTTGGCATGCTATTGGGGTTCTTTGGGCAATCTCGTAAGAGATGCTCTTTTCCGCAATCTTGGCAGAAGCCTTGGATCGTCACCGACTGGGTTTGCGTAGGTGGAGGCAAGGGACAATCACGAATGAGGTGATCTCCTTGGCATCTGTAGCACGGTCCTCTAGGAAATGGTGGTCGTACTTGCCTAGGTTGAGGTCTAGGGTTGGGGTTAGTATACATGATGTTCGTGTAATCTGACTCCCAACTAGGTTCGTTCGACACTTCACCATAGTAGGACTCTCCATGTTCTGGGGACTGCATGTAGTAAGCCTGGGGGCTATCCACATGGGTAGAATCAAAGCTATGGTCACTTGGGTCATTTTCAGAGATCAAGGATGTTACAGGAACTATAGCTCTATTCAGGTTCTCTTCTGCAGCAGTATACTTTACTGGAATCACGTTAGAGGGGTTTGGAGGCTGTTGAGCTAGCACAGGCTGAGGTCTTTGTTGGTTTTGATATTGAGGTTGGAAATTTTGTTGTGGCCTAGCATATTGTGGTGGTGGATTTTGGTTTTGGTATCTGCCTTGTTGGTAGGGCTGCGGGTAGGGTTGCCTAACTGCCTGCTTGTTGTATGGGCAATCTTGTGCGGTGTGATTGGTGTATCTCCGTTCTATGGTGCAGTACTGGCTACTAGGGTTTACTTGGGGTTGAGCCATAATGGGACAGACGTTCGCCATATGGTCACCACCGCATGTATAGCACCTTTTCACAGGGGCAAACCTTGGGATTTGTTTGCTAGTTACACCTAGTTTCTGAGCTACTTTTTCGGCAAGTTCTTCAATTGATGTGGCTTGTGTGGAAGATTGACTAGATGCACTATCTGAATCTTTGTAAATTTTGGACAACTCTAGCTCTTCTCCTAGGTTATCTTCAATGTCAATGCACATACGTACACATTCTTCTATAGTCCTAGGGTCTTTCAGATACACATAGGATCTCAATTTTGGGCTCAACAATCCGTCAAGAAATAAGGCTACTTGTTTAGCAGATGTGGGTAGCTCCGAAATAGGGCACCTTTCAAGATATTGTCTAAATCTTCTTCCTGCAAGTCTCACAGTCTCTTGAGGGGTTTGCTTGAAGCTGTGAATCAGTGAGGAGGTGTTGTGTCTTATGCCGCTCTTAGAGAACTCTATAATGAATGCCTCTAGGAGTTGATCTATGCTCCTGAACTGGCGTTCATCTAATGGCTGAAACCATGTAAGTGCCGTGTTCCTAAGGGTTAGACCGAAGGCATTGTACTGCGTGAACAGATCTTCCACTTGTTCAGCTCTCAAGACTTGCTTGAACTCTGCCACATGATCATAGGGATCTCCTGTGCCGTCAAAGTAATTCTTCATGGACTTAACTAGCTGGGTGGGTCTCAAAGTTCTTGTGTGCTCTCTAGGCCTCGGTAGAGGGAATCCATCTACATTTCTTTGGTTCCTGTGGGCTCTATGCATCTCAGGTTCTACCCTATTCGTCTCTGTTCTCGTTCTTTCTCTGCCCACTGGGTTGGCAAAACTTACTTCTGGTCTATCTCTACTTCTGTCTCTTTGCGTACCATGAGCTTGGGAAGTTCCAGCCCCAGGGTGACCATAGGATACATTTGATCTTGGTTGGGGGAAAATAAATTCACCCTTCCAAGTGTAAGCATGCCTATCATTTTCTGTCACCACAAAGATCCGTTCTGAAGCATGATCTAGGTAGGTCACTCTGCCTGGGCTATCCGGATCCTTAAACTCATAGATCATGATTGTTCCTATATCAATTGGGTGATCCGGTTTATACCTCCAAAAGGCTTCGTCCGTTTCTCGATTGAGAAGCAAATCTATGCACTTGTTATCTTGGGGAACCCACTCAGGCGTGATAATCCTAGTGAGAACTGATTTACCTCGAGGGGTTCTAGGTTCCACTCCCATGTTTCCTTGTTCCAAGTCACCTAAGTCCGCTTCTGAAATTACATTTCCAAATTCATCTGTCCTATCTGGATGACTGGTGACTACGTATATGGTTCCTTCCTTGTCCAGGTATGCACCGTTTTCAAATTTGACAGCTGGGTGCTCTAGTCCTATGGATTGGTCAGGGTTTTTAATCTGGACCACAGATCTTCCTAGGCCATCCTCATAGATGCTAGCACCTAATCGGTTGGTCCTAAGGTATTCCAACTGTGTTTTGTAAGGGCCTTCTACCCTGTACAAGTAAGGCACACCTGAACTTCCCGTAGGCCTGTCCATGCTTTGAGACATCTCTGACTCACTGGTATCAGAGCGAGGGTAGTTCGAGTGGTGGCTCAACTGCTGGGCCCAGGACCTAGCAGTGTGGTTGACACTAGCCTCTGAAGACCTAAGGCTTTGTCTCTCTCTTACTAGGTGTCGTCCTGATCTAAGGTTCATATGCCCAACTGATTAGCCCAAATTTTTGCCCAGAGTACAACCTCGTTGCCGATCAATTGGTACCAGTCACTTGATTCTTTTTAGTTATTCCTCGTGTTTAAAGTCTTGTCTGCTATTACGTCGTCAGGAATACTTGAATGTTCTTCGTACTTTCAGGTTGATCGTTCCACGTTAGGTTCTTTCCTTTATGTTGTCGACAGTACAGAGATTATGTTTTTAACTTGAACTTGAGTTTTTAGGTAGTCTTCAACTTGATAACTGCCTATCGTCGCCCTGACTTACTCCTACTTCTAATCGCTCTTAGCCTAGGCTAGGAATTGACGAAGAGGAGTTGAGAATATTCCGACCTTTCTTGCCGAACCTTGCTCTTTAGTGCTCGAGAAGTTGATTCTCAAGCGTGTGCCACACCCTTGCTTGGATACTCTCAATTGCTTCTCAATGGGCCTGCATAAATCCCAAGATTAGCTCCAAGTAGACCTTTCAATTGACAGACAATTTATTTCAGACACTTTTTTAATGACCCTTGTTCCCCCTTTTGCATTGTTAGAAATTTACTCTAGAGCTCCCTTGGTGTTCCTACCCCTCAGTGTGTCAACTTCCAAATATCCTATCTGAAAATCAACGTGTTATTCTTATAAAAAACAGTTGAGGGCGTGTAGTATATGTCACGAGCTTTCCGACAAGCCCTAGAGCTCAGAAAATGGATTTTGTATGAAAAAGTTATGACCGTTCAGGGTTTAGGGGGTTAACTTAGACAAACAGAACCTTTCGGGGGTTTTAATGCATTTTCTAAGGCCTTTGTAAGTAGATGAGTACATGAAAGTGCAAATATGCCCAAAATTTAGCCTAAATTTCCAAAAATTCACACCTTAATTTTTTGCCGAAAATGCCTGTCTATCGCGATAGACGGTGTCTGTCGCGATAGACACAATCTATCGTGGGGGCTGTCTGTCGCGATAGACGGTGTCTGTCGCGATAGACGGTGTCTATCGTGAAATTCTGTCTGTCGCGATAGACGGTGTCTGTCGCGGATTTCTGTCTGTCGCGATAGACGGTGTCTGTCGCGATAGACGGTATCTGTCGTGAAATTTGGTCTGTCGCGATAGACGGTGTCTGTCGCGATAGACGGTATCTGTCGCGGATTTCTGTCTGTCGCGATAGACGGTGTCTGTCGCGATAGACGGTATCTGTCGTGAAATTTGGTCTGTCGCGATAGACGGTGTCTGTCGCGATAGACGGTATCTGTCGCGGATTTCTGTCTGTCGCGATAGACGGTGTCTGTCGCGATAGACGGTGTCTATCGTGAAATTCTGTCTGTCGCGATAGACGGTGTCTGTCGCGGATTTCTGTCTGTCGCGATAGACGGTATCTGTCGCGGATTTCTGTCTGTCGCGATAGACGGTGTCTGTCGCGATAGACGGTATCTGTCGTGAAATTTGGTCTGTCGCGATAGACGGTGTCTGTCGCGATAGACGGTATCTGTCGCGGATTTCTGTCTGTCGCGATAGACGGTGTCTGTCGCGATAGACGGTATCTGTCGTGAAATTTGGTCTGTCGCGATAGACGGTGTCTGTCGCGATAGACGGTATCTGTCGCGGATTTCTGTCTGTCGCGATAGACGGTATCTGTCGCGATAGACAGTGTCTGTCGCGATAGACAGTGTCTGTCGCGATAGACTGAAAAAATGCAAATTTTTGAAAAACTTCTAGTGATCTAGAGTGCCCTCAAGGTGTAGGTTACAATGATAAACATGCATTCACAAAATGTTAAGATTTTCTGTCTGTCGCGATAGATAGAGGCTGTCGTCCCGGGACCTGTGCAGAGTCTGTCGTACCTGCGCACACTGCTGGGGATGATGGTACAGCAAAAAACCTGCAAAATAGCTCAGAAAACATGCAAAAACAGCACATGCAAGTTCGCTCTCTCGCTCTCTCTCACAAGTGAAATGAGGGAAATGAGGTGGAGGTGGGGATATAGTCAAAAAACTGAAATTTTCGCGATGATGGAGATGGACGTGGGAGATGGTGATGATGATGATGGTGAAGAAAGTAAAAGAAAATCGATGAGAGTGAAGAAAATACCTACAACTCCAACGCGTCAACTCTACGTCTTACCATCACACGCTCGTCCTCAAAGCTCGATCCCCGGCAACGGCGCCAAAATTTGGTGTAGCTCAGTGATGAGTAGCACCTCCTTTAATGTCAATCCGGGAAGACGTGAGGATGGTATGAAGACCTCGAGCAAGTGGCGGCACAAGTGCGTGAGTGAGAAGCACACAAGCATGCACACACATACACACACACGCACACACACGGCAAGACAAAGAGAGAGAATCAATGGAGTGCTTTAGATTACTTTTACAAGCTCTTACAAGTTCGTTTCAATTACAATCTAACCTCAAAAATGAGCTCTCTAGCTCTTTTTATAGTTTTTGACTAGCTTTTGGCCCTGTCCAGACCTAGTGTCCGGCCTAGTTAAAAATTAGGTTCCAGGGCTTATTTGAGGGCTCAAACGAAGTCTAAAAATTATGAAATTTGGTATGATGGTACTTCTAATACTCCTCAAGCTCGAGGACTCCTCGGCTTGCACAAAATGGAGTCTAATCTACCAAAAACGGGATTTACAATGTTTGTGTAGTGATTAAAATCACTTGGGTTGTACATAATCTATGGGAAAAAATGATCTGGCCTTGTTGCCGTATTGTGCATGACTCCTTTGTTGCTTGGCCTTGTTGCCGTATTGTGCATGACTCCTTTGTTGCTTTGTATGCCAACAATCTGCTACAAAAGATTAGCACATTAGTATGGAAATTAATCATGATCCCAATAAAGTGAGACTGCAATCCCTTTCCATAACCGCTGTGTAACCCGTGTAGCCGAGTGTTGTGAGGTGATTTATGGAATGATTTTTTGCAAAACTAATAACACTGAGTCACAACAAAGGAGAACAAAGACATGTTCTCTTTTCCTTTTTACCTAAAGACCATTATATCAAGCAATAAAGTGAGCATTTTACAATATCTAGAAAGCATCACTTGTTCTTGCTTGTAAATATTGTCACTAGAACCTTGATCTCATATCCCAAGTAGTCAAGATAGATATAATAAAATTCTTGTTGCCATGAAAACTAGTTGTTCAGCCGATCAAGAATCCCACATCATGATCTTTGACAATAGATTAGTGTTTAAGGTACAAGTAAGAGTTTGGGAAGCTCCTTCCTTACATCCATAACCTCAACAGGCACAGATTATAGCTGATTAAAAGTTACTCGAAAATTAGAGTACATGTGTTGCAAAAATCGGAACATTTTAACAAGGCAATTAAGATCATCCCCTTTGTATGGTTAAGATCCTCATTGAATGCATGGCCATATTCACAGAATATGAAATACATTTCACAAAAGCATTCCCAAGAGAAGATAATAATCAACAAAATTATACTAAGAAACATTCACACATGATCAGAGAAATGCTCAAGATAAATCAAGTTGAACACAAGGTGGAAGCGGAACTCGACATTATATTTATATTAAAATGATGTTTTACATTTCCTGTGTAAGTACAAGAGTAATATGAATCTACAATAGAAGCTGATCATAGCTTTCCTCAGGCTCAAGGATATTGGGATCCTCTGGAACATTAGAACACATATCCTGCCTCTCTTGCTCCAAGATTGGCTCTTCAAGGTCAGCCATGTCCCCCGGTTCATCTGCAAGTGGGGGAACAGGCTCCCTTGAAGCCGGTTGGAATCTCTCCATGTCTGCAATGTGCTTCCTTCCAACCTCTTGGTCTTCATCTGGGCATTCATTCAGCCCATTGATTCTCATTCTAATAAAGCTCACTTGAGCATCATCCTTCTCCACAGCTATGCAGTGCCTGAACATCTTTAAGGAGCAAGCCAGAGTCGTTCCTGAAACAGCAGAAAACCACTTAGAGGTGTCAATCAACCATGACTAATGAAAATTGTGAAAATTGAAATTACCTGTGCCCGAAAAAAGGTCTAGGACCCAGTCATCATCATTGGAGAATAGCTGAAGCAATCTCATTATGAGTTTTTGTGGCTTCTAATAGGGGTTAACCAATGTCATGTCCCCAGCTACATGACGAAGTTTCTTGGTAACGGCTGGGAACATGAGCACATTTGAGATCCCATTCTCATTGCAATGCTCCCTGACTCTCCTTTTGCTTACTTCATCATAATAGCCAATTGTAATGCATTCAGTGGAGCTCACAAACCTATGCAAAGGAGTGTGATTTACGTTTGTCTTCACCCTGCAAACAAGAACTATGAGTCACAGAGAGCATCATTAAAGCCACGGAGATAGAAAGAAGATTACTTACCACGTGAGGCACTCCACAGCATGACATCTTGCCTTTAGAGCAGTTGAAACAGAGAAGGACTGGTCTCTACTATGGAAAATTACTATCCTCCAAAGAGGAGACATAGTCAACTCTGCAAAATCAGTGACCATCTTCCGAATCTGAGGGTGTTTGAAGGGTTCATCATCATTAACTGATCCCAACATCCTAAATCCATAGGGTATGTCCACTATGAGAAGGGAGAAATGTTTTCTAGGCACAACAGAACAAATATTATTTACATCACTACAGAATACATTGTAATATACAGGCCTAAGGGGGTCTAGGGGATTGGAGAAACCTTTCAGATCAGGTTCATCATCAAAATCCATCTCCTTGGCTTTCAGCCTAGATTTCTCATGCCTTGCTCTTTGAATGTGAGCCAAGAATGCAGGGGGGCAATCATCTAGTAGCTCCGCAGACTTACTTTTCTTTGGTTTCTGCAGAAAAAAGTGGAAAGACAACTAAATGAGCTCTTCAATACAGCAAGCAGAACATAAGGAAGCGATGAATGGCATCGATTGCATGTGGGGGTAGATGCCAGACATCGACTTTCTACTGAAAGTCGATGCCTGGCATCGACTTTGGGACATAAGTCGATGCCTAGCATCGACATATGCCACGAGGTCGATGCCAGGCATCGACTTATGCTGCAGGTCGATGCCGGGCATCGACTTATGCCCCCAAGTCGATGCCAGGCATCGACTTTTGGCTGCAGGTCAATGCCAGGCATCGACTTTAGCCGTATGTCGATGCCAGGCATCGAATTCGTACTAAAAGCCTGGCATTAAATTGGTTTGGTGAATCAAGGCATCTAACCTAATGGCAAACCAGGCACAACCTCAGAAAGAGAACCTACCCAATCACGGAAAAGGATGAAATATTCTGATAAAGCTTTGTAGGATGATGTGGTTGGATAGTCTGCTTGGACCTCTGTCCAAGAAAAGCAACCCAGCCTCTTCATCATGACCTCCTGAATCTTCATGTAAACTTTATGACTACAGTCACAGAAATTAAAAAGAGACTAGGTTAGACCAGAAACATGGGAGGAGGGAAAAAGGATCTGAGAATAGCATACATACTTATTGAGCTCAGTCACCATCTCCTCCAGGCTTAAGTCCTTGGAGATTACCCTTGACAAAGTTGATATGATCAATGTATCATCCTTGATTCCTTGAAGGGCCCTCCATGGTGTCAGCTTCATGTCCTCGGGAGCCTCTTCAATTGAGAGGTCAGCTTTCCTTCCCTTTCCCTTCAGATCAACCTGTGGGTCTGGCCTCGACTTTCGTTGCTTCTGGCCCTTGACCTCCTTGTTCTCCCACATTGTGAAAATTTTATCCTGTAGATCCCAGATCTCACCTGATCTGAATGCCAGTTGAAACCATGGATCATATTTCCTCAAGGCATCAGACTTTCTATTCTCATCCAGTGCATTTCCAACCTCAATAAGGCATTGCTTTCGTAGATTGGGATGTATTCTTCCAGCTTCCTTAACAAGACAATCTTCATATTCATGGTGGAAGAACCGAATTCTCTCTATGGAGGACATTTTTTGCCTGTAGTCATTGTCATTGTTGTGATCCCAAGCAAGAAGCTTGGCTTCCTCAGTTGTAAGACCAGCATATATCTTACACTCTGCATACCTAAAGAAAAAAGTGGTAGGGTGCTCCTTCACTAGCTGTCTACGGGCCTCTGCAGAGTGTGAACCTCCAATCACATAATAAGTATACTCCTCAAATAAACCCTCATTGAACTCGTTCACAGAGTTGCACTCATTCGGATCCACCATGACAAGGAATGGCACAACAGTAGCATGAGGATTTATTTTCATTTTCTTCTTAAGATTCTGCACATGCAAATTGTGTGGCTCCCTGATCTCAAGGGGCCTCCTCCCTGTGACTGGATCTAGTGGTGGCCTGTGGATGATATTGATTGGCAGGTGGAACAACTGCCCCTTCTTCACAATTTTTCTTTTAGCTATATCCTCCCTCATCTTGTTCTGCTCAGTACCAAGAACACCCGAGGCAAGCTCTCCACCAGGTGCAACAATTATATCCTCAGAGCTAGAGCTTGAGTCAGAAGACTCCTCTTCTGAAATTCTCTTCTTTTTCTTTTGAAGCTTTTTCTGCACGCTCTGCTTACCCCTTGCCTTTACAGGGGTTGTCATCTTCTGTTGTGTTGGCATGATGTTGCCCTGGATCCATGGCATCAAGTCCTTGATAAGATTGACTGAGTCCCTGCATATCTCAGCTAGACGATCTGGAACACAGCACTCTGGGCACAAGAAATCCATCTTGCATATAACATTTCTCAAACCTTTCGATGTCTCTACTAAGAAAAGGAGGTTGTCAGAATCCTCATCTTCATAATCCAGTTTGTACACAAGGCCATACTGAAAACCTTGTGTTGTCGTGATCTTTCCTCTCCCATATCCCTCTGCGAACACAAGAAGGACTGCATTCTTCTCTTCAACATACTGAAGGCACCACTCCAGATTTGTCATGTCCCGCAGTGGACGATCTGTCCTTAAAACCTCAGCGTCCCTCGACCTATCCTTCATATTTGTATCATCAACAGGAATTTTGATGCTACTCTGTCCACCTGAGGATATTCCTAGCGGGTTGCTGGCCTTCTCAGAGGATAAGGATACAATAAGTTTCTTTGGTTTCGCTTGGTGACCAATGCCTTTGTCACGTTGCTGATCACCAGAGCCCATGGTGACTTTCAGTTTCTTGAAGGGCCTCTCACTCTCGGACTCCGCATCCCTGAAGGTGCTTGGAATAATCAGCTCATACGTAAATGTGGTTTTAAAAGGCCCAAGTCGATGCCAGGCATCGACTTTTAGGTTCAAGTCGATGCCAGGCATCGACTTTTAAGTGCAAGTCGATGCCTGGCATCGACTTGAACCTAAAAGTCGATGCCTAGCATCAACTTCCACCCAAAAGTCGATGCCTGGCATCGACTTTGCACCCTAAAGTCGATGCCTGACATCGACTTTTAGGCAAACTTTGATGCCAGGCAAGTCGATGCCTTGCATCGACTTGAGGCTGCAAGTCGATGCCAGGCATCGACTTGCAGGTGCAAATCAATGCCAGGCATCGACTTGCAGGTGCAAATCGATGCCAGGCATCGACTTGCAGGTGCAAATCAATGCCAGGCATTGACTTGAAGCCTCAAGTCGATGCCTGGCATCGATTTGCACCTGCAAGTTGATGCCTGGCATCGATTTGCACCTGCAAGTCGATGCCTGGCATCGACTTGCACACAAAGTCGATGCCTGACATCGACTTTCAGGTGCAAGTCGATGCCAGGCATCGACCTGAGGCCTCAAGTTGATGCCTGGCATCGACTTGCACGTGCAAGTCGATGCCTGGCATCGACTTGCAGCCTCAAGTCGATGCCTGGCATCGACTTACACCTAAAAGTCGATGCCAGGCATCGAGCTGTACCCTCATTGGATCTGTATTTTTAGAGCTTAGAAAAATAAAGACCTAGAAAGCAGACTCTTTACACAAACATACAAAGGGAATCTTCTAGGAATCTTTTTTTATGGTATGATTTTGCCTACCTCTTGGTAATCTTGCCAACATTCTTCTTCTCCATCATAGTTGCCTTGCTTGTATGCTGAGCTCTGTGCTCCATAGCTGTCTGTGCTCTGGTTCTCTCTGTTGCTCGTGGATTTTGAAAATGAGAATGATCTCCTCCTCTGCTATTTATAGGCAATTGGGTAACTTGAACCAGAGACTAACTGGATCTAACTGAATGAGTCCAGTTGCTAACTATATCTGTCAACCAATCTAACTAGGGAATACCACTCACACAAATAGGCTGTTTCAGAGCCACTTTAATGAAATATTCATAGAACATTGCAACTATTTATATACATTTGCATGGAAATTACACTTCAATGGCAAGAGTATGGTATGTACATGAGGATGTCTAATCTCATGTAGAAATTTTTTCTTAGAATCTCTTGCTTGGGAGAAAATCAAGTCTAAGTTGTGTTGAATATGGGAGATTAATGACATCTTTATAGTGTTATCCTCTTCACTTTAGTTTATATTCACATTTATCTTGTAACACATTGTTGAAATGGAAAATCAATGTATGAATAAACATTCAAGTAAAGAACCTTGCAACTATTTATGTACATTTGCATGGAAATTACACTTCAAGTCTAAGTTGTGTTGAATATGGGAGATTAATTACATCTTTATAGTGTTATCCTCCTCACTTTAGTTCATATTCACATTTATCTTGTAACACATTGCTGAAATGGAAAATCAATGTATGAATAAACATTCCAAGTACCTCTTTTACACATAATTCTTTTTTAATATACTTTCATCTACCTCTTTGAGATCTAGCCAAGACTACAATGAAACCTAATCCTTGAAATCTTATTTAGTACCAAAGGTAAAATTTCTTCTTGTATAGTCTTCAATGGCACTACTACAAACAATTTTAATATATAATCTAGTTGGAACTCAACTTGGATATATTTTGATTCACTCACAATGCTAAGACTCAATGACTCATATCTAGTTAGAAATCAATTGTGTTTCTCATTTCAAAAGTGAATCAAATCTTTGGTTCCCTTATTAGTGTATATTTGAGTAATTAAGTTATTTGATGTAATTTGATGTTTAATGTTATTTATTGTACTTTAATAAACTTTTGATTTCATATCTTCTTGATGTGACATTTGATGTGACATCTTCACTTGATCTCGGATTTCTACTTATTTAAAAAGGTCATTCATCTTCAGTCTTTTGTGAACTCAGTGAAGATGAGCTCAATCTTTTCAGTGGATGCTTGGGCATCAGATTCTTCTGCTCATATTGATACAGTTTCGGATTCATTGTTCTCAGTTGATCCTTTCCACAGAAGTGATGATCCCTATGATTTAGGACGTGTTGATGGTTCCATGTTTTCTGTTGAGTCATTTAAGTTATCCAATTCACAGTGCAATGCTGCTCAACCAAATGCACCTCTTGATCTCCCATCTGATCCAACCATTGATCTCCCTTCTGACTCAAGTGCATGTGGAGCAACGAAAAAGCAAAGAAAGCTCAATCTACAATTTAAAAGAAGGCCTCGTGAAGTAAGTAAAAAAAGATTTAAATTTCTTACTTCAGATAGACAAATTGCATTGGATATTGTGAAGCATTGTTGTGGTTTGAAATGTTTGTACAATTTAGGAATGAAGAAACTAAAGCACCTAAGAGAAAAATTCCTCCATTTAGATAGTGAAAGGCAGGATATATACCTTGTTTCTCGCATGCAAATGATTGAGGATAACATGTCAGTAACACGTGTTGGTTTTGAATATTTCTTTAGTCAAGGGATGCGATGTTGTAGGGCTGCATTTAAAATTGCAATGGGTGTGGGAAATTTTAGAATACATAGGGTTCAACAAGGGCTTTTGAATGGGGATCTCATTTTGGATACATTCCATGTTGGGACCAAAGGATCTGTTGGACGTCATGCAATGAATTGGATGATGAACTATTTTAGCTTGCATTGTGAGGTTATGCCTACAACTGGAAGGTTGCACTTGTCAGATAACTTTACTCGTCGAGAGGTATTTCAAATATATAGAGAAGACATGGAAAATAGAAATGAGAAGTATGTGTTGTATCGTCACTTTACTCGATTATGGAAGGAAGAGTTTAACAATGTTTCTATTCCTCGTAAAGTTAGAATGGGTGAATGTTCAATTTGCGCCACTTTGAAAAACATGGCAAAAGGGGCTACAACACCACAGGAAAAGAATAATTTTAAAAACCTTCTTAACAACCATCGTGAGAGTCAAGCTTTAGAGAGAAAGAAAGCAATTCATCATCAAAGTAAAGCACTCAGAAATCCGGAGCGTTATATGTGTTTGTTGATCGATGGTATGGATAAAAAAAAACATGTTTGCCACATTTTTATCGCATCCCTAAAGACATTGGAGATGAAGTCCTTGTGCAAATGCATTTGGTTGGTGCTTTGGTATACAATGGAACTGTAATGTCCAAGGTTTTCTTCACATATCTGAATGTGCATAATGATCCAAACCTTACAGTTACTGTCATTCATGGTGTTTTGCAATCATGGAAGGGTCTTTTGCCACCAACTCTATATTTGCAACTAGATAATACTGCAAGAGAGAATAAAAATTCTACAGTCTTTGGATATTTAAGCATGCTTGTTGAAAAACAGGTATTTCAGAAGGTTAAGGTAAATTTCCTTCTGGTTGGCCACACTCATGATCACATTGATCAAATGTTCAGTACTTTCTCTAAGAAGTTGGCACGTAACAATGCTTTTACTCTTCCGATTTTATCTGAGTTGATTTCAGAAGCATATACTCCAAAACCAGAAGTTCAACACCTCACACAGATTTATGACTTTAAGCACTTTTGCTCAATGGGCCTTGATAATAGTGCTAAGGTTTTGGCTCCATTGCACAATATTAGTTTCAACCATGTATTCTTGATGAGGAGGGTTGATGAAATAACCCTTTTATTTGCAAAGCAGTATTCATCTTCTCTTGGGTGGGAGCCTAAAGAGGGATGCAGATTCTTATTGCAGGTGCCTAATTTGTCTACTGTGACAGTGTATGGTGCAGAACAATCACCATATGAAGATAAAAACAATACAGAAAGATGTGGAAATGTGGTTGATCAAAGTAAAAGCTGGATGCATGCACTCATTGAAAAGAAGAGACATATTGAGCGTGCAAAAAAATATGCTGGAGATCAAGATGTATCTTGGTGGGAGGACTTTTTCAATCATCAAGAAGAGATTATACAGTATACAATTGCAGGTCACTGGCCAGTTGATGTTCCATGCACATGAGATTTTTGTACACAAAGATCCGTGAATGTGGCCCAAGCATGTAATGCAGATGCACTTCAAAGTTTTATACATCCACCAGAAAGAAATATTTATGTAGGCCCAAGGATGACAAAACAGGCAGAAGCAAGATGGCAAGGAAATTTAATAGAGATAAATGTTGGAACACTTATTGCAGTTCTTGCTGATGGTGATGAGGCTACCAGACCATTTTGGATTGCAAAGGTTTTAGAGATAACTAAAGATATTGATCAGAGAAGAATAGAGGCTTTGATGGTGCATTGGTATTACACTAAAAGTAGTAATGCATTCACAGGTAAATATAACTTAGAAATGGTGTGTGATACTAAACGAACAGGTTCAAAAAAGAAAAAGAATATTCGAAGCACATCCACTCTTAAAATGGATGATGTAGATATTCTTGTTTATGATTTTTCCTTGACAAAAACAGGTCACTTGAGGAAAGCAACCATCAACATGATAAAACAAAAGCTTCCAAATTTATGTGGTACAGAAAATCATAGGCAAACAAGAAGAGTTGTGCATGATCCTGCAGAATTTGGTATGTACGTGGATGAAGACAGAGCTCTTGTGGATATAGAAGAAGAAGAAGAGAGCTCTCAATAGTATGAGACTGAATCAAGTGCATCAGATGATGAGGGTGTAGACATAGATCGACAAAGTTGTGAGATGCATTGAAGCTCTGAGACATTTTTAGTGCTTTTGTAAATGCCTCGAAGTAGTTTGGTTAATGAAACCATGTTTTGTAGCAATTTTGACTAACAATCATATATCCACCCATTAAAAATATGTCTAAAATGTTATTTTTGTATAAGAACTATTCAGTTCTACATTCTTTATGTAGATTTTAGACATGTCAATGTCCTATCATTTAGATTTTGGACATGTCAATGTCTTATCATATACATTTTGGGACATGTCAATGCCTTATATAGTGAAATTTTGACTACATTTTGAGCTCTTTTTTTATGAGAAAATGACAAAAAATGTCAAAAATCACATGTTTTCACCTCATTTTTGTAATATATGTATACTGGTATAAAGGAATCTCAAACATAAGCTGCCATTTGCTTGATTTTTGACGAGAGTGTTCTCTTTTTACGACATAGTTCTCGTTTGTTACGACTCGCTGTTTAATGCGGGTCTCTAGAAACATACATGCTTTTGATGGTGTATACATTGCTTGATGAGATTGTTATTATAGGTGATGTTGGGTTATGGTGTGTGGATTTGTACAAAGTTCAGTTATGAATGAGTTATTACAAGGGTAGTGTTTAGTTGGGGTGGGAGTAATGTTAGACAACGGTACATGAGGAGACAACTGGATACATTTTCGTATCCATTTCCTAAGAGTTGCGGAGCAGATGGTATGTTTTTGCTGAGGGACAAAAGGTGATATTGGATGTGGTGGTATTAAGGGATGAAAAGATTTTTGAGGGGTATATGTTACATGGCTTGAGTGTTGAGCTATAATACACTGTTTAGGTACCCATATCTGTGTGAGTGTAGGTTGATTTGTAAGGTACTTCTTGGTGATCCAAATCTGTCGACTATTCGTACTTGTAGAAGAAGGTCAAGGAGACGTTGGATACTCCCTTTGCTTCTGCCTTAACTTCTTCTTGTCATGATCTACATTGTCAAAATCTATCGGTGCTTTGTGTCCTTTCGGCACCCATATTTCTTTCATGCTGCTTGCTTTGTGATGTTGATACTGCTTTCCTCCTTGTGTCATCTGATAAGGTAGTCGGTTTGGGTTCCTTCATTGTGGTTGACTCCTTCGTGGTTGGGGTTGAGAGGTCGGATGGACACTTTGCTTTGGAAAAGAAGGGAGTTCCAACACATGTGGAACTTTCCCATTAGGAAGTGCTTCGTTTTGTATCAATAATGTAGGCCAGTCCACAGTAAGTGTGGAAGGATGGGCACTACAGGGTGTTTTGCCCATGTGGTTGCTGATGCAGTCCACCTGACCGCTGATGTAACCCACCTGATCGTTGCTAGGAGATCAGGGGAAAATCTATTGACACTCTTTTATCCGACAACTATCCATCCCCAAGCTCTCACGGGTTGACTTTGGAATGAGCTTGCTTAGCCGAGGGATCTTGTCAAATATCTTTCGGTCCTCTGTCGCATGCATTTCATATGGTCTAGGGTTACATACCTCAGGCGGAGTGTTGTTAGGGAAGTCAAGCGGTATCACTCACTACTGATCTAAGGTTCCAATATGCAAGGAGCCTTGTCTAAGATTTAGGTCCACTGAGTGATCGTATAGCCAATCTTGGCCAAGGATTACGGGTTCTATCAGGTCCTCGTCATGGCACAGTAGTAGCTTTGCTGTCATGGTCACATCGTGTATGAGGATAGGAAGGTCCACCTCACCCATGCAAGGGTTTTCCATGCCTCCTAGCCCTATGAGGTATGCCTCAATTGGTCGCATTTGTATTCCTGAGTCCTTATAGTGGGACCATCTAATCGCACTAGTCACAACACCTAAGTCAATTAAAGCCCTGAGTTCTTGGCAAGGGTTGTCGTGCTCTAGCCTGACTGTAATGAATGGTCTCCTATCCACTATGCAAGGATGAGTACTTGACTTTGTTTGACACATGGCCATGGGGTATCTGGGTGTTGTTTCTAGATGGTTATAATGTTCTCTCCCTAGTCCTTTTCATCTTAGCTTCATGTGCTTAATGCATTCTATAGCTTCTGCCAGAGCTTCTGCTCATATTCTATTTTCTTCCTCATTACGCTTCTTTGCCAACATGAGTTGTCTAAGCATATCCCCAGTAAGAGGTTCTTGATATAACTTGACTCTACAACCACTAATGTAATTAGGCATTATTTCTCCTTCTAGGGTGGCTAATTGTATTGCTCCACTTTTCGAGAGTCTTTTAATGATCATAGGTCCATAACCTCGCTTTTCTAATTTCCGTGTGTGTTGTTTCAGCGTATACACTAGGACTAAATCTCCTTCTTTTAAGCCTTTATCTTTCACATGTGCATTGAAATAGGATTTCTGTCGCTTCTTTGCTGCATATATACCTCCTGCTGCTTTCAGCCTGGTTTCTCCTAATCGTTCCAAGTCCATTATTCTTGCTGATAATTCATGGCCGGTCCACTAATGTTCTTGTGCAACCTTAAGGGTAGGGATCAAGAAGTCCAAAGGAAGTACAACATTCTGACCAAAAACCATTTGAAAGGGAGTTGCATTGACTACGGTATTGTAGGCCACTTGATATGCCCAAATAGCATGGTGTAACTATTTTTCCTCTCTAGTACGTTCAAATAATTGCTTTCATAAACACATTGTCGTAAGTATCCATCTCATCCTCGTTTGTATAGATTGTCACCAATAAATGAATAGTCTTGAGCTTCCTGCTCTAGACTTTGTTGTAATGCTAAGGTCATTCCTTGAGGGAATGTTTTCGTCCTCAAGTATGTCACTAATGGTTCACTCCATTCTGGTGTGAGAGACACATGATATAATGTTGCATGTTCTACCGGTGGTCTTTCACAACAAACAGGGCATTCTTTACACATCTTGTAGACATCTGCTTCCATAGAAGGCCAATATACTCCTAATCTATGTAGAGTCTGCAGTGTACGATATTTTGAATGATGTTGCTTTAATGCACCTACATGTGCTAATTGCAACCAATTCGCATGTTCTGATTCATCTACACAACAAGCAAGAATCTTTTGATTATCCTGTTTATATATACTTCCTGCTATTATTTGATATCTCTATGACTTGGTAATCTCTCCTTCCTTGATCCTTATCCTAGGATTCTTGGGTCCATATGTGAGAATAGGGGCAATAGGCTTAGCCCATGCTGGTGCTATCTCAAGGTTAAACAAATATGCATCCGGTAATTCATCCACTATTCCTTGAGGAGCTTCTCCTGTGGTTAATCTTGAAAGGTGGTCAGCTCTAAGATGTGTCTTTCCTTTCCTGACTACTACTTCAAAGTCGTACTCCATGAGTAATAGAAACCAACATATCAGTCGTCTTGTATTACAATGCTTATTGACTAAGTACAATAATGCTTGATGATCCGTGAAGAACTTGAACTTATTTTCCAACAAATAATGTTTGAATTTCTTTACTGTGTAGATGATTCCTAATCCTTCTCGTTCTGTAGTAGTGTAATTTCTTTCTGCTGCGTTCAATTGTCTGCTCGCGTAAGCTATGGGGAGGTCTATGTTACCTTCATTCATGGGTTGTGCCAACACACATCTTATGGCATAGTTGAATGCATCCACATGTACATGGAATGATTTGCTCCAATATGGGGTTGTCAATATAGGTTCTGAGCACAAACATCGTTTAAGTTCATTGAATAAATTATCACACTCATCTGTCCATTCAAACTTGTTCAAAAGAGAGTACAGAGGCTTGGCTATGATTGCATACATGTGTATGAATCATCTGTAGTAACCATAATGACTCATAAATGTCTGTACTTCTTTTATGTTGTTTGGCCTAGGTAGATTGGCAATTACTTTCACTTTTTCCTCATCCGTAGAGATATCATTCTTTGACACAATGTGTCCTAGAATTTTGCCTTGTCTAACCATGAAAACACATTTTTTTGGGTTCAGACAAACATGATATTCTCGACATTTGTCAAATACTTGCCTTAGTTCTGGGATATGAGTCTGCCTCATATTCAAATGAGCACATATGTCATCAACATACACTTCCAAATTCTTGCGTAATAATTCCTCGAAAACGTGACACATGAGTCGCTGGAAAGTGGTGGGAGCATTTGTTAGCCCAAATGGCATCACACGAAATGGAAGTATGCCCCATTCTATGGCAAAAGCCATCTTGTGTTGATCGTGGAGCAATGGCTACTTGATTATAGCCCGAGAAACCATCAAGAAATCTATAAACTTCCTTGTCCGCAACTCTTTCCAATAAATGTTCCATGATAGGAAGAGGATAACTATCTCTAATTGTGGAAGCATTAACTTTTTTAAGGTTAATATACACGCACAATTTTCCATTCTTCTTGGGCACGACCACAGTGGGGAATACCCATTGGGTATGCTCAATTTCGTAAATGAATCCTGCTTCTATCAAACGATCTATTTCTTCATTAATTTTTGCAGCGTAGTTATCATTGTACGTGTACGGTTTCTATTTTGTCGATTTTGCGTCTGGAGTCATAGGGATTCTATGGGAGCATATATCCAGGTCTACTCCTTTCAAGTCTTTGCCAACCTCCAAGCGAACACATCTCTATATTCATGTAGTAGGGCAACTAACTCTTCTTCTTCTTCATTCGTCAAATCATGCCCAACGTATGTACATTTTTCTTCTTCTCCTTCTATGGTGACTATGATTTTTTTTGGTTTTCTCTCGATTATCATAAACCTCTCCAACATCCGCTTTTCTTTTAGGCATTCGTACCATGATTTGTCTATCTTCTATTTCATACTTCTTGAAGTTCTCAAGAACCTCAAACAAAGATTTTTCTTCCCCTAACACAGTTTCTTTCTTCGTTCTTTTCTTAACTTCACTTTTGGAAGTCACTTGTGTGGTTAACCTCACTTCCTTTGTAAGCTCTCCATGTCTCTGAGGGTGAGTTTCTACTTTGTAGAAGTATTCTTCATTTGATGCAAAGGGTGGATCCATAATGATTGACTCTAGATCGGAGTCAGTTGCATCCTCAAATGCATCAGTGCTAGGTTCACATTCTTCAATAATGAAATCACACATGATTGGCTCTATTGTGAAGATTGAAATGTCATAGCCATCCTCGTCGTAGTGGGGTTTCCATTGTTCTTCATTGATGGCTACATCCATTGTTGCTAAAATTTCTGCCCAACCGTGAGGCTTGAATTCCTCCTCTAAAAATACTATTGGTGTGTAAGCTAGGTTCTGAAGAGTTTGTGGATGTTGTTCTGAACTTAAGCTCCTGGCTTCTAACCATTCTTCCTCTTGTTTTGCTACTTTACACATTCATAGATGAGTATCCTCGTGCAATCATGAGGGGTTTGATTGCAATGAATGCACTGACTCCGTTTCCTCTTATGTCTTATGGATGGTATTCCATTGTATTGGGGGTACCTCTCGATGTGAATAATCTCTAGGATTGACTTTAGTAGTCACTCCTAAATGTTGCAAGTACAAAGAATTAGTTCCCCAATCTTGTACAATTTGCAACTAACGCATGAAGGGTTGTCCTAAAATCATCTCGTAAGCATGATTTTTCCCAAAATCACAAATGGCAAAAGTATGCTCAAACTCCACACCACAAGTGCTGAGAGATATGCCTTCTAGTAAGCCTAATGGTTTTTCTATATGTCCATGTAGCTCAAGCGTAAGCACCACCTCCTTTACTTGTCAATCCGCGGAGACGTGAGGACCGGTATGAAGACCACGAGCAAGTGAAGGCACAAGTGTGTGAGTGAAAGCACACAAGCATGCACACACATACACACACGCACACAAGGCAAGATCAAAGAGAGGAACAATGGAAAGCTTCGATTGCAAAAGAGTTCTCTTACAAAAGCTCTATTCTCTAACAAGCTAACCCCAAAAATGAGCTCTCTAGCTCTTTTTATAGTTTTTTGACTAGTTTTGGCCCTGTCCAGACCTAGTGTCGGGCCTAGTTAAAAATTAGGTTCCAGGGCTTATTTGAGGGCTCAAACGGAGTCTAAAAATTATGAAAATTGGTAGGATGATAGTTCTAATACTCCTCAAGCTCAAGGACTCCTTGGCTTGAACAAAATGGAGTATAAAAATAGATAATGGTATTTACAATGGTTTTTAGTGATGAAAATCACTATTTTTGTAGGCGATTCTTCTGAAAATTTGACATACACTTCTTGGAGTTCCCTACTTGCTCCCTTTCCTTGTGTGTCCACCTTTTGATGTGCTTCCATGCTTTGTCCTTGACTTTGAGCTTCAACACTCCCCCCCCTCTCGAGTCTGTCGTCCCTGACAGACCTTTGTTGTAGTGGTTGTTCCAAGTAGTGCCTTGAGAGGGAGTGTCCCTTCTGTATGAACAAAAGTCGTCTGACTTCCAGATGTGTCTAGTTCTTCATCTATCATTGCGAGTCTTTGCAAGTTGTAGTCTCTTGGTATGTGCTTCTCTTGGATTCCAGCATGACTGTGTCGTTCTGAGTCTCCGTTGATGTTTTCTAGATCTTCCACAATTGATGTTCATAGTAGTCATGCCAAGTACTCATAACCCATATTGAGTGATGGGTAAGTGTGTTCGTGCATGGGTTGAGGACAATATGTGCCTTGTGCACGGCCTTGTAATGTAGCCCTATGAATGCTTACTTGGGAAATGCATTGGAAGAAGTATGGTGCAAAAATTTGGGGTCTTGAGCTAAGTGCTCAAGGGTATGCCGACAAAGAGGTTTCCTAAGCTATCATGGTTATGATGTTTCGAAGGTAAAGATACTTACCATGGAGAAGGTCGATCGATGTTCATCTCTTCGTGTTGTATACCCGACATTTGTGATGGAACATTGTCGATGAATGTCCATGTTGCTGGTCCACCGAAAATTTTTTTGAGTGCCTGGTTCTGTCTTCGCTTTTCAAAGAAACGTTTGCCAAATACTGAGAATTGAATTTCTTTATATTCTTTGACAAACAACATTGGGTAACTACACCAAGCTTAGTTTCACATATTCTCTTTAGTTCACCATAAGCAAGAGTCTGCTCATCTAGTATACAGACAAGGATTTTCGGGGTACCAAACAAACTCTTGCAAATATCTCCTTGGATGCTCTCATACATACAGTAGTTAAGCATCACTCACGTTGTGGACCTTCAAGATCTTCACTCCCACCATGGTAAGGGGAAACCATAGGTGTGGATGCCATGTTCATGCTAAGTTCTTGACATCTACCAGATAAGGCAGCAATTACATCATCTGCTAGCCGAGACACACTTCTATCCAAATTGATAAATGCCTAGTAATCGATGGTTCAATCTTCAACTAAGCATGACTCATTCATGTTCCATGAGCGAAACCTGGGAACAAGTTCTTTCCCTCTCTCTCTTTTTTTTTTTTTGGAGGAATGTCACAAAACAAGAAGGCAAAGTTTAGTATCAAAAAGTGGTTTACATGTGTCAATGTGCTCTAGTGCATGGGACTCTCAGTTGTGTTTATGCACGGCCATGTAATGTGGCCCTATATAATGCATACTTTAGAAATGCATGACCTGAATGGTGCAAAAGACAAGGTTGTGCAAGGAGCACATGGTTGTCGCTCGTCGAAGCCTGATGTCACTTGCAGATGTTGGTGTCATCTTTGTTGGAGGTATCCATTGGATCTCGAGATGCCCACTGATCCTTCCTCTTTATAGGGATCCATTTTAGAACAGCATTTGGCACTGTAGAGATTACTTTAGGTGTCTTCCTCTTTGGATGCGTTCTGAACTGTGGTATCCAGTGTGGTTGGCGCTTTGGTTTGATGGAGGCTACTTGTACTTTTGGCTTCCAAACCCATATCCTTTTTGCACATCTTCCTACTAAGGTTGAAGAGCTGATTTGATCTTCCTTTGGTCTCTGTACGTGGTTCTTACCCTTTTCTCTTTTTGGCTTCTTTGTTGAGACCTTTCGCATGTGGGAGAACATAGGTTGTTGTGGATGTAGGAGCTTCTTAGGTACCCACATCTGTAATTGCCCTTGTTGAGCTGCAACTAACTTCTTAGGCACCCAAACTTGTTGGATACCTTGTGATTGAGCTTGTCCGAGCTGCTTCCTTTGTCTTCTGGCCTGGTCGGCTTGCCTGGATGGAATTTGTGGGGGCAAGGCAGGTGGTTGCTCTCCTTTGCATACCCATATCTGCTTCATGCTCGGAACTGCTTTCTTATCGAATGGTGTCTTTCTATTTGATGTAGTAGTTGTCGTGAACTGTTGTGTTTGCTTGTGTGGTGGACTCATTACTGTGGCTACTTGATTCTTTGGAGAAGAAGAAAGATCCACCCGCCTTCGAACCTGGTCTTCCACGATTGACTCCTTCTGCATCATAGAGCTTTTGACACATACAACATCTTCGTCCATATGATTAGTCTTAGAAGAGCTAAGAGAGTGTGTGGTGCCATGATCTGGGAGCATGCAGTTCTCTAATTCTATTGTAATGCATTGTTCATGTACCCAAACTTGAAGAATTTGACTTCTTAGGTTTAAGTTAACTGCATGGTCATAGATCCAATCTTGACCCAAGACAAGTGGTTCTGTAAGGTTCTCATCTTCACACACTAGCGCTTTGACTTTCATTGGAACAACTTGAAGGTAGATGGGAAGTTCCACCTCGCCCAAACAAGGTTTCCACACCTCCTAATCCGATGAGATAAGCTTCTATGGGATTGATGTTCAACTGCAAGTCTTGGCAGTAGGATAGTCTAACTGCACTACTTGCTGCTCTTGAATCAATCAATGCTTTCACAGTCCTTGCACCCTTTCCTTGTCCTATCTCTATGGTCACAAATGGACGTCGGTCAATGACTTGAGAAGTCGCTCTGCCTGATTTTTGGCACATATCCATGTGATATTTTGGAGCTTTTGAGTTGACATCTAGGCCTAGTCGCCTTAACTTATTTCGCCTAATACGCTCTCTGGCCTCTGCCTGTGCTTCTTCTCTCACCCTTAATTCTTCTTCTTTTCACTTCTTAGCAGTGCTGAGTCTCATAAGCATATCCTTTGTAATAGGTTCTTGGTATAACTTGACTCTACATCCACTAATATAGTTGGGCAAGATATCACCTTCTAAAGTAGCCAATTGAACTGCATCGCTAGTGGAAATTCTGTTAATGATCATGGGTCCATATCCTCGTTTTTCCAACTTACGGGCATGTTGCTTTAGCGTATAAACCAGCACTAGGTCTCCCTCTTTCAATCCCTTATCCTTAATGTATGCATCGAAGTATGCCTTTTGCCTTTTCTTTGCAGCATAGATGCCTGTTGCCGCGCGTAGCCTTGTCTCACCTAAGCGTTCTAGATCAAAGATCCTAGAGGACAATTCATGTCCATTCCACTCATACTCTTGTGCTACTTTTAAGGCAGGGATTAAGAAATCTAATGGTAGCACAGCATTTTGTCCGAAGACCATCTGAAATGGGGTGGCATTGAGTACCGTTTTGTAGGCAACTCGATAAGCCCAAACAGCATGATGAAGTTGTTTGTCCCAATCAGAGCGTTTATTATTTACCAGTTTTGTCAATATGTTACAGAGGATCTTATTGGTGCTCTCGACTTGTCCGTTAGCTTGTGGGTGATAAGGGGCAGACTTTTTATGTATCACCAAGAATTCTTGGAGAAGATTTTCAATGACCTCATTCAAGAAGTGTGTGCCTCTATCGCTCACTAACTCTATTGGTAGCCCGTATCTCGTGAACACATTCTCGAATAAGAACTTAGCCGTTGTCTGAGCATCATTCTTTGTTGTGGCTTTGACTTCTACCCACTTTGTAAGGTAATCTGTGGCTACAATAATATACTTTGCATGGGAGTTTCTAGCTGGGGGGTTAATAGGACCTATGAAGTCTATGCCCCACTTCGAAAATGCACGCCCTCCCATCATTGGCCTCAAAGGCATCTCATCTTTTCTAACTGGATATTGTGCACATTGGCATGTGTCACATTTCTTCACATAGGTATGTGCATCCATATGAAGAGTGGGCCACCAAAGTCCTGAGAATAGAATGGTCTTGATTACTCGATCAGGACCGAAGTGTCCACCTGCAACACCACTGTGTGCAGTCTCTAAGACCTTTAAATAGTCTGATTCATGAACGCACAGTCTTAAGTAACCATCTTTGCCTCTTCGGTATAGGTTCTCTCCTACTAAAGCATAGCCTTGAGCCTCTTGCTCCATGCTTCGTCTTCTTGCTAGATTGGCCTCTTTGGGTAATCTTCCCGACCTCATAAACTCTACCAATGGAGCACTCCAATCTGGAATTAATGACACTTGATAAAGGGTCGCATGCTCCACTGGTGGTCTCTCTCTGCACATTGGACAATTCTTAATCCACTCATGTATTTCTTTGTCCATGCTAGGCCAATACACTCCTAAATGTTTCAGATTTTGTAATGTGCGCTGTTTAGAATAATGATTTCCTAGCAATCCTTCATGAGCTTGCTGCAACCAACTACTATGTTCATCATCCTCGACACAACAAGCTAATACACCCTCAGTATCTTGTTTGTACATGCTTCCTGCCAATATGTGATATTTTTGTGATATTACAATTTCTTCTTGTGATGTTTTCACATTCTTATTTGCAGGGCCGAAGGTTAGGACTGGTACCAACTTATTTGCCCATTTAGGAACAACTTCTAAATTGAACAGATAAGCATCGGGTAATTCGTCAGACACTCCTTGCAGTGACTCTCCTGAAGTGATGCGAGAAAGGTGATCAGCCCGAAGATGGGTTCTACCTTTCCTGACAACAACTTCAAAGTCATATTCCATTAGTAAGAGGAACCATCTTACTAAGCGTCCAGTATTGCAAGGTTTATTTACCAAATATAACAAAGCTTGATGATCAGTGAAAAACTTGAACTTGTTGGCCAATAAATAGTGTCTAAACTTCTTCACAGCATATACCATGCCTAAGCCCTCTCGCTCAGTTGTGGTATAGTTTCGTTCAGCTGCGGTGAGCTGTCTACTAGCGTATGCTATGGGCAAGTCTAAATTCCCTTCACCTGTGGGTTGTGCTAGCACACATTCGATGGCATGATTGGAGGCATCCACATGGACATGGAATGGCTTACTCCAATCTGGGGTTGTCAATATTGGTGCTGTGCACAAAAGTTTCTTCAGTTCATTGAAAGAATTCTCGCATTCGTCGGTCCACTCAAAATTAGACAACAAGGCATAAAGGGGTCTAGCTATGATCGCGTACATGTGGATAAACCTACGGTAATATCCACAATGGCCCATAAAGGCTTTTACCTCTTTAACATTCCTTGGCCGTGGCAGCTCTGCTATGGCTCGTACCTTATCTTCATCTGTTGAGATTCCATTCTTAGAAACAATATGACCTAAGATTTTACCTTGACGCACCATGAACACACACTTTTCTGGGTTCAGACACACTCGATATTCTCTACACTTGTTAAAGATTTGTCTGAGCACAGGGATGTGAAATCTTCTTTCTTGGGAATGAGCACATAAATCATCCACATATACTTCTAAGCTCTTTCGCAAGAACTCTTTGAAAACATGACACATGAGCCTTTGGAATGTTGCAGGTGCATTTGTGAGCCCAAATGGCATCACACGAAATGCAAAGATTCCCCACTCTGTAGCAAAAGCTGTTTTGTGTTGATCTTCTGGGGCAATGGATACTTGATTGTAACCTGAAAACCCATCAAGGAAGCTATAAACTTCCTTGCCTGCAACACGCTCCAATAGGTGTTCTGTGATTGGAAGCGGATAACTATCTCTGATTGTAGCGGCATTAACTTTTTTAAGGTTAATACACACTCGCAACTTCCCATTCTTCTTGGGCACTACTACAATGGGGGACACCCATTCAGTATGCTCAATCTCATAGATAAATCCAGCTTCAATCAGCCTATCAATTTCTTCTTTTATTTTGGCTGCATATGTATCATTATATGTGTAGGGTTTTTGTTTGGTGGGCTTGGCATCAGCAATCATGGGGATAATATGAGAGCAAATTCTTGGATCTACCCTTTCAAGTCTCTATAGTGCCACGCAAACACATCCCTATATTTCCTTAATAGAGCTACAAGCTCCATTTCTTCTCTTGCACTTAGGTCATCTCCTATATATGTGCATCTCTCTTCGTTCTCTTCGATGGTCACTACAATCTTCTTGGTCTTTTCTTTATTATCGTATGATTCTCCTATGATGGCCTCTCTCTTAGGCATTCGTACCAAAATTCTGTGGTGTCGCGAAGGGCTCAGTTGGGTGGATCAGGCCAACTGCTAGTGTTCCAAATAGACGGTACACGTAGGGTGCTTCGGGCAACTTAAGAGGTAGAGTTCAAATATAGATGCTCACAAATAATAAGATGAGACCATAACTCAAATCACACATACAATTCATTAACATCATAAGAGAGTTTGGAAACGAGAGAGATGTGAGGAAATTGGAGATTCAATTAATTCATAATAATGTCTTGATACAAATATAATGCAGATAACGGAAACAGATACAAGTTACCAAAACATCATAGATCATGATGTCCTCCTCAATCATGTGAGCAGAACCTCCACACCAAGATGTGTGCCAACACTCCTCAAGAGTGTGAGAACTCCTCCTCCAACTCTTCCTCCAAGAGCTTCAGATCTCAAGCCTGAGATCTCTCTGAGTTGATATCAGATAATAGCACTTACGAAAAATCATACGAAAAAATCTGATTTCTTTTCCCCAAATAACGATCGCTATTTCCATTGCTTTTCGGATTAAAACTTCATCGCTATTTGCTTTTGAAATAACCCGATCGCTATTTTGTATTGCTTTTAGATTGAAAATAGTGCTTTTACTTTTGTTTTACTTTTAGTTTCTAAAGAATGATTTCACACTTGAAAGATTCAGGTTCACATGGAACATGGTTTTCTTATGGGTGCTAATCACATATCAAGTGATGAATCAAGTTATCTGCTGACTTGACAATTGACTCCAATAACTTTCCCTACAATATCACAATGGTTCAGTCTTCAGTAATCCGCAAATCTTCTCATGATTATTTCTAGCCAATGCTTCGGCAAAATATCTGCAACATTCTCAGTAGAAAATTATTCTTTAGATTTGGATTATTGAAACACTAGATATGTAGAGATGTGGATACATAGAGATGTAAATCTCTACGACATTCACCCCTACTAAACTTGCACATCATCCTTGATGGGCCAATCTTCAAATCTTCTTTCTGCTTCAAAGATAATCTCACAGTCCATAGAACATTGAATTTTGGAATCATCTGTCAAGTGCATGGGAAGATAAAAAATGTGCTTTTGCAAGGCCATATAATGTAGCCCTATCAATTGCATACTTTGGAAATGCATGGTTAAAAGTATGGTGCAAAAGATAAGGTATTTGGCATTTGTAGACGAAGCATGTGCTCTCACTTTCATACATTTCATGTGTATATACATAAATCCTTTCCATCACTCAAAGTGCATGGGTACAGCTCAAAACGTGCCTTGATGCAAGGTCATGTAATGAGACCCTATCATGCATACTTTAGGTGCATAAGTAAACAAAACATGGTGCAAGTATCAGGGTAAAGAGCATTTGATGATGAAGCTTGTGCGCTCCCTTACATACATATCAATGTGTATATACATCAATCCTTACAATCACTCTGTGTGCATAGGTTAATCTCAATACGTGCCTAAATGCAAAGTCATGTAGTGAGACCCTACCATGCATACTTTAAGTGCATTGTTCCAAAATCATGGTGTAAAAGGTTCATGTTCACTTTGACTAGTTTGCTCATTGTTAATATTATGGTTCAATTGGACTTTCAAATTCTTAACCTTTTCTTTATCAAATAATTTTTCATTTTCTAGAAACTTTGGATCGCATATTACATAGTATTCATCATGTTTCTTTTTCAATTGTATTGACTTTTCATATTCTTGTTCATCTTCTTCCAATCTTTCTTGCAAAATTTGTTCAACTTTTTGTTTATCCAACTTTATTTGTTCACTTTTCTTTTCTTCAAAACATTTAACTTGATGCTCAATTTTCATCATAGTTTCTTGTTCAGAAGACTTCTTGTCATCGTATCTCTTTGGTTTCCATTGTTTTCTAAATGATTTTGGCTTAGTCAAAATATTCTTTAATTCCACCTCTTCCTAAGTTCAAGTGCAAAGTCGAGTGATCATGGTATTTACAAATTTTCTTATCAACTTCAGTGACTAATTTAAGTCTACAAGCATTCTCATATGCATTACAATTCCAAAACATATGGCCAAATTGATCACACCAAAAGCATGTTATAGGTCTATTTAATCTTCTATATGTGGCCTTTGGGGTAGATCTTCTATGGTCATATGAATGTCTTTTATCAAAAACTTGAGTAGACAAACTTTGTACTTGATGATCATATTTACACTTACATGTGGCAATTTCTTTTACTTGATTGGTTAGAATTTCATTATTTTCTTTCAAACTTGAAATTTCACAGCTAATACTTTCTGATGTTGCAAGTTCTCTCACACGATTAGATAGATTTTCCATACTCTTGATCAAATTTGAAAGTTCATAGTGAACAAGTCCTTCTAAATTATTCAATTCTTGATTAAATTGTGTATTTAATGATTTCATAAGTTCATTAGTTTTTCCCAATATTGAAGTCATCATTGAGATATATGAAGTTAATGGCTCGAGTTTTTCATTTATGGATGCAATTATTCGTAACTCCATATCTTTGAAGTGTTCATCATATTCTGGAGACTTCTTTTCAATTAATACTTCCACACTAGAACCTATGTCTTGTGTGGTGTGTTTTGCAACACCTTTTTTACCCATTGTTCACTAATATAAGCAACGTAAAAGTAAAATATGCGTACCTGGAATTGAGCTTGATATCGTACCTCCTAATTGCCAAATGCCGTGGAACAGTTTCACGTCGGGTTCACTTGTCGTGAAGGGCTCAGTTGGGTGGATCAGGCCAACTGCTAGTGTTCCAAATAGACGGTACATGCAGGGTGCTTCGGGCAACTTAAGAGGTAGAGTTCAAATATAGATGCAAATAATAAGATGAGACCATAACTCAAATCACACATACAATTCATTAAAATCATAAGAGAGTTTGGAAACGAGAGAGATGTGAGGAAATTGGAGATTCAATTAATTCATAATAATGTCTTGATACTGTTGATATATTTAGGTAGTGATGTGTGTGAACACTCTAGGACCGCCGGGGCACTTTTTTCCCTCTTTAGGAGGTTTTTTTCCCCCGGCTTGTATATACGCCTATTGCCCTAATGGGCTACTTATCTTTGTACATTCTCTAGTAATACATTCAGTCTTGTGTGTTGTGCTCCAAGCTTCTTCTTCTTCCTTGTGCTGTTCGCGTGCTTCTGCAGACGTCTAACTCCAACAATTGGTATCAGAGCAGGTCGTTGCTTCTTCTAGGGCGCCGTCGACACTCCTCCGTTTGCAGTCTCAAATTCGCACAAAATTTGGTGAGCACTATCGTAGTGCTTGTGCAGGCTATTTCGTCCTTTTGTGCCAAAGGTATATACCAGTTTCTGTTCGCCAGTTTAAGCGTCTCGAAGTCTACTACAGGTCTAGCAGAACTCGTCTGGGCAGTTCTGTTCAACTTTTTGAGATACAGTCAATTTTCTGCATCAAGGTATTTTAGTCACCGGCCATGGCTGAAAGCAGTGATGTATTCCGTATGTTGGCTGTTGAGGATAAGTTGGATGGTACCAACTACCCATTATGGGCTTATATGATGCGACATGTACTGGTTGCAAAAGGATTGTGGAACATTGTGCAGGGTGTTGAAAGACGTCCTGTTACACCTGTAACGACAGGTACTGCAAATACAGGTGTTGGAGCTGATGAAGATGGTGTCGAAGATGATATTCTGCAGATTCCTGTTCGTGCTGCTGTTTCTGTTGCACCTACTGCAGAGCAGATTCGTTGGGATGGCAGAGATGCCCAGGCACATGCATTGATAGCTTTGTCTGTCAAACGTGCCATTATTCCTCACATTCGCTCTTGCAGAACAGCAAAGGATGCTTGGGATACACTTACCACTTTGTACCAGGCTAGGAATGAGGCTCGTGTTGCTTACCTCCGAAAACAGTTGGAGAGTGAGCACATGAATGAAGGTGATTCGATGGACAGTTTTCTTACAAAGATCAAAGACCTGAAGGAACAATTGATTTCTGCTGATGAGGTTATACCAGATAGCTCACTTGTGCAGACCGTTCTGAATGGCCTTCCTGATTCATATCAGAGTTTTGCCTCTACTCTTCGATTGATGATGAAAGGCAATCCGAATGCCTTGTCATTTGAGGAATTAGTCTCTGTTCTGTTGCAGGAAGATCAGTCCAGGCAGAACAGGTCCATTATGCGTGTTGCAGATCAAGCTTTCCTGGCTAGTCAGAAGGGCAAAGGAAAATGGAGCTCTTCTACTAGTAAGCAGAAATCTGCAAATGCTGCACAATCGAAGAACCAGGATAAAGATGAGAAGAAATCAGAAAAGCAGAAATTGTTGTGCAAGTACTGTAAAGGAAATGATCATATTATAAAGAACTGTCCAAAACTGGCTGCTAAAGAGGCAAAGAAGAAAGAGGCTGGAATGGTTGTTGCAGAGGCCTCTACACCAAAAACAGAGTCTGCAAATCTTGTGCAGGAAGAAGAATGGGCGTTTACTACTGTCTGCAGTTTTGACCCATCTTCTCATGATCAGTGCATGTCTGCAGTAGACTCAGATGTTTGGTACTTTGACAGTGGGGCAACCAAACATATTACCTCGCAGCGCAGTTTCTTCTCTTCACTCGAGCCTGCCCCTACAGGGAATACTGTCACATGCGCCAATAACTCCTCTTATCCTATTAAGGGAGTTGGTAAGATCATTCTGACTACTGCTGATGGTAGTTCTTTCACTTTGTCAGATGCTTTATTTGTGCCAGGGATCAAAAAGAACCTGTTATCAGTTTCTGCATTAGCCAAGATTGGCTTGGTTGTGAAATTCGTTGATGACAGGTGTACAGTCCATGATCTCTCAAATGGCGATGTGATTATTGCTTCTGGCATTTTATGTCGTGGGCTGTATAAGCTCATAGACTATGAAAAATCTGTGAATGATTCGGCATGTGCAGTTCATGATTCTCAGGCTATGTCAGATGCAAAGCTTTGGCATGCACGCTTTGGTCATCTGAATTTTGCTAGTTTGTTACGCTTGCAGAAATCTGAAATGGTGTCCTCTTTGCCCAAACTTGAGGCACCTGGAAAACATGTTTGTGAAGGCTGTATTTTGGGCAAAATGCAGCGTTCTTCCTTTCCAAAAGATGGTTCAGTTCGGGCTATGCAGAAATTGCAGCTTGTACATAGTGATGTCTGTGGTCCTATGCAGACACCCTCTTTTGGAAATTACCTTTACTTCGTGACTTTCATTGATGATTTTTCCAGGCATGCATGGGTATATCCACTCAAAGCAAAGTCCGAAGTGTTCACGTGCTTCAACCAGTTTTTGGTTTTGGTTGAAAATCTGTCAGCATGTAAAATGGGCACCCTCCGTTCTGATCGAGGGGGGGAATATATGTCTTCAGATTTTAATGCATTTCTGGCTGAACGTGGGATAAAACACAAGTGTACAGTGCCGTATACACCTCAACAGAATGGAGTTGCTGAACGAAAGAACAGGTCACTCATGGAGATGGCAAGGTGCATGGTCAAAAGTCAGGCTTTACCACATAGTTTCTGGCTTGAGGCTGTCATGTGTGCAGCATATGTACTGAACAGGTGTCCCACGAAAGCGTTGTAGTCTATCACTCCATATGAGGCTTGGCATGACCGCAAGCCATCTGTTGCTCATCTCCGTGTTTTTGGTTGTTTGGCATATGCATTAGTGCCTCAACAACATCGCAGAAAACTGGATGATAAGGCAGTAAAATGTATTTTTGTTGGGTACAGTTCTGAAAGTAAAGGTTATTGTCTGTATCATCCACAGACTAAACGCATTCTGGTTAGCCGTGATGTTGTCTTTGTGGAAGATGCTATTCAGCCATTGCTTTCATGTACTAAGGAGACATCTGTTAGCTCCAAAGACATGTATGATACTTTGATGCCTCTTTTTACAGGTGGACAGGCTAGCGTTGGTCCTAATGAGGCAACTTCTCAGCCTTTGTAGGTTTCATATGATGATGCAGATCATTCCATTTCTGATGCAGATTTACATGATGCACTTGTTGATGAGAGAGCTGATATTGAACAGGCAAAAACTATGCCAAAATGGCTGGTGTAGACTTTGCGTGACAGCAAATTAGATGCACCTTTGTCATATCGTACTCGTTCAGGCTCTCATAGTACCTCCTTTGCATCAGATTGCTATGCTATGGCTGCATCTAGTCTCTGTGATGAGAATGAGCCTGTTTCTTTTGATGAAGCACAAAATTCAGAAAATTGGATGGCTGCTATGCAATCTGAATATGATGCTATAATGAAGAATGGTACATGGTCTTTATGTGACTTGCCTCCTGGCAAGAAGGCCATTGGCACTAAGTGGGTATACAAGCTGAAGTGTAAACCTGATGGTACAGTTAATAGGTATAAGGCTAGGCTTGTTGCAAAGGGTTATGCGCAGGAAAGAGGCATTGATTTTGATGAGACCTTTGCACCTACATGCCGTATGACTACTGTTCGGAGCATTTGTGCACTTGCAACCCATCATGGTTGGAATGTACATCAGTTGGACATTAAAACAGCATTTCTGAATGGTGACTTGCATGAAGAAGTGTATGTTTTTCAGCCCCGTGGCTTTGTGCAGAAAGGGCATGAAAACCAGGTGTGCAGGTTAAAGAAGGCGTTATATGGTTTAAAGCAAGCACCACGTGCTTGGTATGTGTAGCTCAATGATGAGTAGCACCTCCTTTAATGTCAACCCGGGAAGACGTGAGGATGGTATGAAGACCTCGAGCAAGTGGCGGCACAAGTGCATGAGTGAGAAGCACACTAGCATGCACACACATACACACACACGCGCACACACGGCAAGACAAAGAGTGAGAATCAATGGAGCTTTTAGATTACTTTCCAAATGCCCTTACAAGTTCGTTTCAATTACAATCTAACCTCAAAAATGAGCTCTCTAGCTCCTTTTATAGTTTTTGACTAGCTTTGGCCCTGTCCAGACCTAGTGTCCGGCCTAGTTAAAAATTAGGTTCCAGGGCTTATTTGAGGGCTCAAACGAAGTCTAAAAATTATGAAAATTGGTATGATGGTACTTCTAATACTCCTCAAGCTCGAGGACTCCTCGGCTTGCACAAAATGGAGTCTAATCTACCAAAAACGGGATTTACAATGTTTGTGTAGTGATTAAAATCACTTGAGTTGTACATAATCTATGGGAAAAAATGATCTGGCCTTGTTGCCGTATTGTGCATGACTCCTTTGTTGCTTTGTATGCCAACACTCCCCCCTTCCTAGCGTCTGTCGGCTGATTAGACTTGTACCTCCAAAAGGCTTCATCAGTTTCTCGATTGAGGAGCAACTCTATGCTCTTGTTGTCTTGGGGGACCCATTCAGGCGTGATAATCCTAGTGAGAACTGATTTACCTCGAGGGGTTCTAGGTTCCGCACCCATGTTCCCTTGTTCCAGGTCACCTAAGTCCGCTTCTGAGATTACATTCCCAAAGTCATCTGTCCTATCAGGGTGACTAGTGACTACATATATAGTTCCTTCCTTGTCCAGGTATGCACCGTTTTCAAACTTGACAGCTGGGTGCTCTAGTCCTATGGATTGGTCAGGGTTTTTAATCTAGACCACGGATCTTCCTAGGCCGTCCTCATAGATGCTAGCACCTAGTCGGTTGGTCCTAAGATATTCCAGCTGTGTTCCGTAAGGGCCTTCTACCCTGTACAAATAAGGCACTCCTGAACTTCCCGTAGGTCTGTCCATGCCTTGGGACATTTCTGACTCACTGGTCTCAGAGCTAGGGTAGTATGAGTGGTGGCTTAACTGCTGGGCCCAAGACCTTGTAGTGTGATTGACACTAGCCTCTGAAGACCTAAGGCTTTGTCTCTCTCTTGCTAGGTGTCGTCCTGATCTAAGGTTCATATGCCTAACTGATTAGCCCAATTTTTATTCCAGAGTACAACCTCGTTGCTGGTTACTTTATATTAGTCGCTTGGTTCTTTTTAGTTATTTTATCGTGTTTAAGGTCTTGTCTGATATTACATCGTCAGGAATATTTGAACGTTGTTTCGCACTTACAGTTGATCGTTCCACGTTAAGTTCTTTCCCTTTAAAATTCTCGACAGTACAAGGATTATGCCCTTAGCTTGAACTTGAGTTTTTAGGTGGTCTTCAACTTGATAGTGGCCTATCGTCGCCCTGACTTATTCCTACTTCTAATCGTTCTTAGCCTAAGCTAGGAATTGACGAAGAGGAGTTGAGAATATTCCGACCTTTCTTGCCGAACCTTGCTCTTTAATGCTCGAGAAGTTGATTCTCAAGCTTGCGCAACACCCTTGCTTGGATACTCACAATTGCTTCTCAATAGACCTGCATAAGTCCCAAAATTAGCTCTAGGTAGACCTTTCAATTGACAAACAATTTATCTCAGACACTTTTTTAATGACCCTTGTTCCCCCTTTTGTATTACTAGAAATTTCCTCTAGAGCTCCCTTGGTGTTTCTACCCTTCTGTGTGCCACTTCCAATTATCCTATCTGAAATTCAACGCGGTATTCTTATAAAAAACAGCTGAGGGCGTGTAGTATATGTCACGAGCTTTCTGACAAGCCCTAGAGCTCAGAAAATGGATTTCGTACGCAAAAGTTATGACCGTTCAGGGTTTAGGGGGTTACTAGACAGACAGAACCTTTCGGGGGTTTTAATGCATTTTCTAAGGCCTTCGTAAGTATATGAGTACATGAAAGTGCAAATATGCCCAAAATTTAGCCTAAATTTCCAAAAATTCACTCCTTAATTTTTTGCCGAAAATGCCTGTCTATCGCGATAGACGGTGTCTGTCGCGATAGACACAATCTATCGTGGGGGCTGTCTGTCGCGATAGACGGTGTCTGTCGCGATAGACAGTGTCTATCGTGGATTTCTGTCTGTCGCGATAGACAGTGTCTGTCGCGATAGACGCTATCTGTCGTGAAATTCTGTCTGTCGCGATAGACGGTGTCTGTCGCGATAGACGCTATCTGTCGTGAAATTCTGTCTGTCGCGATAGACGGTATCTGTCGTGAAATTCTGTCTGTCACGATAGACGGTGTCTGTCGCGATAGACGGTATCTATCGCGGATTTCTGTCTGTCGCGATAGACGGTGTCTGTCGCGATAGACGCTATCTGTCGTGAAATTCTGTCTGTCGCGATAGACGGTGTCTGTCGCGATAGACGCTGTCTGTCGTGGGTCTCTGTCTGTCGCGATAGACGGTGTCTGTCGCGATAGACAGTGTCTGTCGCGATAGACGGTGTCTGTCGCGATAGACTGAAAAAACACAAATTTTTGAAAAACTTCTAGTGATCTAGAGTGCCCTCAAGGTGTAGGTTACAGTGCTAATCATGCATTCACAAAATGTTAAGATTTTCTGTCTGTCGCGATAGACAGAGGTTGTCGTCCCGGGACCTGTGCAGAGTCTGTCGTACCTGCGCACACTGCTGGGGATGATGGTACAGCCAAAAACCTGCAAAATAGCTCAAGAAACATGCAAAAAACAGCGCATGCAAATTCGCTCTCTCGCTCTCTCTCACAAGTGAAATGAGGGAAATGAGGTGGAGATGGGGATATAGTCAAAAAACTGAAATTTTCGCGATGATGGAGATGGACGTGGGAGGTGGTGATGATGATGATGGTGATGAAGATGGTGAAGAAAGTAAAAGAAAATCGATGAGAGTGAAGAAAATACCTACAACTCCAACGCGTCAACTCTACGTCTTACCATCACACGCTCGTCCTCAAAGCTCGATCCCCGGCAACGGCGCCAAAATTTGGTGTAGCTCAATGATGAGTAGCACCTCCTTTAATGTCAACCCGGGAAGACGTGAGGATGGTATGAAGACCTCGAGCAAGTGGCGGCACAAGTGCGTGAGTGAGAAGCACACTAGCATGCACACACATACACACACACACGCGCACACATGGCAAGACAAAGAGTGAGAATCAATGGAGCTTTTAGATTACTTTCCAAATGCCCTTACAAGTTCGTTTCAATTACAATCTAACCTCAAAAATGAGCTCTCTAGCTCCTTTTATAGTTTTTGACTAGCTTTGGCCCTGTCCAGACCTAGTGTCCGGCCTAGTTAAAAATTAGGTTCCAGGGCTTATTTGAGGGCTCAAACGAAGTCTAAAAATTATGAAAATTGGTACGATGGTACTTTTAATACTCCTCAAGCTCGAGGACTCCTCGGCTTGCACAAAATGGAGTCTAATCTACCAAAAACGGGATTTACAATGTTTGTGTAGTGATTAAAATCACTTGAGTTGTACATAATCTATGGGAAAAAATGATCTGGCCTTGTTGCCGTATTGTGCATGACTCCTTTGTTGCTTTGTATGCCAACACTCCCCGGCAACGGCGCCAAAATTTGGTGTAGCTCAATGATGAGTAGCACCTCCTTTAATGTCAACCCGGGAAGACGTGAGGATGGTATGAAGACCTCGAGCAAGTGGCGGCACAAGTGCGTGAGTGAGAAGCACACTAGCATGCACACACATTCACACACACGCGCACACACGGCAAGACAAAGAGTGAGAATCAATGGAGCTTTTAGATTACTTTCCAAATGCCCTTACA
The DNA here is from genome assembly GCA_020310875.1 of Ceratopteris richardii. Lineage (NCBI taxonomy): Eukaryota > Viridiplantae > Streptophyta > Polypodiopsida > Polypodiales > Pteridaceae > Ceratopteris > Ceratopteris richardii. Next base: position 19,497,387 of record CM035435.1, on the reverse strand, counting down.
AGTTCGTTTCAATTACAATCTAACCTCAAAAATGAGCTCTCTAGCTCCTTTTATAGTTTTTGACTAGCTTTGGCCCTGTCCAGACCTAGTGTCCGGCCTAGTTAAAAATTAGGTTCCAGGGCTTATTTGAGGGCTCAAACGAAGTCTAAAAATTATGAAAATTGGTACGATGGTACTTCTAATACTCCTCAAGCTCGAGGACTCCTCGGCTTGCACAAAATCGAGTCTAATCTACCAAAAACGGGATTTACAATGTTTGTGTAGTGATTAAAATCACTTGAGTTGTACATAATCTATGGGAAAAAATGATCTGGCCTTGTTGCCGTATTGTGCATGACTCCTTTGTTGCTTTGTATGCCAACAGTATGAGAAAATACATGCCTATCTGATTGCACATGGTTTTGACATAAGCGTGCTAATGATGTGCTTTTGATCATTGTTGTCTATGTAGACGACATGCTGCTCACTGGTCCTCTTGAGAAGCATATTGCTAATTTCAAGGCTGATTTGCATGCCTCATTTGAGATGTCTGATTTGGGGCATTTGCATCACTATTTGGGCATTCATTTTATGCAAGTTGATGGTGGAATGGCTTTGTGTCAAACGAAATATATTGACACATTATTGCAGCGTTTTGGCCTTGAAGACTGTAAGCCTATTGCCACTCCTATGGAGACAGGTTTACGATTGAGTCTTCATGATGCTGGAGATGCATTTGATGCTGTTCTCTATCAGCAGGCTGTTGGATGCTTGATTTACTTATGCATTACTCGGCCAGATATTCAGTTTGCTGTCTCACAGATGAGCAGGTTTATGCATTGCCCAGGAGTCACGCATTGGAAAGCGGTTAAGCGCATCTTTCGCTACTTGAGTGGTACTCGGCTACTTGGGTTGTTTTATCCCAAGGGGGGATCACTACCGCTAGATTTGCATGCTTTTTCTGACTCAGATTGGGCTGGTTGCTATGACACTCGTGTGTCCACCAGTGGTTTTTGCTTCATGCTTGGTAGCTCATGTATATCTTGGTTGAGCAAGAAGCAGCCTACTGTGGCCACTTCCAGTTGTGAGGCTGAGTATAGGGCAGCTTTCACAGCGACTGTTGAGTGTGTGTGGCTCAGACGCCTTATGGCTGATTTGGGTGTTGGCCAGTCTTCTGCCACCACCATCTTCACTGACAGTCAGAGCGCATTGGCAGTTGCGAGGAACCCTGTGTTCCATGCTCGCACTAAGCACATTGAGGTGCATTATTACTATGTCAGGGAGAGGTTCTCTGCTGGGGAGATCAACTTGGCATATGTGCCCACGCAAGAAAACATTGCAGACCTTTTCACGAAGGCTCTGCCTAGGGAGAAGTTTGAAGCTTTTCGCAAAGCTTTGGGCTTACTTCCTTTTGTGGAGTGATTTCCACATAGCTCGGCACTTCCTTATACATGAGTGCCAGCTCCTTGTTCACCGCATCACTCCCAGGGGGGATTTGTTGATATATTTAGGTAGTGATGTGTGTGAACACTCTAGGACCGCCGGGGCACTTTTTTCCCTCTTTAGGAGGTTTTCTTCCCCCGGCTTGTATATACGCCTATTGCCCTAATGGGCTACTTATCTTTGTATATTCTCTAGTAATACATTCAGTCTTGTGTGTTGTGCTCCAAGCTTCTTCTTCTTCCTTGTGCTGTTCGCGTGCTTCCGCAGACGTCTAACTCCAACAGATACAAATATAATGCAGATAGCGGAAACAGATACAAGTTACCAAAACATCATAGATCATGATGTCCTCCTCAATCATGTGAGCAGAACCTCCACACCAAGATGTGTGCCAACACTCCTCAAGAGTGTGAGAACTCCTCCTCCAACTCCTCCTCCAACTCTTCCTCCAACTCTTCCTCCAAGAGCTTAAGATCTCAAGCCTGAGATCTCTCTGAGTTGATATCAGATAATATCACATAATGATTTAACAATGAGGCCAAGACCTCTTTTTATAGTTGTATCTTCTTCAAAAGCACTTACGAAAAATCATACGAAAAAATCTGATTTCTTTTCCCCAAATAACGATCGCTATTTCCATTGCTTTTCGGATTAAAACTTCATCGCTATTTGCTTTTGAAATAACTCGATCGCTATTTTGTATTGCTTTTAGATTGAATGATAATAGTGCTTTTACTTTTGTTTTACTTTTAGTTTCTAAAGAATGGTTTCACACTTGAAAGATTCAGGTTCACATGGAACATGGTTTTCTTATGGGTGCTAATCACATATCAAGTGATGAATCAAGTTATCTGCTGACTTGACAATTGACTCCAATAACTTTCCCTACAATATCACAATGGTTCAGTCTTCAGTAATCCGCAAATCTTCTCATGACTATTTCTAGCCAATGCTTCGGCAAAATATCTGCAACATTCTCAGTAGAAAATTATTCTTTAGATTTGGATTATTGAAACACTAGATATGTAGAGATGTGGATACGTAGAGATGTAAATCTCTACGACAGTGGTCATCAACTTCATATTTCTTGAAGTTTTCTGGTACTTCAAACAATGAATCCTCCTCTTCTTGTTTCACTGCTTTTCTTTTCTTTTTCTTTTGACTACTCTCACTTCCATCCTTTGAATTTACTGTTTTAATACTTGTGAGAGGTTCTTCTTCTTTCTGGGTGAACACTCCTATATCTTCTAGATAGTGCTGCTCTGAGTTAAAGCAACTATCCATCACAATAGACTCCAGATCATTGTCATTCTCTTCTTCTTCTATGACATTACTACGGTCACATTCTTCTAGCAAGGGCTGACACATGAACACTGAGATATCATAACCCTCCTCATCACAATGAGGTGTCCATTGTTCTTCATTGACAGCAATGTCCATGGTGGCTAAGATTTCTGGCCAGCCATGAGGCTCAAATTCCTCATCTGGAAAGATCATTGGTGTATAGACTGGGTCTTTAATTGGTCTATCTCCTGGCGAAGTTCCTTCTTCTCTTGCCTTTAAACGTTTTTCCTCTTCCTCTTAGACCTTGCACATCCACAAATGAGTATCTTCATGCAGCCATGATGGATCAGGTGAACTTTCAGAATGCACAGAGATTGAATCTTCTTTTGCTTTGTGGATAGGATTCCACTGTAGGGGTGGTACATCTCTGAAGGAGTAATCCTTTAAATTGACCTTGGTGGTGACCCCTAAGTGTTGTAAGTACAAGGACATTAGGGGAAAAAATGAACCTTGCATGGGCCTTGTAAGGATCCCTAATTTTTAGGGATTAAGCTTAATTCTGTTCTTGTTTAAGGGGACAAATTGCATTTAATAGGGCACTTTTTAGTAGGCTGGAGTAGGCTTTTTTTTAGGCTGCAATATGCCTCTCTCTTTCTTATTCTAGAGAGAGAGAAAGAGAATCTACTTTCCACATCATCAAACTCGTACATGTATTTGAATAAAAAAATGAATTTTTTTAAAAAGTCTCATTTTCAGTGTATATTAACTCAAAAGAGCCTATTTTTTAATATATATGTCAGAAGTCACTTTTTTGGGCCCATTTTCTGAAGTTTCTTTTAGAAAAAGTATAATTTTCAAACTCCCTCCAAAAGTAAGTGCCACATCATCAAATCCGTGACTATGCTTCCCCCAAAAAATGACTTTTTTCAAATTTCATCATTTTCAGCCATACTCAGTGGAAAAATACACTTTGACCCATACACATACAAGAAAACACATTTTTTGAGCAAAACCTATGCTTTAGACTCCCTTCCAACCGGTTTTTCATCTTTGTTTTTGATATTGTTGGTCATTAGCAAAGATGGTGTTGACATGTATCACAAACTTCACAGTAGAACGTCCTCATGCTCCTGCATCAACAAATATCCATGTTCGTGTGCCTAGAGAGTTTGCTCCAAATACATGATGCAACAATGATGCCAATTCTCAAAATGAACGTCGTGCAGCTGGAGAAAAAAGTATTGATCTTTGGGCTCATGGTTCACTCTATCCTCTTGATCCAATATCTTCTTACCATCCAACATTCCATAACCTCTCAACTTTACTTCAGTTCATTGGTGCGGGTGAAGCTGGACTATTAGGTTACTGCAAGAGATTATCTACACATTCACTTGCTACTGCTAAGTATTGGTTCCAATAAAATCACATCCATCATATGAGGGTGGTCACTTTAGAAAGCACAATCATATCTTTACAAAAACAACTCGCAGATTTGGAACAGGATACTGAAGCAAAACAAAGCACAATTTCAAAGTTAACTGCCAATCTCCAGCAGCTGAAAGAGACTCCACTTGGTATGAGACATAGGAAAAGATCATTGTCATCCTTTGAAGCTCTTTCAAAAGGTGGTGGAGCATGCAAACGACGTATATATGCAACAAGGTGAGTGTTTGTTTTACTTTTATATGTTTTAATGAAGATTTATAATGGAATATTTCATTGTGTAGGTCGTTTATTGAAGACATAACTGCTTCATCAACAACACAAGACCAATTCAAGCTGATGAATAGTTGTATAAACACCAAAGAAATCACTTCTGCTTTAGACTCATGCATAGGAAAGTGTATTAGAGTTGTTGTTGAAGCTGAGTTTTCAAAGAAGTTAAAAAATCTTATCACAGTGCAAGATGTGCAGGCAATATGTGACGAAGCAGGCATCAGTAGAAATGGGTATACTGCAATGTACACCCTTCTCAGGCAAGCCTTACAATCACAAGGTATTTCTCAAAGTATATTTCCATGCCCATATAAATTGTCTATCAGTAAAAAAACTTCAAATGAGGATGTGACTCGTACTATTGGACAATATTTATTCATAGAAGAAACTATGTCTGCCTCTATTTATCATCCAAATATTCCCAAGAAGCAATCAAAAATCCTATCTACACAAGGATTTACTTACACTAAATTCAACAATATATTTGTGGATCTTCAGAAGCTTCAACAAGCAATGGTTCACTTTTATAGTTCAACAATCAAAGGTACCCCTACTACATTTTATTTGGTGTTGAAGTTCTATTGCATTCAAGTGTCATATTAAGATAATGTTTTCTCTTTTGTGCAGACTGTAATGTTAAGTTAAAGTTCATACTGAAGCTTGATGAGTGTCAAATCATAAAGGGTCGGCGACTAGAAAGGTTGAGTGTGACGCTAATGAACGAAATTATGGACCATGCAATGAGTAATGAAACTTTAGGAGGGAGGGACCATTTGACTTACAGTGTGCAATCAGAGAGAGATATCTGGTGGTTAGGTGCTATAGAAGTTCCCAAAGAAACAAATAATGTTATTTCATGGATTTTTAGTAGGACTCCGTGGATTACGGAAGTAATCTCTTCTCAAATACATGGGCAAAAGCTTTTTGTAGATGATATAGGTGATTTTGATGTAGAATGGCATTTGGGTGGAGACCTTAAGAGTATAAAATGCATGTTAGGTTGTAAACAAGGAGCATCTTCTCTCTATCCTTGCCCATATTGTACACAAGGTTACAAAGGATCTAAGAGACAGTCTAAACATGCAAGGGCATTGACGAGAGTTGATGACTCTGAAGAAATTGATGAAACAGACTCATTGAATCATAGGGAATGGGAGATATCACTTTTGAGGTGTCCAATGTTACAGGAACCGACTCGTGATAAAATAAGCAATGATTGGAACCCCATTATCCCATTTCCATTAGTCAATGTTCACTTTTGTACTTTGCATGCATTCATGAGGATCTTTGATAGGCTTTTGAAGCTCCATGTTGAATATGCATTTGCAATGAAACCACTAGAGAGGTCTACAATAGCAATCCAGAAAATAGAAGATCTTTTGAATTCTATAGGTTGTCATGGTGGCCACGTATCTTTAGTTGTTAAGAAGTACGGTGAGTCTCAAGAGATTTTACAACAAGTTTCAATGACTGGGAAGAAGGCACGACGTTTCTTTAAAAAAGATGTGAATAGTCAAGATGATGGGAAATGGGAGCTTTGGAAGGACCTCTGTTCAATTACAACTGACAATGATAGTCAGGTTGATCTCATTAACAAGCGAAAGAAGGTTTGGTCATCGTTCGATCAATTGTTACATTTGATGTGTTTGGCTTCCACTAATGCTTCACAACGAGAATTATTCCAAGTGACTTTGAAGGAGTTTACACAGTCATTCATCTTATCTTGGGGAGAAAGCAACATTACACATTACATAGTAAGTTTCGCTTACATTTTTTTATTTGGTCTTAAACACTATGTGTATATCTTATTGACCAGATCATAGCATATTCTTTTTGCACATGGAGCATATTTTATGAATCGATATGGGTCACTGGACATTTTTAGTACACAAGGAATGGAGAAGTCACATTACAGTGCTAGAGGTGTTTACTTTAAAAACACTCATCATGGGGGTGGTCTACTCCAATCAAACTATTTAGAAGAAATGTTCAATTGGTTCTTTCGTGCGACATTTGCTAGAAAATATGTAATGGAAAAGGCATGTGAGTCACAACTAGCAAAGATTACACAAAAGCTACAACATGATATTGCAAGAGAGAAGTGGATGTCATCGTCAGGACCCGAACATCATGCCCAATGGCGTGCACAAAGAGTCCGCGAGGGTTCTGCTTGGAAATAATTTCCAAACTCTTAAAATGCATTATACTTTTCAAGGTTTTTATAACCCCTTTCACTTCAAATAAAATTCTACTATTTTTGTGAATATACTTTTAATGTCTTAAAACTAATTTTTATCCATTTAAATGTGAACAGGACAATTCTTAAGTGAAAGCCTATAAATAGAGGTGTCCTTCCTCATTTTACCACTTTACAACCTAAGAGAATGCCACGCACAAAGCAGACTGCTAGGAAGGATCATGTCGTCTACCCTAGCCATGTGCAAGGTACTCAGCGCCCAACATGGATGACACCCCACAAGAAGCGTCGAACCACAAGCCACTCTTCAAGAAGAAACTCGGGTGCAGGGACACAGTCCGGTAGCATTGCATCGCGGGGGGATGAAGGTTCACCAGAGAGAGATGTATCCCAAGAAATAAATTATTCCCCTTCTGCATCTCATGATGAGCCCCCAATCAGGACACCAATGAAGGCAAGGCCCAAACAACGAGGACATAGACGAGTTGTGATTGAGACATCAAATTTATCGAGTTCCTCAGATGAAGAAAGTATAAATGAGCCACCATGGAACAATGATGATATCCCCGTGAACCATCGAGTAACACAAGGAGGCAAGACACTCCCCCCAGGACAAGGACAAAGACCAACCGATGAAGAAAGAGAGCAAGGTCGGGCAGAGGAAGTAAATGATGAGGCAGGACAATCTAGGCGTCCTCCAAGAAGAAAGAAGAACTATCAACCACGTCGTAGACCACAACGACCACAACCCAACATCCCCCCAAATGCAAGAGCACCACAAAGGCGCAGAAAGCAAACCAGAGCCTTTGCGGAGATTCGACACTATGAAAAGTCTGTGGAGCTTATAATTCCACGAAGGTCATTTGCAAGAGTTGTGAAGGAAGAGATCCAACGCTATTGCGCTGGACTTCGTATCCAAGGGATAGCCATTGAAGCTCTCCAAGAAGCTGCAGAGACGTATCTTATATCAATGTTGGAGGACTCTAACCTATGTGCCATCCATGCAAAGAGAGTGACAATACAACCTAAAGATTTGCAGCTAGCTAGGAGAATTAGAGGGAATAACCATTAACCATAATTTGTACTCCCTTGTTTGGATAACCTTTTGTATATCCCATACGATGAATATTTTGTAAAACCCAAATGATGAATATAATCTTTGTCTTCTCATATTTGCTCTCCCAAATGTTTATCTCTTAGTGTACATGTTTTGAAGTTTATTTCTCCTATGTTTGTAGGTGTGTTTTTCCAGTACATCTTTGAAGTGTTTTTCATAGTTGTATCATTCTTTTTTCTGTACTTGTTGTAAGTGGTAATGCTATTTAATGCATTTCATGGCCAAGAAATGCCAAAAAAAGGCCTGCCACAGAAACGCGGGGATGGGCCCTGCAAAAGTTTTGCAGGGCCTATCCCCGCGTTTCTGTGGCAGGCCTTTTTTTGGCATTTCCAAGCCATGAAAACCCATGCCATGCACATGGGGGCATATGATTGGCCTTGGCTAGAGTGCACTGCATGCTAAACCCCTGACCAATAGCTAAGCAATGTTTATGAACATACATGCATTGATTTACTGCTGCATGCTTATATGCACCCAGAGGAGTCTTAATTTTCTCTAATTATTGCATATAAGAAGAGTGTTCCACATTTCCTCAAGTGAAGGTGCTAATTGAAAAGATAGACTTGCAATACAGGTAACCTAGTGCATAGGATGGCCTAGGAATGCAAAAAAAAGGCCTGCCACAGAAACGCGGGGATGGGCCCTGCAAAACTTTTGCAGGGCCCATCCTCGCGTTTCTGTGGCAGGCCTTTTTTTTGCATTCCTTAGCCATTCCATGCATTTTGGGCAACACAAATTACAAGAAACAATGGAAAAAGACTGATTAAACTGTGCAAAAGTTATGAGATTGTCAAACCATAAAGATATAATAGATTGAATGCACATGGAAATTGGAAAAACAAAACATTGGTATTATAAAGTTTTTACAATTGGCTCTTGGCCTTGAGCCTCTCCACTACATTCTTTCTTCTCTGAAAAGATAGAGGCAATTGGTAAGTCAAAACTGATTGGGATATTAATTGAGGGTCTGTCAATCCAAGACCCAAAGCTATTCCTATTTGACCTAATATTTTTCCTCTAAAGTTAACTCCTAGGGTAGTAAGGGCAAGGGACTTCCTAAATAGAAATATACAATTGGTCCCTTGCATTATTGTAGATAGGCAGGCACAAAACTTTACTCAAGGCCTTCATACACCAAGTCATGAAGTGTCCTTGAGGGGAAAAGTCCTTGTGGATTATTACAAAATCTTCCTTTGGCAATTTTCCAATGTACTGTGCCAAGGAAGAGCCATGGCCCCGGGAAACACGGTCACCACCACTCCTTGCTGCAAATTTATCCACTTCAATTGTTTCCTGCACATAGACAATCATAAAATTAAATAGATACATCTTGTATGAATATGAGACAACCATAAATGTCAGTAGAGACTTACATCTTGAAGCCTGTCTTCATCCTCTCCTCTTCCCATTGCATCTAGTGGAATTGATGAATGGGCCATGCCACTTTGCTCCACAACAGGGGATGTTGGAATCTTCTTCTCCAAAATTCTTTCCCTTGCTGTGGCTAGATCTTCTTCACTGGCATCTTGGTTGGCATGGCTCAAAATCTCTTCACACACAAATGCAATGGTGTCCGCAACTGATTCACCAAGTGGAATTGTTGCCTTTTCGATAATGTCAGAAGTGTTGTCCATGGGAACATCCGAGGTTGAGCTGAAAATACTAAGGCATTCGTCGAGGCGTAGACCGAATGCCTTCTCAATATCGTGCAGGAACAAAAATTCCTCTCCATCAACAAGTACAACTGAAAACATTTCCATCTCTACCTCTGGTAGAGTGGGTTCCACGGGGTCTAAGTTGGAGGGTGGACTCTTCTGTGTACTGGCTTCCTTTAATTTGTCCACTACTCCTTGAGGAAATTCTCTGGAAATTTTTTGACTCTCTTCTAATAAGTTGAGAGCTTTTGTCTGGGGTTCCTTCTTGTCATCTACAAAACCCCCAGTAACAAGATGGGGTAGGTCCATGGGTGAAGGTTCGGGCTCCTCATTGACAAAAAAGATTGTTGTTGCTATGTAGGAAAGATATTTTCTTCCCATTTTCCTTTTCTTATTTAATTGTTTAATTAAGGGCACTGTGTCATCTAACAGGTGCCCTGAAGCCTCAGCAATCGCCATGAAACGCTTTAAGCACTTCGCAAATGCCTCATCTCCTTTATGAATGTAAAAAAGCAGGTCACAAGGGACCCATTTACACTCATATGCTGGAATATCTATGGCATATCTTAAAATATAGAGTTCCATAAAATCTGTGATCTCATCGATCACATCGAAATTCATGGCTATTGTCCCTTCAAGATTAGGGACTCTACAGACTAGGTCATACAAATCCGTACAACCATTGTAGTCTGTAGTTTCCAAAAACTCCATGAATAAATCTCGAGGAGATTTCATGGGAGTGGAAGTGCTAGCAGCCATTGCTTGCGCGCGAGATTTCTAGAGGCTTGCAGTCTGTGCTTTCTAGCTCTTTGAGAGTGCAAATGTGAGAAATGAGCACATAGAGCCATTTTTATAGCAGTTTCAAGTTTTTAAATTGACTGGGCCCACTTTTAAAAGTATAGAATAAAGAAGTGCAATTTCAAAAAATGAGTTTCGGATGACAAAATAATGCACAGAAAAAAACATGACCAACCACATTTCATAGTAGTGAACAGAATTTTTGACATTCCAAAAGTTTTGAAATTATTATTGCAGAGAATAAGGTATATACAATATCTAACATGAATCAATTGTCCTACTTTTTACAAGGTTCTTGAAAGTGCAAAAACCATGAGATACAATGACTAGGGCCCAAGAAGTGACATTATCAGGTTGCAAAAGAACTATGACAATGAGAGCTCTGTTCCATCTTTGCTCCAATCTACAGGGACTTTCATTTTGTATTCCATTCTTCTGCCCACCTGTAATCAATTTGCAACAAATTGAAGTCATTAAAGTAAAATAAACAATAACAAAAAGATTACTTTAACAAAAACATGAAACATTTCTCACCTTATATCCTTGAATTTTGAAGATGGATTGAGTTAGTCCTTCAAACCCCATAATCATCAAGTGTTCTCTCAGATTAGCCAAGGTCCAATGATTATTCACTAAAATAGTTTCTGTTTCATTGTTGGGCAATCTAAGCTTTATTTCAAATGAATGCAAAGATCCCTCTGAACTTTGAAATGGTATCCATTTGCCAAGTTTGCACATCCAACGATCATAGTAGAATCTGATGTATAATGAAGTACGTTGTTTCAAATATCGAAATGCTATACCTGTTCCACCTATTTTATAGAGATATTTATCACCTTTTGCAATTCCTTCCATCAAACCCCAATTTTCACCAAGAAGACTTTCGACTTGCTCATATGTGATATCTTTACACATGAACATGGTGGAAGTCTCTTGGAATGAGAATCCTTGGAATAAATATACAAAACAATGAATGGGAAAAGACCAGTGCAAACCTACAGACCTAGACACTTTTGTGAATTTCAAAGAGTTATGTATATCCATTACCATCTTTTGCTTCAAAGATGATACGGACCATATATCAGGTTTTGGCCACTCCAAGCTAAGAAGAGAATGTACTTCAATTCTCTCTAACCTTCCAAAACCATTCATTGTAGAGGGTACAACATATCTATGTGTGTAAAAGAAAAATCTATCATGGTAAAGTTGAGCAGGAGATATATTTGGAAAGACTAGTGCACCAACATCTGCATGCAATGCCTGGAAAGTACCTGTAAGACTATGAAGTGGTTGCTCTTCCACCAAAGTAGAAGGAAATACATCTGAAACAAACAAAAACATATCTAAATAGTTCAGAAATATATCCGACACAAGAAAGCATAAAATATTGTAGAGTAATACTTACAGTTCATAGGATATCTCATACTACTAGAGTTTTCAAGTTTCATAGTTGCCATTGTAAAAACATGTTGTACAATAGCAACCATCCCATTGTCTCTATGCTTCTTGAAGCCAAGTAACTTTCCCTTCCAATGAAGATCTAAGTTTCCACGATCTCTAACTCGATGAGGCCCAACTCTAGAGGGTTGCATGTACACCCATGCACCTTTGGAGTACTCATGTGATAGCCACTGCCCATCTGTGGCTTTGATATTGTGACATCTTAATGTGAGGATTTCATCTTTTGGTCGCCTAGAAGCTTTAGATGTTGCCATTGAAGCTAAAGGTCTTCAAGCTACAACAGTAATTCGAGATAGGAGATGCAGGTAGGTTGGAGTGTAGAAACAGGAGCTTCAATGGTGTGCTACAGAGTGAAAGTAGTGGGAAAAGATGACTTTTTGGGACTTGGGTATGAAAATGTGAGGTTTAGGAGGGAAATAACTCTTTTTTGAGTATTTTTGAAAAAACTCATTTTTTTCAGCTCAAAACATGCACGGATTTTGAATTTGGGGTCAAAAAGAGTACTTTTGACCCTAAAAAGTAATGGGGGGTCCATTTTCAAGTCTTATGATGAGTTTTTTAACTTTTCAGAAATTTTGAATTTTTGGGCCCAACTGAGTTACGAGATTCATTCTCTCTCTAGAGGCAGCTCATTAAATAAGGGAGAAATATGTCCCCTCTCCACCCTTCAGCCTAGTATTTTATAGGGCATAGACTGTGGCCACCACCCTCTTCTGATTGGTCCATCACTAATCACTCCTTAATCTAAAAGGCCCATTCAGGGTTCATTTTTTCCCCTAATGAGTTGGTTCCCCAATCCTGTACTATTTGCAATTGTCGTAGGAAGGGTCTTCCTAGGATCATCTCATAAACATTATTTTTCTCAAAGTCACATATAGCAAAGGTGTGCTCAAACTCTACACCACGTGGTTAGAGTTATCCCTTCTAGCAATCCTAGAGGTCTTTCAAAATGACTGTCAGCCATTTGAAGCTTCATTCTAGTTGGTCTTAATGTGGGTTTGCCCCATTGCTTCCACAAAGAGGTGGTCGCAATGGCAACACCAGCGCCTGAATCTATGATTGCTTTGGTTGTGTAACCTTGGTAAGTGATTGGAAGATAAGTATTACCTTCCTCACCCTCACACATGTCCCCTATTTTGTCTAGAGGTATCTCTGGCACTTTTTTCTTAGAGCCTACTTTTGGCACATTAAAATCAAGTTCAGGAACCTAATCCTTCTCATGATTCCATAGCTCGGGTTTTGCTTTGAGCAGCTCTTCTACAGTGAGATGACATTGAACCTTAGTGTTCTTCAGGACATCAGTGTTCCTTGGGATCACTGAGTCTTCATTGTTGGTACAAACAAGCCTTAACACTTGGACTTGTCTTGTGCCTTGAAGACTCAACAAGAAGATTGCACAAAGATCACTTAGCTTTGGATATCAACCTTGAAGTTTATTGCAAAAGTTTGGATTACTTCATTTCAAGAAAGAGCATAGGAACACATGCCTATGCTTAGTTACTTATTACTTTATGTAAAAGTCAAAGTGACTTCTTGTAATTGTACCTACCTTCAAAAGTCGTGGAATTTGAAAGGTATGAATGGAGAGAATATCTCCATGTGATTAGTTGAGAGATTTGAGGGAGCCTACAATTTGAATTTTGAAATTCAAACTCCTTCAAAACATCTATAAAAGTCAATGTAAGAAGTCGCGGGTAGAGTTACACTCCTCCCGAGGCTAATCCAAGAAATTCAGTGAGTGTGTGAGAGCTACTACCTAGCCTACACCTCTGAGTACCATTGGGCATCACTCTACATGTCAATGGGAATGTACATTTGATAGATTCAATACATATATTCATAGTTCTATACTCTGTGTTTTCTCTGAGTGACTACCTCCAAGTCTGCCAACTTCAACAGAGCATATCTCAAGATCTACTGAACCAAATTTGATGATCAAGGGCTTATTGGAACCAGCTCAAAGCATTCTACAACACTACAAAGTTTCAAGTCAATCTATTCAGCCAATTGGGAGAAATCGCTGTCGAAGTGATCACTGGTATATTTCTGTGTGATTCCTAAAAAGTCGGGGGTGTCCCTGATTTTGCTAAACATCATGCTAAGTGTATAGTTTGTCATTTGGAGTGATTTAACTTGCTAATGGTAGCTTGTTAAGTTAATTTAATACTCCCAGAAGGAATTAGACCAATTGTAAGTGTGCTGGATACACTGAGCTTAGGACTGAACAGATGTCATTACAGGAATAGCAAGTTTTTGGACTTATGAAGGTTCAAACTTATCTGTTTTGATTTGGACATCACTCAATCATTTTGTAAAGCACATATATAGTTTCTTGGTGTCATTTGGAAGCTCAAGGAGTCTCCTAACCATATCTGAAGAGAAAAGAGGGCAGGTGTGAAGCAGGTCTAGCAGCACCAACTTGATCTTCTGATTGTACCCAGCCATCACATCCAACAGTGGTATCAGAGCAAACAAGGTAATCATGGGTGATGGTTTCCCTTCCTTTATTGACAAATTGGATAGGAATAACTACCAGGCATGGTCATTAAGAATGAAGACTTATCTACAAGGGAGAAGCTTGTATGGATACATATCAGGAGATGAGGAGTTGCCCTCATTCAAAACCAGAGGCCTACCTACAAAGGATGAGCATGAGAGACTTAATCAATGGTGTGCTAAAGATGCTTTAGCAAGGTCATATCTTCTAAACTCTATCTCTGATTTCCTTCTACCTCATGTTAGGAACTGTAAGACTTCCCAAGAGACTTGGGAGACTTTGTCAACATACTTCTCATCAAGCACAAGGGCCAGAAAGAATCAGCTATGGATTGAGTTTACAACTCTTAGGAAGCAATCAAAACAATGTGTTTCAGATTTTGTCACCAAAGTCAAAGACATAGCAGATCAACTTGCAAGTGTTGGAGAAGAGATTGAAGAAGAGCAAATAGTCAGACAAGTGATCAATGGACTCAAAGCAGATGACAAGTGGGAGAGCTTTACCACTGCAATGGACTTGTACATGGACATCCAAGCACCTGATCTAACCACTCTGATTGGACAACTCTTCACACATGAAGCCAAGATCACAAAGAATGGAGAGCAATCAAAAGGTAACAATCCCTCTGCCCTATATACAGATAAGAAGTCTAAAGACAAGGGTAAAAGCAAGAAGGTTGATGATGAAGGATCCACCTCCCAAGCAAACTATGCAGGGAGAGGTAGATCATCTAGAGGTAGGGGAAGAGGAGGTAAGTCAGGTAGGGGGAGACCCTATAATCAATCTCCATGCAATATTTGTGGCTTGTCTAACCATACTACAGATGAATGCTACAAGAACTACAAGAATCAAAGAGGAAGAGGTCACCAAAGAGGAGGATACTCCCAAGGCAGAGGCAGGTTCAATCAATCTCAAGGCTACCATGGCTACAACAATAATTACAACAACAACTACAACAATAGCTACAATCACAATGGCAATTATCAAGGAGGATACAGGAACAGAAAGGATTACAACAATTATGCAGAGGATCAAGATGATTCCTTGTTGATTATGAACATGACATCTAAATCAGGTATCAATGATGATCATTTGTTCTATATTGATTCAGGTTGCTCTAACCATGTAGCTGGGAATGTTGCCTTACTCTCTGATTTGGAAGAACCTAAAGGCAAGCACCAAGTGCAGACAGGTGATGACACTAAACACTCAGTGGTTAAAGTAGGTAATGTCAAAACAAGTGATGGTAATCAGAATTTGCTAAGCAGAGTATTGTATGTCCCAACAATCACCAAGAATCTGATGAGTGTAGGTCAGATTGTTGAAAAAGGTCTACAGGTCAGGTTCACTCAACATGGTGCATTTGTGGAGGATCCAAGACATGGATTCAGAAGGATAGCCAAGGGAGAGAAGTCAGGTAGATTATTCACCTTTGAACTTGAGGATACTAAAAATATTGCCTTGTACAATTATAGGGACCAAACCCTATCAGAATTGGAGATGTGGCATAAGAGATTGGGTCACATTGGAGAGAGAACCATAAAGCAAATGAGCAGAGATCAATGTGTGCTTGGGATACCTAATGTATCCAAGCAACACATGATATACAAGTGTGGGGCTTGTCAATTTGGTAAGTCACACAGGTTGCCATATACCAAGAAAGGATTTATGCATGAAGATTACTTGGAATTGGTGCATACAGATGTTTGGGGACCAAGCAAGGAGCCATCCATATCTGGATCAAGGTACTATGTATCTTTTATAGATGATTATAGCAGATGGACTGTCTTGTACTTCATGAAACATAAAGATGAAGTATTTAATTGCTTCAAAAGGTATCTTGCATTAGTAGAGAATCAAACAGGTAGACAATTGAAGAGGTTAAGGTCTGATGGTGGTGGAGAATACTTCTCCAATGATTTTGAAGAGTTCTTGCAGGAAAGAGGCATCAAGAGGGAGATTACCACAAGGTACTCACCTGAACAAAATGGGGTAGCTGAAAGAAGAAATAGACTCATTGTGGAGACAGCTAGGTCTATGCTTAATGAGAAGAAACTACCAAATTATCTTTGGGCAGAGAGTGTATCTACTGCCACATACTTAATCAACAGGTTGCCATCAAAGACACTTGATGGGATGACACCCTATGAGGTTTGGAATGGTAAGAGACCATCTCTGGATCATTGCAAGATCTTTGGGTGTGTTGCATATGTGCATATTCCCTCACAGGTAAGGGGAAAGCTAGACCCTAAGGCTGAGAAGTGTATCTTTATTGGTTATGATTTGAATCAGAAAGGATACAGGTTCTATAACCCCTCAAACAAAGGCTTCAAGGTAAGCAGAGATGTCATCTTTGATGAAAATGATTCATGGTATGATAATGAGTGCAGGAAAGTGAGCCTACCTTATGATATGGAAGAAGACTTTCCAAAGCTTGTCAGGCAAGAACCAACTCAGAATGAGGACACAAGCTCAGATGATGAAGACACCATCAACATTGAAGAATTCAAAGCTTGGAAATCCAAAGGGAAGATGAAGATGAAGCAACTTGAAGACAATCCAGAATCCTCAACTCAAGCTATGAGGAGATCTTCAAGGGAAAAGAAGAAACCTATTAGGTATGGATATGATACTTCACTTGTAACCAAGCACTCTGTATATCTTGCAAAGGATATCTTAAGTGAAGAACCAGGTACATTTGAGGAAGCTATTACTAAACCAGAATGGAAGGAAGCAATGGATGAAGAAATGGAGGCTCTCAAGGAGAGTGATACTTGGGACTTGATACCCAAGAAGGACTCCATGAAGGTGATAGGATCCAGATGGATCTACAAACTCAAAAGGAACTCAGATGGTTCAATAAGCAGGTACAAAGCTAGGTTGGTAGCCAAGGGTTTTGCACAAACCCAAGGCATTGATTATGAGGAGACATTTTCTCCTGTGGCAAAGATGCCAACTATCAGAATTATGGTGAGTGTAGTTGCATCCAAGAATTGGAACATGTACCAATTGGATGTGAAGAATGCATTCTTAAATGGATGGATATCTGAAGAGGTCTACATGTCACAACCACCTGGCTATGAAGATCCTAATAAGGTAAATCATGTTTGCAAATTGAAGAAAGCTCTGTATGGATTGAAGCAGGCACCTAGAGCATGGAACTATAGGTTGACAACCTATCTCTTGGATCAAGGATTTGTAATGAGTAAAGCAGATACTTCATTGTTTATAAAGAAGAACAATTCAGAGGTAATATACTTGTGTGTCTATGTTGATGACATCATTATTACAGGAAATGATGTTCAAGGAATTAGACACATCAAAGGTCAAATGATGAAGGAATTCAAGATCAATGATCTTGGATTATTGAAGTACTTCCTAGGGCTTGAATTGGTCTACACAAATTCAGGTATATACATTACTCAGAAGAAGTACATTCAGGACATGGTCAAGAAGTTTAACTTGCAGGAAGCTAAAGTCTCAAACATTCCTATGGAGGTCAACCACAAACTCAGTGCACATGAAGGAGAAGAACTCAAGGATATTACAGGTTACCAAAGTTTGGTAGGTAGTCTCAATTATGCTACCTTAACTAGGATTGATATCTCATATGGTGTTAGTGTACTTAGCCAATTTATGCATAAGCCAAGAGTACCACATTTGGAGGCAGCCAAGAAGATAGTAAAGTACCTAAAGGGAACACAAAATCATGGTTTGTATTATCCATATTCATCAGACATTGACATCAAGGTATACTCAGATGCAGATTGGGCAGGATGCAAGGATGACAGGAGGAGTACATCTGGTTACATATGCTTTGCAGGTGATAAACCTATTTCTTGGTCATCCAAGAAACAACCCACAGTGGCTCTATCATCTACTGAGGCAGAGTACAGAGGGCTAGCCAATGCCACTCAAGAAGCAATATGGTTGAAGTTACTCTATTCAGAATTGGGCCTATACACTAGGCCACCTATCATATTTGGTGATAATACAAGTTCACTTCATCTAGCTGCTAATCCTGTGTATCATGCTAGGACAAAACACATAGAGGTGCATTACCACTATGTGAGGGAGAAATTACTTAGCAAGGAAATTCAGTTATCATATGTGTCCACTAATATTCAATGTGCAGATTTGCTTACAAAAGCTCTGGATGGGAGCAAGCTATGCAGGTTTAAATCCATGATTGGATTACAGGATATTATTGAAGACTAAAGATGAAGACTCAAGCAAGTGTTTGGCTTGAGGGGGAGCTGTTGGTACAAACAAGCCTTAACACTTGGACTTGTCTTGTGCCTTGAAGACTCAACAAGAAGATTGCACAAAGATCACTTAGCTTTGGATATCAACCTTGAAGTTTATTGCAAAAGTTTGGATTACTTCATTTCAAGAAAGAGCATAGGAACACATGCCTATGCTTAGTTACTTATTACTTTATGTAAAAGTCAAAGTGACTTCTTGTAATTGTACCTACCTTCAAAAGTCGTGGAATTTGAAAGGTATGAATGGAGAGAATATCTCCATGTGATTAGTTGAGAGATTTGAGGGAGCCTACAATTTGAATTTTGAAATTCAAACTCCTTCAAAACATCTATAAAAGTCAATGTAAGAAGTCGCGGGTAGAGTTACACTCCTCCCGAGGCTAATCCAAGAAATTCAGTGAGTGTGTGAGAGCTACTACCTAGCCTACACCTCTGAGTACCATTGGGCATCACTCTACATGTCAATGGGAATGTACATTTGATAGATTCAATACATATATTCATAGTTCTATACTCTGTGTTTTCTCTGAGTGACTACCTCCAAGTCTGTCAACTTCAACAGAGCATATCTCAAGATCTACTGAACCAAATTTGATGATCAAGGGCTCATTGGAACCAGCTCAAAGCATTCTACAACACTACAAAGTTTCAAGTCAATCTATTCAGCCAATTGGGAGAAATCGCTGTCGAAGTGATCACTGGTATATTTCTGTGTGATTCCTAAAAAGTCGGGGGTGTCCCTGATTTTGCTAAACATCATGCTAAGTGTATAGTTTGTCATTTGGAGTGATTTAACTTGCTAATGGTAGCTTGTTAAGTTAATTTAATACTCCCAGAAGGAATTAGACCAATTGTAAGTGTGCTGGATACACTGAGCTTAGGACTGAACAGATGTCATTACAGGAATAGCAAGTTTTTGGACTTATGAAGGTTCAAACTTATCTGTTTTGATTTGGACATCACTCAATCATTTTGTAAAGCACATATATAGTTTCTTGGTGTCATTTGGAAGCTCAAGGAGTCTCCTAACCATATCTGAAGAGAAAAGAGGGCAGGTGTGAAGCAGGTCTAGCAGCACCAACTTGATCTTCTGATTGTACCCAGCCATCACATCCAACATTCATGTCTGACCAGTATTGTGGGAGCTTTAATCTGGAGAGATTCAGATTCCCATGGGCCTGGAAATTGAGGCAATTCTTCTAGGGTATTAGATTCAAAATCTAATCTTTCGTCTTCTTGTTGTTCTACTTCATCTCCGTAAATAGATGGAATGTCTTGGGAAAATTGATCATGAAGATCATCAATCTCAGGAATAGGAGGGGAGTTACCCTTCTCCTTGGCCCATTTCTCTTCTTGTATTTCCCGCAAGAACTCTTGAGAGTACTGTTGAATTGAAGGAGGCATTCCAGCATCCGTGGAATTAGGAACATAAGCTCCCATTGGTGGTGAGCTTCCTCTCTCAATTACTAGTTGAGCCTGTGGAGGTAAAGAAACTTGTGGTTTGTTTACCAACTACTCTAATCTTTCTAGTAACCCTTGGAAATGCAAATCTGGTTTGACAGAGTTTGTCTGATTGAACTTTTGACTAGTCTCAAGTATAGCTTGAGCTTGTTCTACCATTTTCATGCACATCTTCATTCGTTCAATCTCTAAATCCGCTCTAGGGTAACTCTTGTCTAGATTTGTAGCTGTTGGCCCTTCTTGAAGACGAGCCTGGTAGGCCTTGAACATCATGTCCAAGCCTTCTGGGGTTGGATATGCAAGAACAGACCCTGATTGCGGCCTATTTACAATGGGTGGTGGGGTGGGATGAGCTGGAGTGGATGGAGTTTCGGCATGCGAGCGGCTTTGAGATGCAATGTCTTCTATTTTTGTTTTCGCTTCTTTTAAGCTTTCTTCTAGTTCCGATAACTTTTTATTCCACTTGTGATTGGCCTTCTCTCTGGTATCCTTCCATGTTCTTGTTTTCCTCTTACTAGGCTCTCTTGATTCACTCGACTCTGATTGTTCTGCTGGTTTATCCTGTTTTAAGGCTTGTGCCCTAGTGACAACTTGTATAGGAGCCACATTGCTACTACTTGAACTTGAATCTGCCACTAAGCCTACCACATTAATGGGTGTAATCTTGGGTGCACTCGAGGGGTTTCTTGGACAATCTCTGTGGAGATGGTCTGTGCCACAATCAGAACAAAAAGCCTGTATTGTGATAGCCTGTCCTTGACTCGGAGATGGTGGGTGGGGACAGTCACGAATGAAATGGTCACCTTGACATCTGAAAAAAGATCCTTTAGGGGCTTGTGGTCTCATTTGTCTCAACTGGGGCCTAGGGTTAGGATTTGTGTACATGACATTGGAATATTCAGGCTCCCAATTTTGTTCCATAGGTTTTGCCTCATATTGATACGGGTAAATCTCACTATGTTCAGGTGACTCTATGTAATAAGCATGTGGACTACCTTCATGGGAGTAGTCTGAACTGTGAAGAGATGGATAGGTATGTGCTTGAAGATGAAGAGGTGTTGCAAAATCCTTGATCTACACCAGCCAAATGAACTCCAGAAGTATATGGTGGGCCCTTTTAGCTTGCCAATGCATGTATTAGACACCCTATGTACCTTGGAAGATCACTCTCAAAAAGATAGATCAAAATAGATAAGTTGGAGTTAGCTCAGAGGTGAAAACTTGCTATTCTTGGTTCATACACCTGTCCAGTGTTTCACATAATTCTCTGAGCACAGCAGCAATTAGCTTAATTCCTCTTGGGGAAGTCTAGGTAACTTAAAGAGCTAACTTTTACGAGTACTCTCATAAAAATTAATGAACCACACACTGAGAATGAGTTTTAACAACTGATGACATCATCCCGATTTTCACGGGCTGCTACAGTTTGAGATGAGTGAGCAGAAACATCAACATAACTCAAAATGTAGGAATCCAATGATTATGAAAATTTGTATGATTATACTAGACAGTAAGCTGAATCCAACAAGCTTTAAATCACGGAATTTGGATAAGTAACCACTGAGAAACACCTCTGACAAGATGAGTGAAAAAGTCGGGTACCTGACAGAGAAGTGAAAATGCAGAGACACTGTTGACTTCAACTGAACATAACTGAAGATTGCAACATCCAAATGACATGAAAATTTGCGTGCATATATTAGCCTTATAGAGCTAACTTTACCAAGTTAAATCACTGAAAATGATGCACCAAGCTCAGAGAAAACATCTCTGCAAGCTGACTGAGAAAAACTGAGAGTAATGGCAGTGAGTAGTACACTTCACAAGAACATGGAAAGATGAACTCAAATAATGATGAAAATGAAAGTATATTGCTTGTACAATACAATGACTTACTGATACATATGTGTGCCTTGTAATCACACCTTGATATGGCATAAAGCTCAGCTCTTGGAGGTCTTCAAATAGATCTCTCTAACCACGACTAAAACTGCCATCTATTTATAGTTGAGTTTGGGAGGCTAACTTCCCTCAATCACTCTCCAATCAATCAATGATTGATTTGATTCTCTACCTACCACAGATCATGAATTCGTGGCTCCTCTTTCCATTCTTGATCAAGTGGACTCAACCACTAAAGATTCTTTCACTTTTACATTAAGTAAACTCTTCAAAAGTTACAAGAGGTAGTTCACAAGTGAACTTTACATAGTCTTCATTTTAAGGCTTTTTCTATGACTTTGTGGGACTCAAGCCAATACTTAGGCTTGTCATAGACTTGCTCCAATAGCTCCCCCTCAAGCCAAGTATGCTTGAGGTCTTCAATCTTCCAAGATTACCTGCAAACCAATCATAGCCTTGAATTTTCAAAGCTTTGTACCATCCAATGCTTTGGTTAGAATATCTGCACATTGTTGATGAGTGGACACATATGATATTTGAATCTCTTTGCTTAGAACCTTTTCTCGTACATAGTGATAATGAACTTCAATATGTTTAGTCCTTGCATGAAAAATAGGATTAGCAGCCAAATGAATAGAACTCATATTGTCACAAAAAATAGTTGGAGTTCCAAACTCCAATCCAAGATCTTTGAATAATGTCTTCATCCACATAGCTTCTTGTGTAGCTATGGCAAGACCTCTATATTCAGCTTCAGTAGAAGAGAGAGCAACTGTGGGTTGCTTCTTGGATGACCATGAAATAAGCTTTGAACCTGCAAAGGTAAGATAACCTGAAGTGCTCCTTCTATCTTCCTTGGAGCCAGCCCAATTTGCATCAGAAAATAGCTTCAAACCTAAATCAGATACATAAGGATAATAAAGTCCTTCATTTATGGGTCCTTTGAGATACTTGAGAATCCTTTTGGCAGCATCCATATGTGGTTTCCTTGGTGTGTGCATAAATTGACTTAGCACACTCACACTGTAACATATATCTACTCTTGTTAATGTGGCATAGTTGAGACTACCCACTAGACTTTGATATGATGTGATGTCCTCTATGAGTTCACCTTCATGTGAGCTCAATTTGTGATTGACCTCCATTGGAGTACCTGCAATCTTACAATCTTGCATCTTGAATTTTGCCAACATGTCCTTAATGTACTTCCTTTGAGTGAGAAACAAACCATGATCTTTGTAGACAACTTCCAAACCTAGGAAGTAGGTAAGTGAACCCAAATCACTTATCTTGAACTCTTCTCTCATCTGATCTTTGATCTTCTTCATACCATCTGCATCATTTCCTGTCAATATAATATCATCTACATATACACATAAGTAGATGATCAATTCCTTGAGTTTGTGCAAAGCCTTTTGCTACAAGCCTTGCCTTATACCTGTTAATTGAACCATCAGAATTCTTCTTGAGTTTATAGACCCATCTTGAGCCTATTACCTTCATGGATGAAGTCTTGGGCACCAAATCCCAAGTGTTGTTTTCCTCAAGTGCTTCAATCTCTTCCTTCATTGCATGCTTCCATTCTGATTTTGCTTTGGCCTCTTCAAATGATGATGGCTCCTCTTGGTTTATATCCTGTGCTATGTAGATAGAGTGTTTAGTTACTAATGAGGTGTCAAACCCATACCTTTCTGGTTTTTTCTTTTCCCTCATAGATCTTCTTAGGCCATGATGTGATGATTCTGCCTCATGTCCAAGTTCCTGCAATTTTGCTTTACCTTTAGACTTCCATGCTTTGATCTTTTCCATCTGAGATTCTTCATCATCCTCTGAGGTGTCTTGTTCTTCAATCTTTGGTTGTTCTCTACCAAGCTTTGGAAAATCTTCTTCAAGATTATATGGTAAATTGACCTTCCTGCATGAATCTTCATACCATTAATTGTTCTCATCAAAAACTACATCTCTGCTTACCAAGAATCCTTTGTTGGTAGGGTTGTATAACTTGTAGCCCTTTTGATTGGTGTCATATCCAATAAATACACACCTTTCTGCCTTTGGATCCATCTTGCCTCTAACCTATGAAGGAACATGAGCAAAAGCAATACATCCAAAAATTTTACAATGATCTAAGCTTGGTCTTCTTCCATTCCAAGCCTCATATGGAGTCATCCCATCAAGGGATTTTGAAGGCAACCTGTTAATCAAGTAAGTGGCTGTAGATACAGCCTCAGCCCATAAATAATTAGGTAAATGCTTTTCATTTAACATAGACATTGCAGCTTCAACAATTGTCCTATTCCTTCTTTCTGCCACTCCATTTTGCTCAGGAGTGTACCTTGTAGTTACCTCTCTTTTGATTCCTCTTTCTTGAAGAAAAGAATCAAACTCATGGGAGAAGTATTCTCCCCCTCCATCTGACCTTAGCTTTTTTAGTGATTTACCTGTTTGATTCTCCACAAGAGCCAAATATCTTTTGAAACATGAAAAAACTTCATCTTTGTGTTTCATAAAGAATAGGATAGTCCATCTGCTGCAATCATCAATAAAGGAAACATAATACCTTGATCCAGATATTGAAGCTTCCTTGCTAGATCCCCATACATCTGTATGAACCAACTCCAAGAGATCTCCATGCATATAACCTTTCTTCATGAATGGTAACCTGTGAGACTTTCCAAATTGACATGCACTACACTTATAAATCATATGTTGTTTTGACAAATTAGGGAGTCCAAGTACACTTTGGTCCCTGAAAATTTGCTTTAATGGCCTTTCACCAATATGTGCTAACCTTTTGTGCCATACTTCCAATTTTGTGAGTGTCTGACTACCATAATTAAAGAGAGCAATGTTTCTAGTGTCCTGTAATTCAAATGTGAACAATCTACCTGTCTTTTCACCTTTTGCAATTCTTCTGAATCCTTGACTTGGATCTTCAACAAATGCTCCTGCTTTTGTGAACCTGACTTGCAACCCTTTCTCTACTATCTGCCCAACACTTATCAAATTCTTTGTAATGGTAGGGACATAGAGTACCTTACTGAGTAGGTTGATGTTTCCATCAGGTGCTTTGACATTGCCTATTTTCTCCATAGGATGTTTTGTATCATCTCCAGTTTGTACCTCATGCTTATTCCTTGGATCTTCTAAATCTGATAGGAGTGCCACATTTCCTGCCACATGATTTGAACAACCTGAGTCTATGTAGAAAACATGCTCATCAGATTTACCTTGTGGCATAGCCATGTTCATGATCAATAATGAATCCTCTTTGTTTGAGTATTCTGTGTAGTTATTGTAGTCTCTCCTTCCTTTGTAGCCTCCTTGATAGTTTGAATGATTGTAGTTGTTGTAGTTGCCATGATAGTTGTTGAACTTTCCTCTTGAATAGCCATAACTTCCTCTATTGTATCCTCTTCCTCTTTGATTCCTGGAATTCCTAAAGCAATTTTCAGTTGTATGATTAGTTAGTCCACAAATAGAACATGAGTTGGAGTCCTGGGATCTCCCCCTGCCTTGTCTACCTCCTCTTCCTCTACCTCTGCCATGTCTTCCTCTACCTGCATAGTTAGCTTGATATGTACCTGCTTCATCATCCACTTTCTTTGCCTTTCCTTTGTTATCTTTAGACTTGCTTTTATCCGTGTATAAAGCTGAAGATTGATTACCTTTAGAGCTTTCTCCATTTTTGATAAGCGTCGCCTCTTGAGTAAGTAGTTGTCCAATGAGTGTGTTGAAATCAGGTACATGCATGTCCATGTACAAATCCATAGCTGTGGTGAATGCTTCCCACTTGTCATCTGCCTTCAAGCCATTGATGAACTGCCTGACAATTTGCTCTTCATCTATTACCTCTCCAATGCTTCCCAACTGATCCGCTATGTCCTTGAGCTTTGTGACAAAATCAGTCACATTTTGTTTGGGAGCCTTCTTGAGAGTTATGAAATCCAGCCATAGTTGATGCTTCCTAGCTTTAGTACTTGAAGAAAAGAAAGCTTCAAGTGCATCCCACACTTCCTGAGATGTCTTACAACTTCTAATGTGAGGCAACAAAAAATCTGAGATAGAGTTGAGGAGATAAGACCTTGCAAGTGCATCCTTGGAGCACCATGTGCTCAATCTTTCTTGCTCTTCTTGTGTTGGTTGACTTTTGTTCCTGAAACTTGGCATAACTTCATCTCCAGCCACATAACCATATAAACTTCTACCTTGGAGATAGGCTTCCATTCTTAATGACCAAGCTGAGTAGTTACCTCTGTCTAATTTGTCAATTGATGAAGGAAATCCATCTGCCATGTTGTCCAACCTTGCTCTCATACCACTGTGAAGAGATGGATAGGTATGTGCTTGAAGATGAAGAGGTGTTGCAAAATCCTTGATCTACACCAGCCAAATGAACTCCAGAAGTATATGGTGGGCCCTTTTAGCTTGCCAATGGATGTATTAGACACCCTATGTACCTTGGAAGATCACTCTCAAAAAGATAGATCAAAACAGATAAGTTGGAGTTAGCTCAGAGGTGAAAACTTGCTATTCTTGGTTCATACACCTGTCCAGTGTTTTACATAATTCTCTGAGCACAGCAGCAATTAGCTTAATTCCTCTTGGGGAAGTCTAGGTAACTTAAAGAGCTAACTTTCAAGAGTACTGTCATAAAAAATAATGAACCACACACTGAGAATGAGTTTTAACAACTGATGACATCATCCCGATTTTCATGGGCTGCTATAGTTTGAGACCAGTGAGCAGAAACATCAACATAAATCCAAATTTAGGAATCCAATGATTATGAAAATTTGTATGATTATACTAGGCAGTAAGTTGAATCCAACAAGCTTTAAATCACTGAATTTGGATAAGTAACCACTGAGAAACACCTTTGACAAGATGAGTGAAAAAGTCGGGTACCTGACAGAGAAGTGAAAATGCACAAACACTGTTGACTTCAACTGAACATAACTGAAGATTGCAGCATCCAAATGACATGAGAATTTGTGTGCATATAGTAGACTTATAGAGATAACTTTACCAAGTTAAATCACTGAAAATGATGCACCAAGCGCAGAGAAAACATCTCTGCAAGCTGACTGAGAAAAACTGAGAGTAATGGCAGTGAGTAGTACACTTCACAAGAACATGGAAAGATGAACTCAAATAATCATGAAAATGAAAGTATATTGCTTGTAAATTACAATGACTTACTGATACATATGTGTGCCTTGTAATCACACCTTGATATGGCATAAAGCTCAGCTCTTGGAGGTCTTCAAATAGGTCTCTCTAACCACGACTAAAATTGCCATCTATTTATAGTTGAGTTTGGGAGGCTAACTTCCCTCAATCACTCTCCAATCAATCAATGATTGATTTGATTCTCTACCTACCACAAATCATGACTTCGTGGCTCCTCTTTCCATTCTTGATCAAGTGGACTCAACCACTTAAGATTCTTTCACTTTTACATTAAGTAAACTCTTCAAAAGTTACAGAGGTAGTTCACAAGTGAACTTTACATAGTCTTCATTTTAAGGCTTTTTCTATGACTTTGTGGGACTCAAGACAATACTTAGGTTTGTCATAGACTTGCTCCAACATGAACTATGAGCATGAGAGTCATTATCTGGTATCAATGGGGTTAGTGGGACCAATGCTCTATTTGGATTTTCCTCTCCCGCGGCATACTTGACTGGAATCACAGTGGCAGGAGTTGGTGGTTGGTTTCCCAAGACTGGTTGTGGCCTATATGGTGCCTGATATTGTTGTTGTGGTCTATAATATGGCTGTTGGTATTGGTTTTGATACCTACCTTGTGGGTAGGGTTGCTGATAATTCTGTCTAACAGGCTGCCTGTTGTAGGGACAATCTTGAGCCGTATGGTTCGTATATTTTCTCTCAATAGTGCAATATGGAGCATTCCTTTCTCTCATGTTCTGGTTGTGCAATGGGCATACATTAGCCATGTGGTCGCCTCCGCAAGTATAACACCGGTTCAATGGAGTGACTCTCTGTGTTTGTTTATTTTGGACTCCTAGCTTCTTGGCAACTTGCTCAGCTATCTCCTCTATTTCCGTGGAGATTTTTGAAGTATGACTAGTAGAACTATCTGAATCCTTATAGAGTTTGGATAATCCTAACTCCTCACCCAAGTTATCTTCTATGTCAATGCATGTCCACACGCACTCTTCTATGGATCTAGGCTCTTTCAAGTATACATATGATCTTAACTTTGTGCTCAGTAAGCCATCTAAGAACAAAGCCACTTGTTTGGCTGGTGTGGGTAGCTCTGGAGCAGGGCATCTTTCTAGGTATTGTCTAAACCTTCTACCTGCTAGTCGCACTGTTTCTTGGGGTGTCTGCTTGAAGCTCTAAATCAAAGATGAAGTGTTATGCCTGATACCACTCTTGGAAAATTCTACAATGAATTCGTTTAGCAGTTGACCTATATCACGATAGTTGCGACTACTCAGTGGTTGAAACCAAGCTAAGGCAGTGCCCTTAAGAGTCAGACCAAATGCCTCGTACTGGATGAACAAATCCTCAACCTGTTCAGCTCTTAACACTTGTTTGAACTCGGCCACATGATCATAAGGATCTCTTGACCCGTCAAAATAATTCTTCATTGCCTTGATCACTTGAGTGGGTCTAAGGGTTCTTGGGTGCTCTCGGGGTCTAGGCAATGGAAAATCATGTTCATTTCTTTGTTGCCTATGTGCTTGATGTCTCTCTCTTTCAGGTCTTTCATTTTCAAATCCTGACCTATTCCTGCCCACGGTGTGTGCAAAACTTACCTCAGGTCTCTCTCTAGTTCTTTCTCTCTGGGCTTCATGAGCGTGGGATGTTCCTACTCCTTGGAGGCCATGGGAAACATTGGATCTTGGTGGAGGGAAAATTAATTCACTCTTCCAATTATATGCATGTCTATCATGTTCTGTTACCAAGAAAATTTTCTCTGATGTGTTATCCAGGTAGACCACTTTGCCTGGTGTCTCTGGATCCTTGAACTCGTAGATGATGACTATGCCCAATTGACTAGGTTGATCTAGCTTGAATCTCCAAAAGGCTTCCTCTGTTTCTCTATTCAAGAATAGTTCTATGCTTTTGTTGTCTTGAGGGATCCAATCCGGAGTGATCACTCGGGTCAAAACTGACTTGCCTCTAAGAGTCTGGGGTCCTTGTCCTACATTTCCTTGTTCTAAGTCTCCTATCTCATTCTCATGAATGATATTTCCAAACTCATCAGTCCTATCTGGTTGGTTGGTAGCCACATACATGGTTCCTTCCTTATCAGTGTATGAACCCTCTTCAAACTTGACCACCGGGTGTTCAAGTCCAAAGGATTGATCTGGATTTTTGAGTTGGACCACTGATCGCCTCAGGCCATCCTCATAGATGCGAGCACCTAATCGGTTGGTCCGAATATATTCCAACTGTGTCTTATAGGGACCTTCTGGTGTTTGTAGATGGGCAGTCCCTGAGCCACCTGCAGGTTTCCCCATGCTAAAAGACATTTCTGAGTCACTTGTGTCTGAACTTAGTCCGTAAGGATGACCACTTAGTTGTTGTGCCCAAGACTTAGCTGTATGGTTGACACTGGACTAAGAAGATCTAATGCTTTGTCTATCCTTGCCTAGGTGTCTACCAGATCTCAAGTTCATAAGCTTTGGCTAAGAGTCCAAAATTTCCCCTTGGTATGGTTCAAAAATCCTTTGGAGTCCCCTTGGGTTCTAGGTCCCACTTGAAGGTCAACTTCAAATTATCCTATCTAAAAATCAACGCGTTATTCTTATAAAAAATAGTTGAGGCCGTGTAGGATTCGAAACGAGCTTTCCAACGAGCTATAGAGCTCAAAAAATGGACTTTGGATGAAAACGTTATGTCAAATCAGGCTTCTGGGGGTCAAAACAGGCAAACAGGACCTTTTGGAAAAAATCGCGATTTTGTGAACTTCAAGAGAATCGTGTTTTCACAAAATCGTGTTTTGAAAATCGCGATTTTGAGCAAAAAATCGTGTTTTGAAAATCGCGATTTTGAGTAGAAAATCGTGTTTTGAAAATTGCGACGTTGAGCACAGAATCGTGTTTTTGAAAATCGCGATTTTGAGCCTTGAGAATCGTGTTTTCACAGAATCGCTTTTTTTACAAAATCGTGTTTTTTGCTGAAAATCGTGATTGGTGAGAATCGCGATTTTGAGCACAGAATCGTGTTTTTTGAAAATCGCGATGTTGAGCACAGAATCGTGTTTTTGAAAATCGCGATGTTGAGCACAAAATCGTGTTTTTGAAAATCGCGATGTTGAGCATAAAATCGTGTTTTTGAAAATCGCAATATTGAGCACAAAATCGTGTTTTTGAGAATCGTGATGTTGAGCACAAAATCGTGTTTTAGAGAATCGCGATTTTGTCTCAGAGAATCGCGTTTTCACAAAATCGTGTTTTTGTTGAAAATCGTGATTTGTGAGAATCGCGATTTTGAGCACAGAATCATGTTTTTTGAAAATCGCGATTTTGAGCACAGAATCGTGTTTTTTGAAAATCACGATTTTGAGCACAGAATTGTGTTTTTTTTTTTTTTGAAAATCGCGATTTTGAGCAGAGAACCGTGTTTTTGAAAATCGCAATTTTGAGCACAGAATCGTGTTTCACAGAATCGTGTTCTAGAGAATCGCGATTTTGTCTCAGAGAATCGTGATTCACAAAATCGTGTTTTTCACAAAATCGTGGTTCTCAGAATCGTGTTTTTTTTACATGAAAATCGCGATTGTCAACAGAGAATCATCTTCCACAGAATTGTGTTTTTTGAAAATCGTGTTCTCACAGAATCATGTTTTTGGCTGAAAATCGTGATTTGTGAGAATCGCGATTTTGAGCACAACCATAGAATCGCGATTCTGAGAATGACCACAGAATCGTGATTCTTTCAGCAAGCTTTTAGGCGGGAAACAGAAAATCGTGATTTTTCAAAAAAATTTGAATTTTCACAGAATCGCGATTTTCATCACAGAATCGCGTTTTTTGGCGGGAAATTCAAATTTCTGAGCACCAACAATGGCGAGCTCCGTATGAGCAGAAAATCATGAAAAAAACACAGCGCTTTCTCTCCCTTGCACCTCCTAACTCCTTCCCACACAATAATGCATGAAAAATGGTATGAAAATGGTGAAAGTGCACTAACAAACAAGAAATTTCTATGAAGAAGATGGGAGAAGGTGGAGATGATGATGATTATGAAGATGAAGAGAAAAAATAGAAAATGAACTAAAATGACAGTATTTTTACCTTCCAACGTCGCAAATCTACGATCTTACCATCACAACGCTCGTCCTCGAAGCTCTCTCCCCGGCAACGGCGCCAAAATTTGGTGTAGCTCAAGCGTAAGCACCACCTCCTTTACTTGTCAATCCGCGGAGACGTGAGGACCGGTATGAAGACCACGAGAAAGTGAAGGCACAAGTGTGTGAGTGAAAGCACACAAGCATGCACACACATACACACACACGCACACAAGGCAAGTTCAAAGAGAGGAACAATGGAAAGCTTCGATTGCAAAAGAGTTCTCTTACAAAAGCTCTATTCTCTAACAAGCTAACCCCAAAAATGAGCTCTCTAGCTCTTTTTATAGTTTTTTGACTAGTTTTGGCATTGTCCAGACCTAGTGTCCGGCCTAGTTAAAAATTAGGTTCCAGGGCTTATTTGAGGGCTCAAACGGAGTCTAAAAATTATGAAAATTGGTAGGATGATAGTTCTAATACTCCTCAAGCTCAAGGACTCCTCGTCTTGAACAAAATGGAGTTATAAAAATAGATAATGGTATTTACAATGGTTTTTAGTGATGAAAATCACTATTTTTGTAGGGGATTCTTCTGAAAATTTGACATACACTTCTTGGAGTTCCCTACTTGCTCCCTTTCCTTGTGTGTCCACCTTTTGATGTGCTTCCATGCTTTGTCCTTGACTTTGAGCTTCAACAGTCCATCAGCCATTTGTAGCTTCATCCTGGTAGGTCTCAATGCTGGCTTACCCCAATGTTTCCATAAAGCAGTAGTAGCAATGGCTAGCTACTCTAGCTCGTGAATCTAAGATGGCTTTGGTGGTGTAGCCCTGATGGGTTATTGGAAGATTAGTGTTACCTTCCTCTCCTTCGCTTACATCTCCGATTCTTTCTACAGGTATCTTTGGTACCTTCTTTTGTGATCCTATCTGTGAGGGCGTTATAGCAAGCTCAGGGAATTGATTTGCTACATGTTTCCATAGTTCTGGTTTAAGCTTCAATAACTCCTCTAGAGTGAGGTGGCACAGAACTTGGGTGTTCTTGATCACTTCTGTGTTTCTAGGAATCACTAATTCTTCATTCCTCACTAGTATCGTGGGTGCTCTCATGCTAATAGACTTGGCTTCCCAAGGTTCTGTGAACTGAGGTAATTCTTGCAAAGAATTAGATTCAAAGCCTGTGTGTTCACTCAGTTGTTCTTCCTCTACATTATCGTAAATAGAGGGAATGTCTTGGGGATATTGCTCTTGCACGTCATCTATTTCTTGAATAGGAGGATGGGTTCCTTGTTCTTTTCTCCACTTCTCTTCTTGGATTTCTCTTAAAAATTCATGTGAATACCTGTGTATGGAAGACAGGTTGTCTTCAACTTCTGTATTGGATACTTGAGACAGGGATGGTGTATTTCTTTCCACGATCTCTAAGACACTAGGGTTCCTATGCTGATTCTTTTTCTCCTTGCTATCGATCAAGTATTCTAGCCTCTCCAGTAATCCTTGAAAATGTAGTTCAGGTTTTGCCATGTTATTCCAATTAAGATATCGAGCGGCTTCGAACATAGTTTGTGCTAATTCTACCATTTTCATGCAAAGTTTAGTTCTCTCAATTTTTCGCTCGAGGGTAGTTCTTATTTCAGCTATCTGGGGTCCTTCTTTTAGCTTAGCCTGATATGCACAAAACATCATGTCCAAGTTTTCTCGTATGGGTTCGCTAGAACTGATCTTGATCTTTGAGCTAGATTCTCCTAATTAGACTCTTGAGAAGTCAATTCTAGGATCTTGGCTCTAGATTCCTTTAAGCTTCCTTCCAACTCAATTATCTTTTTACTCCATTTTCTCTTAATTCTTTCTCTCGAATCTTTCCAAGATTTTGTTTTCTTTGTACTAGACTCTCCAACTTCGCTACTTCCAACTATTTTCTCAGGATTAAGCTATTGATTTCATAAGAGTGCCTGTGTTCTCGTTATAGCTTGGATAGGCATGTATGTAGGGTTTGATCCATCTGGGTTATGTACAATACCTATCACATACATCGGTGCCATTTTTGAAGTGTTAGCAGGGTTCTTAAGACAATCTTTGATGATATGCTCTTTACCATAATCGACACAAAAGCCTTATATGTTATAGTATTGTGATTGTCTTGTTATCAGAGGATGTGGACAATCCTTTATGAAATGATCTCCTTGGCACCTAAAGCATGGTCCTCTAGGGCCCTGTGGTCTTTGCTGTCTCAATTGGGGCCGTGGATTAGGGTTGGTATACATCACGTTAGCATAATCGTTCTCCCAATTGGGTTCCAATGGTGGACTATCATATTGATATGTTTCCACATGTTCTGGTGACTCCGTGTAATATGCGGGTGGACTACCTACATGAGTAGAGTCAAAACTGTTAGAATTAGGGTCACCTTTTGTGATCAGAGGTGAAGAAGGCACTAAAGCTCTATTGAGGTTCTCTTCTGCAGCAGCATATTTGATTGGGATGACATTAGCTAGTGGGAGTGGCTGCTGAGCTAAAACATGTTGAGGTCTCTATTGAGCCTGATAAGGATAGTTTTGAGGAGGCCTTTAGTAATGAGGCTATGCATTGTACTGACCTTGATACCTACCTGGTTGCGGGTATGCTTGCGGGTAGTTCTGTAGTACTACTTGTTTGTTGTAAGGGCAGTCCTGAGCCATGTGATTCGTGTATCGTCTTTCAATCGTACAGTATTGGCCACTAGGGTTGGCTTGCAGTTGTGTTGCATTGGGACACACATTTTCCATATGATCACCACCATAGGTGTAACAACGCTTGTTTGTTGTTAACCTAGGCATCTATTTACTAGAAACTCCTACTTTCTGGGCCACTTTTTCTGCTAGGTCCTCTATCGAGCTGGACAATTTTGAGGATGCTAGAGATGAACAATTTGAGTCCTTATAGACCTTTGAGAGTTCCAACTCGTGTCCAAGGTTGTCCTCAATGCCTACAAAAATTCTTACACATTGCTCTAGCGTTCTGGGTTCCTTCAAGTATAAATAGGAGCGTAGTTTAGAGCTCAAGAGGCCATCTAAAAACAATGACACTTGCTTGGCCTCTGAGGGTAATTCTTGCATCGGACATCTCTCCACATATTGTCTAAATCTACGTCCTGTGAGTCTAACTATTTCCTGAGGGGTCTGTTTGAAACTATGAATCAACGAAGACGTATCATGTCTGATTCCACTTTTAGAGAATTCAGTGATGAATGAATCTAACAAGTGATGGATATCTCTAAATTGAATTTGTTGCAATGGTTGAAACCAAGTTAAAGCAGTATTCTTTAACGTTAGCCCAAATGCATTGTATTGCGTAAACATGTCTTCTACTTGCTCTGCTCGTAGCACTTGCTTAAACTCTACAACATGGTCATAGGGATCTCCTGTCTCATCGAAGTAATTTTTCATATCATATGACTCAGGATGATGAAGCTTCAAGGGTTTTTTCAACAACACCCAAAGCTAAAAGAAAAGATGTTGAGAGGTATTCTTTATCAGCTATGACGCTTACCAAAAATAGTCGGAAATAATTTTGTTTGTTCCTCATGGCTAACTTTTCTAATTTCTCTATTAATGTGAAAGGACTAACTAACCCTATCAGACCCAAGATCATAAACATGTGGTTGCACTCTTTGACTAATTTTCCTGGTGTTCTATGCTTGCACCAGGAAAATTACACCAATCACCTTGATGGTAAGGGAGGAGCACTTTTTGGTTTGTCTCTGCTTTGACTCATATGTTAATTGACAGTTCTACCGGAAGTTCTAATCAGTGGTGCTCCATAAAGTTGGGTAATCCCTATGACCTGTCCATTGTTTCTGTTTATGCCTCTGATTGTAGCATCAGTCGATAAGATTGTTGGGAAGAGCTTAGGCAAACTCAAGGGCCTTCAATAGTGATGGGTGACTTTAACATGGTTACTTCTTTAAAAGATAGATGGGAAGGTAAGGCTAATGTTATTAGAGGGTCTAAAAAACATGCTTGCTATGATTTTTGTAATGCTCAAGATCTCATTGATTTATCTCATAACTATGGGTTCACTTGGTCTAATAAACAAGTTGGTAATGCTTTTTTGGCTGCTAGGCTTTGTTAGGCCGTCGGATGGCCCTGTGTATTATTCATAATATTGTATGTGATCCCAAATTTTTTTGGAGGTAGAAGATGCAGAGATATAGGTGATTGCACATGAATATATCTCATGATTGCGAACTTCAAATGCAATGAAATTTTGGGAGTGCGTAGTACACTTGGAGAGCTAACTTTACCAAGTTAAATCACTAAAAATGATGCACCATGCTCAGAGCAACCATCTATACAATGTGGCTGAAAAACTGAGAAGTATGGCAGTGAACAGTACACTCACATAGGCATGAAGATAGGGACACTAATGATCATGAAAATAAATGTATATTGACTTTAAAGTACAATAGACTTACTGGTACATGTGTGCAATGATAGCACACTCTGATATGGCATGAAGCTCTGCTAATGGTGTTACAAATCCGTGACTAAAATGTCATGTATATATAGTGATGATTGGAGCCAAAATTTGAATATGAATCTTGCTCACCTAAAACAAATCTCCTATCTTTTAGTGATTGATTCTCCAACTGATTCAATCATCAATTTGTGGCTTCTCTTTCCCAAGTTACAAGGGTGTTTCACAAGTGAACTCTTCAAGGATTTAGCATTTTCTTCAAGTTTCTATGTCTTTTGAAGACTCAAGCCAACACTAAGACTTTCCATGGACTTGTTCCAATAGCTCCCCCTCAAGTCAAGTGATCTTGAGGTCTTCAATCTTCCAAGATTACTTGCAAACCAATCATACCTTTGAACTTACTGAGTTTTGTTCCATGTAATTCCTTGCTTAAAATGTCTGCTAATTGTTGATGGGTTGATAGATAAGGTGGCTAAATTTCCTTGCTCACAATCTTATCTCTTACATAGTGGTAATGTACTTCAATATGCTTAGTCCTTGCATGAAAAATTGGATTGACAACCAAGTGAATGGAACTCATGTTGTTAGAAAGAATACTTGGAGTTCCAATCTCCAATCCAAGATCTATAAATAGTTTCTTCATCCACATTGCTTCTTACCTTCTTTATGTCATCTACATCATTTCCTGTTAGTATAATATCATCCACATACACACACAAATAGATGACTTCAGAGTTACTCTTTTTGATGAAGAGTGATGGATCTACCTTGCTAGGTTGAAATCCTTTGTCCTGCAAGAATGAAACAATCCTGTGATTCCAAGTCATTGGGGCTTATTTGAGTCCATATAGAGCTTTATTACGTTTACAAACATAATAACGATGTACTTGATTCTCAAAACCAGGTGGTTGTGCCATATACACCTTTTCTGTTATCCATCCATTAAGAAATGCATTTTTTACATCCAATTGAAGTATCTTCCAATTCTTGGAAGAAGCAATGCTAAGCAAGACTCTAATTGTAGGCATCTTTGCCACATGAGAGAAAGTCTCCTCATAGTCAATTCCCTGATTTTGTGCAAAGCCTTTTAACACAAGCCTTGCCTTATACATGTTAATGGAGCCATTTGAGTTCTCTTTCAACTTGTAAATCCATCTTGAACCTATCACTTTCATTGATGAAGACTTGGGAACTAATTCCCAAGTGTCATTTTCCTCAAGAGCTTCAATTTCTTCTTCCATTACATGCCTCCATTTTGATTTCTTCTTTGCTTCCTTAAATGTTGAGGGTTCCTCTTCATTTATGTCCTGTGCTAGATAGATTGAATGTTTAGTAACTAGAGGAATATCAAACCCATACCTCTCTCGTTTTCTTTTTTCCCTCATGGACCTCCTTAGGCCATGATGTGATGATTCTACCTCTTGTCCAAGTTCCTACATTTTAGCTTTACCTTTAGAATTCCACATTTTGAGTTTTTCATTCTGAGTTTCTTCATCATCTTCTGAGATATCTTGCTCTTCAATTTTAGGAGGGTGGCCCTTGACAATTTTTGGAAAATCTTCTTCAAGATCATAGGGTAAGTTGATCTTCCTGCATGAATCTTCATACCAAGAACTATTCTCATCAATCACTACATCTCTACTCACCAAGAATCCTTTGGTTTTTGGGTTGTATAATCTATAACCCTTTTGGTTGTTGTCATATCCAATGAATACACACCTTTCTATTTTTGGATCCATCTTCCATATAACCTGTGAAGGAACATGAGCATAAGCAATACATCCAAAAATCTTACAATGATCCAAGCTTGGCCTTCTTCCATTCTAAGCCTCATATGGTGTCATGCCATAAAGTGATTTTGAAGGTAACCTGTTTATCAAGTAAGTGGTTATGGATACAGCCTAAGCCCATAAATAATTTGGTAACTGTCTTCCATTTAGCATAGACCTTGCAGCTTCAACAATTGTCCTATTCCTCCTCTCTGCCACTCCATTTTGCTCAAGAGTGTACCTTGTAGTAATCTCTCTTTTGATTCCCCTCTCTTGAAGAAAAGAGTCAAATTCATGGAGAAATACTCTCCACCTCCATCTGACCTTAGCCCTTTTAATGTTTTATGTGTTTGATTCTCGGCAAGAGCTAAATATCTTTTGATGCATGAAAATACTTCATCCTTGTGTTTCATAAAGTATAGTTATATAGTCCATCTACTACAATCATCAATGAAGGAGACCTAATACCTTAATCGAGATATTGAAGCATCCTTGCTAGGTTGCCATACATCTGTATGAACAAAATCCAAGAGATCTCCATGCATATATCCTTTCTTCATGAATGATATGTATTTGTGAATTCCGTTATGGAACCTGTATATTGGGGTACTCTTAGTCTATAGGCGATCAATACCCTAAACATATGGCGACCACGATAGTATGGGGTAACAAAGCATAGCACAAAGCGGATTGATGCTGGTACGAAGTGGCAAGGAGTACTTACAAAAGCCTCATCATCCCGATTATCTAGACAAATTTGTGCAGCAAAGACTTACAACATTGAAGCTTGAAGACATTCCTCTTAAGGATGCAATTAATATCATAGAGGAAGTAAAATTTTGGGTGGAAACCGGAGTTTTACCCCCAAGCTTTTAAAGGATTTAGTCTTTTAGTGGAAGGATGGTAAACTAGCCAAAGTATTGTGGCATAGGGAATTCAACGCGACCGACTTGCAGAACCACCTGTAGGAAGATGAATACGCTCTAGAAGAAGGTCAAAGCCATGGCAGCATAACCTCACCAGAATTGTAGTTACCTTTAATACCCTTACCTCTACCTTACAGACGCTTGGTAACACGATGGCAAAACACGCACCCATTACTAGTGTTAAACTATACCCATTTTCACGGGTGAGTGGATGAGGATCCATATGTGCATGTACGGACATTTGAGAGCCAGTATTTATGTAACCATCATAATATGCATGATAATGGACAAAAATTTTAGGTGTTTCAAGCCACATTAGTTGACGATGCAGTAAAATGGCTTATTGCATACCCTCATGATCACTTTTCCACATATAATGAGTTGAAGGCGGCATTCTTAGAAGGATTCCAAACTGCTAAGAGTATTTTCAAGTTACATTCTTCACTTCATTATATGCTGCTCATATCTACACTGCGGTAGTTCCCCACAGATAACTGTCCTATCGAGGAAACATTAACAGAGTTCTTTGTTGATGGACTTCAACCACCCATTAAAGAGAAGATCTATATGTACACACTTGAACAATCACGTACACTAGATCAGATTATTGACTTAGCAATCAACATGGATCGAAAGATGTAGTTTGCCAATTTGAGCTCTAAGATGACTTATTTGGTATTCAAGAAGGGTGCGACCCAAAAGAAGCAGTTGTATGCCCTATAGTGTAGGAATGCGGGCCATATTATGGTCGATTGTGTGCTTAACCAAGCATTTTGTCCTATTTGTAACAAAACTAATCAGAGTTTGGAGGAATATCACTTTAATGCATGAAATACCTTGGTGGCTACTACACAAGTAGAGGTAACTTCCTGGAAAGAGAATTTAACTAGGTATAAGTCCTAAGTTGCTACCTGACAATGGGCAAATAGTTGCAGTTGATTTTGCCCCTCGAACCTTTTCAAAAATGGGGATTGGATTTCATTGGTCCCATCAAACCCCCTGTTGTGCATACCAGAGCGTATAGATTACTGTACATGTTGGGCTGAAGCATGGGCAACTAAGCAAGCTAATGCACGGATTGTAGCTTGAAAATTGCAAAATGAAATCTTTCCGCGTTACGGCTTACGAGTGGAATTGGTTTTCGATCGAGGGAACTCATTTTTTGAATCAGTTGATTGCTGAACTCACCACAGGTTATCAAATACATCATAAATTTAGTTCCCCTTACTATCCTCGAGCGAATGGATTGGAGGAGAGTACTAACAAGGTGTTACTACATATGCTTCAAAAACTGTTGCTGGATTCAACGATCAATGGGACATGATGCTTCCCACAGTCCTTTGGGCTTATAGAACTACTTATAAAGTTTAGGTTAGTAGCACACCTTTCAAATTGTTCTACGGATAGGAGGCTATACTACCCTTTGAATTCATGGTACCGAGTCTTCGGATTGCGGTGATGAAATGGTTGGTTCGGAAGGAGTCTTTTGCATATGGAATGGATCAATTGCGGTTACTAAATGAACAATGTTATCATAGCTTTTTAGTGCTCTAGGAAGTGCAGAGCTGTCAGAAGTTGTGGCATGATCGCAATCTCCGAACTAAGATTTTTTGACTGGGGGGTCTAGTTCTATATTTTCACTCCAAGATGAAGAGAAAGATGGGCAAAACTAAAATTATGGTGGACGGGTCCATTTTGGATTCATGAGATGTACGGACCCGGTTCATTTCGGTTGGCTACGTTAATTGGAGAAGTTCTTTCGACTATCATTAATGGGTCTAAGCTAAGGCCCTATCAGTGTTCTCATTAAAATTCAACAAAGAAAAAGGGCTTTTCCATACAAATATTATCATTGAATACATCGGATCGTGGGATCTCAAGCATGATGCGTAGTTTAACTATTTAACATGCTATCCTATAGGCAATCAATGAACGGTGATGGCCATGATGTTTCAAATATGATGATGGGTTCTTATTTTGAGAGCCAGTGTTCAGTGCAGATCTGTGAGTTACGATCCCTTAATCACTCATCATGGTGCAGACTCGTAGTTATCTACATGGGCAGGCCGAGCATTAAAGGCTACACACTCTATCGAATTCCGCTTATTTGGCAAGTTTGCATACAGGGCGAGTAGAACGAATAGAGGTCTTGTGTGTTCAAATAGCGAAGCAAACGAACAAAAGCAAACTGATGGTAGTCTCATTCACTGACTCTCATCTTCTCTACATTCTAGAGAAGTTATCATAGGAGCAGAAGGAATGGTTTGAATGCAAAGGACTCCTGCAATGTGCAACGTTAGATTGGTGTAGTTTTAGGCCTCACCTACAAGCAAAGGGAATTGCCATGGAGATAGCCAAGCAAACAAAGGGCAACGACATCAACTCATAGGATATCAGCATTTGCCTCGGACAAGAA
The DNA here is from genome assembly GCA_020310875.1 of Ceratopteris richardii. NCBI lineage: Eukaryota > Viridiplantae > Streptophyta > Polypodiopsida > Polypodiales > Pteridaceae > Ceratopteris > Ceratopteris richardii. Next base: position 19,456,780 of record CM035435.1, on the reverse strand, counting down.
GTGTTCTAGTTGTCAGTGGTGTTAATTGCTGAGAGATTTCACATGGCTAAGTAGGGCATCATGTCGAGCACGAAACTTGTCGATGCTACAGAAATCTGCACATTGCTTGGCAAACCATGTTTGGGTGAATACCGATTTGCGCATTATGGAGTGTCCAAGTAGCTCTATGCTCTGTTGAAAGAATCTACAAAGACCTAAGTAAACTGGGTAGAAATTATTTTTTGGAAGCTGAAGAAGGAAGTCCGAAGATTGTTTCCACATACCGAACGAGTTGTTAATGCAGTACTGGACTCCAAGGTGGGAGTAGTTTTTTCCTTAATTTTTACGACTCTGGAGTACTTACCTTGCGAATACTACTGGAGTAAATTATTTTTATAGCTTTTAAAAGCAGAAATTTGGAGGTAACACTTATGAGTAGGCAGAGACTGAGGTTGATGAAGAGGAGGATTCAAGAAAGCGATAGGTGGAGGAGAATCGGTGGCTAGAAGCCGAAAGGAAGGCCAAGGAAGAAGCAAAGAGGAAGGCTAGGGAAGAATCGGAGAGGAAGGCAAGAGAGGAAGAGGCAACACGAAGACAGGAAGAAGAAGAGAGATAATGACATCTCAAGGAAGAGGAGACTTAGAGAAGAGAAGAGCAAGAAAGAGAAGAAAGAGATGCCGAAGAGGAGAGATGTCAGAAGCAACAACAAGACCAAGGTAGCCATTCCAGAGGATCATCAAGCAAAATACGAGTCTTACATACATTTCATGGTTGCGTTCTAGTGGATAAGTGGAGAACTAAGGAAGGCAGGGTGAAGTTACCCCCACTCCGGTCCACCGATGCTATCTATCCATGGATGTTCAATGATGAAATTGTTCGACGGAAGATCCTTGGAGACTTAGCCCATGGGCTAGCCTAGAGTTCAGTAAAACTTGAAGAATTTCAAAATAAATATAATTCTATGATTTTGGAAAAATATAAATGGTTTGTAGAGCGGGAGCAGATGATCGGCTCATATTAACCAAGTCAACTCTGAGATAGAAACTGTGAGAGCCAACTTCGAGGTAGAAGCTGTCAGAACTGAGAGTACTGCTAGAGACAATCCGATTAATGAAGAGTTAGTGGATGAACTATATGAGACACTGACAGAAAATAATACTTTAAAAGTCACTGTGGAAGAGGTGTCCAAAATTATAGCCAGACTACAAGCGGAGGTTGGAAAAATGCAAAAGTTGAATCAGAAATTGAAGAAGTACTAAGGAATTAGCTGCGAAGTTGCATAAGGCTGAAAAGGAAGTGCAAAAAGTTTAAGGCAAAGGTTAAAGAAAAGAGCGGAGAAATGAAGAGACAAACTATATCGACCGTGGCAGTGGAAGAAACACTGGCAGTCTAGAATTCAGAATTTACTACCTTAGAAGAAAAGCTCCGGACTGTTCAAGAGGATTTAGATACAGTGTAGGCACAAGTTGCAGGAATACCTGAACATGAGAAACAAGTAGAGCAATGGAAGAAGCATTGTGCAGATGCAAACACCATGTTGGTAGATAAGGAAGCGGAAGTGGAGAAGCTTCGGAAAGATGCTTCCGTTTTGGAAATCACTTGTCAAACTAAGTTAGAAGAAATGGCGACTGCAGTTAGTTATAGGAGTGCTAGTGAGCAGCTATTAGATCCTAAGGAGTTTTTTGAAGCGGGGATATTATTAGCTGAGGAAAATTTTAGAGAAATGTTCAATGAGTTGCAATATGATGTAGAAAGAATAATGTTTCCGAAAATTCAGAATCAAGATGATGATCTATAGCCTTATATATTTTGTAATTAGTGGGTTCAGATCCACCATGCATGCTAGTGTTAGCAGCTCGTGTGGAGGAACTACTTTTGTAATCACAATTCTTATTTCCAATGTGATAATGGAGGTTTACGGAGATATCAAGAGTTTTCAGAAACTGTAATTTTCTTTATTCCATATTTCAAAGGTTTGGAATGGTGTGAAGCCTTTACCCCTTTCTTACGAAGTGCGATGTCGAGTCTTACAAAGGGGATTCGGGAAGTGACGATTATGCAACAAGCAGATACACAAAACGATGAAGAGTGAAGTCTCTATCTTGAAGCTAGATTGTAATGATGATCTTGTAATGTAATCGCTTTCATATTCTGAAATCAAGAGTCTATTTCACTATGAACCTATGATTTTGTGCACATTGTGTATGATGGATTGTCTCTGTGTGCGATCAATATTATTGAAGTAAAGGAACAGAAACACATTTTTACGAGTATTTGCATTGGTAAATCCCCATTCCTGAACCTGTATATTGGGGTACTGTTCGTCTGTAGGTGATCAGTATGCTAGAAAATCTCGATGGTTATTACATCAAAAAGGTGCTCAAATGAGGGTCTTTGTAGTTGAACAACCAACTTTGGAGCTCTGTATAGGTCTCAAGATAGCCTCAAATGATAGGTGGGTAGAATAAGCATGGTCTTGTACGAGTTGAGCTATGAAATAGAAGAAAAAGTCAATTTTCCTCCTTCCATGGACTCTCTTAAGTTGGAGGTGTGCACGATGTGGTTGTCTTATCTCATAAATGCCTAAAAAATTGCCTTCATATAAAGGTTGAGGCTCTTGTTGCTTCCAACCCTATGAGAAGAGAAGACTCCTACTTCGGTAGCTCATAGAGGACAATGGGTAGTTTGTGGGCATCTAATCATCCCTTGCACATGCAATATGTGATGCATGAGACATCCTCCTCACATGGCCTCCTTGGGGGAGTAGTTGTGCCCCTCTGAGGGGGCTCTATTCACTTTCTTTTTGCTTTGAAAAGACCCTCTACAACTCCTTCACATGGTAGTGAGAGACCATGATGTTGATGATGACTACTCATCTTCATTCTCATGATGGCTAAAATCTCATGCAAATTTTTTTAGGACTCTTCCAAACTTGCTTTGAATACTAAATCTTAGACTAGCTAAATTATCTCTTGAAAAACTAGAAATGAAGAATTGTGAATGATATTTGTGCCACTATCCTCCCATCCAATATGTCCTCTTGCATCCAAAAGAGTAATGCTCTGGAACGCTCTAGTGCCACCATGTGGCCATCATGCAATAGTCATCCCTATTACCATTGAATACCTAAGGATATCCCCCAAGTTTGGGACTAGGAATATGGTTGGCCCTTGTCCCAGACACACATGGAGTGGCCTATATAAAATCTATGGAAAAAACCTCCTAAAGAGGGAAAAAATTTCCTCCACAGTCCTAAGTATGTTCATACACATCACTACTAAAATATATGAAAAAATGCCCCCTATGAGTGATGCAGTGAACAAGGAGTTGTCACTCATGTATAAGGAAATGCTAATGTGTGGAAAGAGACCAATCCACAAAAGGAAGTAAACCCAAAGCTTTCTTAAAAGCTTCAAACTTCTCCCTAGGTAGAGCCTTTGTGAAAAGATCTACAATGTTATCCTGTGTGGGCACATTTGCCAAACTCATCTCTGCAGCACGAAACCTCTCCTTGACATATAGTGCACCTCAATGTGCTTTGTGGGAGCATGGAACATAGGGTTCCATACAACTACCGATGTGCTCTGAGTGTTAGTGAAGATGCTAGTGGTAGAAGATTGATTAACATCAAAATCAGCCAACATGCATCTAAGCCACACACACTCAACGATCATTGTGAAAGCTTCCCTATACTCAACCTCACAACTAGAAGTGGCCATAGTAGGCCGCTTCTTGCTCAACCAAGATATGCATGAGCTACCAAGCATGAAGCAAAAACCACTAGTGGACACACAAGTTTCATAGCAACCAGCCTAGTCTAAGTCAGAGAAAGCATGTAAATCTTAAGATAATGATCTTCCTTGGTATAAAATAATCAAAGTAGTCGGGTACCACTCAAGTAGTGAAACGATATGCTTAACCGCTTGCCAATGGTTGACACCTAGGCAATGCTAAACCTAGAGAAAGAAAATTGAATGTCAAGTCAAGTTATGCCTAAGTAGATCAAGCATCCAACAACCTACTCATAGATAATAACATCAAATGCATCTCCACCATCATGAAGACTCAACCATAGTCCTATTTCCATAGGAATGGCAATAGGTTTGCAATATTCAAGGCCAAAACCCTACAATAATATGTCAATACATTGTGTATGACACAAAGCTCTTCCACCATTAGTTTGCATAAATTGAATGCCCAAATAGTGATGCAAACTCCCAAAATATAACATCTCAAAAGAGGCATGCAAATAAGCCTTAAATTCGGCAGTATGCTTTTCATAGGACGAGTAAGTAGCATGTCATCAACATACACAACAATGATCATAAGAAAATCATTTGCACATTTAACATATGTTTTCTCAGCTGGTCATTTCTCAAATTCATGTGCAATCAAGTAGGCATGTCTCTTTACATACCAAGCCCATGGTGCTTTCCTCAAACCATATAATGCCTTTTTCAACCTGAACACTTTGTTTTCATGCCCTTACTATAGAAAACCATGGGGCATAAATACATGCACATTTTCATGTAAGTCAAGATTCAAAAATGTAGTTTTAATGTGTAGGTGATGTACATTCAAAGCATAATGAGCTGCAAGTGCACATATGCTACGAATGGTGGTCATCCTGCAAGTGGATGCAAAGGTCTCATCATGATCAATGCCTCTCTCTTGAGCATAAGCCGTTTGCAACAAGCCTAGCCTTATACCTGCCAATTGTTCCATGAGGCTAATGTTTCAGCTTGTAAACCCATCTAGTGCCAATGGCCTTTTTGCATAGAGATAAATAGGGGTCGCAATGGTAGTCCATATACTAGTCCGTAGTTGAACAATAAAATACCATTTGTTTAATTAAAGATGTAAAAAAAGAGTATCACTATAGCGCTTGCAATGTGGGTCGCTATATTCATCGATACGCAAAAAAAAAAAAAAAAAAAAAATCACATTTCTATGCATCCTTTTGGCAGGCACAAAAAATACACGCTCTGTGCGAACCATACTCTGACCACAGTATCAATGGTAATTTTTTTTCCCCATGGGTTTTTGTTGCAAATCTTTCTGTCGATGGGTATATCTAAACCTATCATTTTTAGTTTATTTCGCATCTGCCAGGAAAACGCGATTCTTCTATGGTGTTGGAAATCTTCATTCCATCGACAATCATCCTGGATTGATCGTGTGGGTTGTGTTACTCACTCTTGACACTATCCTTAGTTCTTTGTAGCCTAGTGCAATCTATGACTTAACAAAGAGGAGGCATGGCTTCAATCCAATTAGACATATTGAACGTCCTCAACGGAACCTTCAAATACTTGGGCTTGGTTGAATTAACCCCTTTGAAGCATTCCTCAAGTGTTTTTTTTTAGGATAATTTTCTGTTTGTCTCCAAATGTACTTAAGGTTGATATATGGAGAAAGCAACGTTTGATAGCTTGACATTTAGCGTTAATATTTGGAGTCGACTATAGGGCCATTTTCGCAGTGCTAAGCCTTTATAGCTTGTACACAGCTCTCAAGTTGTCTATAAATAAGGTGGTATTTTCATTACTCAGCCAACACTCAACTATGTGCTCTGTTAACAACAAGCATTGAACATAATGTACTATTTGCACTACCCTATTCTGTGCGACAAAAGGGTTTTATGAAGTTCACTCTATACACAGCTTTGTGCACAATTAGTAGCATGCCTTCAAATATGTTTTGGTGCTTGTGCACGTGAGTCTCTAGCAAGAGATGTAGAGCTGAATATTTCAGTTCAGAGACATTTGGATGCTTACTAAAGGTGGTGGATTTCAATTTGTTAAAGATTTCATTTAAGTTAAAAAAACATAGTAGAATTAAAAAATTTAACGGATGCCATAAGTGAAATAAACAAGCTCCATTTTGAGCCTTGCCTTTCACTTAAGCTAATTTCGAATTGGGAATTTCTTTCAAACTATAGTGTCATCTTCAACGTCTTCACAGATATGGGTAGAATAGGGAGCAAAAGAGAAATGCATTGCCGCTTATGTGAAGACAAGAGTTAGGGTGAAAGATATACAAAAGGTATGCATTTGGATCGAATAGTAATAAAGTAAAGACAAATATGATTAAAAAAATTAAAAAGTGTCTGGTCTTCTACCAATGCAGCTTAACTAGCTAGGACATTTACCTCTCTTGAGTGGGAAAAGAGTTCAATCTGCATGGACTACACTAACTGGACATGTTCTCATCCTTGTGATGAGATCATGAAAAGTTCCCATTGGGACACGGTCTTGAAGCATTCTTGATGGATATTGTCGATGGTGGCAAGGGTCATGCTCACTCCGATCATACTTTATCAATTCAAACCAATGTCTCCATCTAACCTAAACAAGAATGGATATTGTCGATGGTGGCAAGGGTCATGCTCACTCCGATCATACTTTATCAATTCAAACCAATGTCTCCATCTAACCTAAAGCCTTCCTTTCCCAACTCTTATCCTTAGCAGATCATCAAGCTCTATTGATTCTTAGTAAGTGCTAGGTGTTCTACCCTTGTGTATACATTCCTAGTAAGCTCTATTGATCCCGAGTAGAGTGAAGTTTCTAATACCACCCTTGTTTTCTTTTTTCTTTCTTTAGTACTTACAGCGGAACAACTTGTTTCAGAGGGGCTGTTCCACTCGTACTGGTGAAACCACCATTGTTGCAGTTGTTTGGACAAATGCTTCGGTTGTTCGTTTATAGTTTACCCATCGTAATTACTCCAGCAAGCTTCTCATATCATAATTCCTGCGGTCGTTCAATGCTTTTCTTATCTTTCATTTAGATGTGATATACTTTTAACACGACCGACAGGAAGATCACAGTTTTACATTAAGCCACATGCACAAATATGTACGCTCTTCTAAGTTTAGTTCATTGATAGTATAGTAGAGAAGACAGGGTTCTTGCATCCAAAACTTCCGTTCATGTTACTCATTGTCTTATAAAATGGAGCTTACTGTTCATCAAAAGGATTGCCACATGCTGATTGCGGCGAGGAAGACGAGTATATGAGCCAGAGCCACATAATTAACGAGATGGAAACACTATTATTTCCGCAAGAGATACCGCGGTCAGACAGGCAAGGCAGGGCAAACAGGAGAAATGAGCATGACAGAGGTATTACAGCAAAGTCTAGGATGAGTATTTCGGAAGAATGGCCTGGGTAATGAACTCTGAGAGCTTGGTGGAGGAAGGGAGAACAGAGGCCACATCATGGCCTTTGCAAGCTGCAAACCATGCTTCTAGTCGAGGAAAACGCTCAGCGAAGGGAATTTGCAGCCCCGCCGCTTCCTCAATGGGGGGCAACCAAGCTAACATCGGCACCAGCATCACATCAACCAGCCCCATGCTTCCTCCACTGAAGAAAGGCCCCTCTCCACCTATTTCTGCTAGACCAAACTCCAGCGTTTGCATCGTAGAAAGTAGATTCTCGAAAGCGGCTTTCTTCTCCTCCTCGCTCTTCCAGGCACTCTTCAAAAGTGCGAACACTCCGTCGAAGACCTTGTACAAAAGACAAAAAAGAAGCTTAAATTCAATTGCTTGTCCATTTCCTTCTTACAGAATACACTCTGGCGGCCATCAATTCCTTACCTTCTTGTCGATGTAGTCCGCCCAGAAGCGCGCCATGGCCTTGCCATAAGCATCTGAGGGAAGCAGATCTACCCCGTCTTTTGGAGCGGGAAATGCCTCATCTACGTACTGCGCGATGATCGAAGATTCGCAAACAGACTTGCCATTGTGCAGCAACACCGGCACCTTCTTGTATACTGGGTTGGACGTCAGCAGCAGCTCGCTCTTGCTGGCAAGATCCTGGGGCACTTTCTCGTACTCCACTCCCTTCAGCACCAGTGCTACCTCTGCTCTCATCACAAAAGGGCTTGCCCACAAGCTCAACAGCTGCACTTCCGCCATTCTCTCTCTCTCTCTCTCTCTCTCTCTCTCTCTCTCTCTCTCTCTCGTGATAGGAGCGTCCTCAAGCTATGATTTCTGGTGAGGATGTGTGGTTATGTAGCTTCAGATTATTAAAACGTCACTCTATACGGTGTCGGCACGTGCGACGCCATCCTTTACGACTATGAAAAGTTGACTCTTGAATCATCGGGACTCGGACCATTGTTGAATCTTGGTGGGCAAGAAAGCACCAGATGAAGAACTCATACCAGTCTTCTGTGGACCAACTATCGAAACTTCAAATTACAATAAATTCAATCTGTTCTCTTTGCAATCATTCTTAATTTATTTATAACTCAAACAATTAATGAGAATATTAAGCAAAGGCCTTTTGCCTCTCTTGTTTATGAATTTGAGCTTATGAGACACTGCTTATGAGACACATTTATAGACAAGCAACTGAAAACACAAGTAGTCAAGATCCATATACAATGGAAGTTCCAGCATGAGAGGATACACAACTCCCCATAGCACAATATGTAGTCAAGATCCATATCTAGTAGAAGTTCCAACACGAGAGGATCCACAACTCCCCATATCACAAAATAGAAAAAGAAAGAAATCAGACATGCTGCAATACTACCTTTACAAGTTAGACTCAAGAGTCCCCTTCAATTTGTAAGTACATACATCCAATTAATAACTCGAATATTTTGATCATTTTTAAATTGCACTCAACAAACAAAATGTAGTTAAATGCGGAATTGATAAAAAATCTTTGTTTTATACTTTAGAATGAAGGAAAATACATAACATTTTTGTAGGCTTCTTTATCACAAAGCACAGAGTAGAAAAATATGCCAATTTTTTGGCACATAGGAAGAATTCTTAAATGCATTTTTCATATACTAGCAAAAGGAATAACATATTAAACATATAGCAAAGCTACTCCATGTTTGGGAAGGCATAAGATAAGTGTGAAAAGAGAGAGGAATATTTTCCACGCAAATATCCTCCCTTGATAAGGAAGGTCATAATGCCATAGTCAAACAAGGATGTTGTTGGAATATACTCAAGTAACCACAAATGGTACATGGTATTCTAAGTTGCAAGGGCATCATTATGAGGAGAAGACATTGTGAGAGCTCATACATTTTTGGAACTCTAACCACCATGTAAAATTAATTCTATGTGTGACCATTGAAGGTAAAAGATGATCTTTTGAGCCTAGCCATGAGGTTCGGTAGGACCAAAAGTTAATGACTTGTGGCATTGCACAATTCACTAGAGCTTAGGAGGCTTTGAATGGTGTAGAAGAATAAATATAAAGGTTGCAATGAAAAATGAGAGAAGATGTCAAGTGATGTATCATCATCTATGATTAGGAATTAAGGTGGTCCATCAGTAGGAGTAGGTGCAATAGAACCAAGAGCAGCAATGATTGTAAATTTGACCATCCTTCATGAAAGGTAAGATTGATGTTATAAAGGACACCCTTTGGAAGTTCAAAATCACTTACGTCCCTGATTCATATGAGATTCTAAAGGCTTTACTTGGGATTGAGCATGTGCACTAAGAAACACCTAGTCCAAATAATCTTGGTCAAATGGTTCCTCCTCAGGCTAATTTTCTACATGCATAGAAACATAGAAATGCAAATACAATGTGTGCTCTAGTTCCTCACAAACCTTCAACTGCTATATCAAAAACACAAAAACACATAAAGACATCAATAAATTAACACTCCAACAATTCCTTGTTCAACACATTCCATAATTCATAACATGCCCCTTAGTTGAAAGAGCAACTGACCTCAGTTGATAAAATAGAATAAACATGGATGGCCAATCACATGTCCCATTACTCAATGAGAATAAGCATGTTCCATGTAAAAACATATGCATGGAGATGTTCATTGAGGCGTTAAATTATTTTAACATACTCTCTAAATAATTCAATAAAAGATCATAGATTACTAGCTATTCAAATTTTTCTTTTGTTTTTTTGTCTAGAATATGCTCAAAATATTCTAATTTATTTTGGGAAGTGTAACTAAATTATGCTTCTACGTACTAAATTCTATGTGTAAATGCATCCTATATAATCAAAGAAAATTAGACTAGTGAAAATATTGTTATTGTTGACATGACTGCTTCAAACTGATCATTTTGATAAGTGATTGATACTCTTTCTTCGCATCATGAGCAAAGGAAATAGCTTCATGAAGTGATATAGGTTGGCATGAGTGAATTTTTGCTTGAATCTCCTTCTCTAAACCATCGTCATACTTCTTCCTCATAGTATCATTGGAAACATCTTAAAGCAAGCGAAGAAATACTAGGTATTGGTAGAAGAGGTTCGTATAGGTTGTAAAGGTATCACCTTCCATCCATGTAAACATAGCCCAAAATTGTCAAACATGTAGGTTGAACTATAGGGGTAGAAAAGACTCCTTATGCTTTTCTTGAAAAGCCCTCCATGTGGTCAGACAATCTGTACTATGACAAAGGACATTCCACCAAAGTTGCACCTCCCCTACTAAATAGTTAGCAAAAAGTTTATTTGATCACTTTTAGCATACCATTCTTCACAATAGAAATCCTCAAATTATGGCAACCATATAAGAACTAAAGGGCCATCCTTACTACCATCAAACCATAAAAACTCGTAGTTTTTAATAGCAATCTTGGAATGTGTGCCATCAAATTGAGAAGAGACAATAGCTTTGATCACCCTCGCAAGGTTATCTTAATCCGATTGCATTTTTCGAAGCACTTCATCACATTTTCGGATCTCATCCTAAACGGCTCAAAGTTCATACCGCAGGAGCTCAAGTTGTTGCTCAAGTGGTACCTTGGGTAGAGGTGACTCACCAAAATCCTCCATGGTGTTCGTAGGGTCCATGGATATGTAAACAAAAGAACTCTCTTGCTATACATGTAAAAACAATTTTGAGATATTAAAAACAAAAGGAAGGGTTGTTCTTGGGAATTGAAAAAGTAAGAACGAGATGCAAGTTGTGTTAAATATAAGAAAAGAGAAATAGAGTGACAACACAAAGAGATAGTGTAGTGGTAAACCATTTCCCTTGTGAGAGTGAGGTTGTGGGTTCAAATCCTCTCTCCTTGGTGAATAGAAAACTCCTTATTGCCACTCATAAATTAAAATTGGTTCACGCATAGCCAATGGCTGCCACCAATCGCCAAGGGAGCCATGGGTGCCAACGATGCCAAATTAATGCCTTAGTTATGCCTAAGTTTGATGTCTTAGTTATGCCTAAGTTCTATGCCTTAGTTATGCCTAAGTTCCGTGCTTTAATGGATGCCTTGGAGTAAGACGAAGGATTAAACCTAGGTTTTTGTTCTGGAATTGGAATAGAAAGGGAAACAAAAATGGAAATAGGAATCCAAATTGAAAACCCATTACTGGGTGCAATCTCACCCCATGCACTCTATTTCGAAAGTCCACAGAGTGCACGTATTTATAGGAATTTTTGATTATTTCGAAATAGTGGTTACATGAGAGTGGCTTCAAAAAGCATACATGAAAGTAAAAGTTGCTAACTTTTGTAGAAAGCCTTTGCTTTTAATAAAAACAATCGCGGTCTACAGCGATCCTTATCTTAACCACTACTTTTACTCACTTTCTCCAAAAATAGAACTCTCTCTAAAAATAGAACTATTCTTCAAAATAGAACTATTCTTCAAAATAGAACTATTTCTGAAAATAGACTATTCTAGAAATAGAACTATTTCTAAAAATAGATTTATTTCTAAAAATAGAATTCTTAAAATAGAACTTTCTCTAGAAATAGAACCCTCTAAGTGGTTTTATTTACAAACTATATAAAATATAAATCGGATTATTGATGTGCACCCTTTCATGCATTTCATGCCCTCACAAACCTTCAGCTCCTATATTAAAAGCACCAAACACATTAATACATTAATAAATTAATACTCCAATAATTCCTTGTTCAACACATTCCATAATTCATAAAACTTCCACTACAAAAAGAAAGGGAAAAATTGAAGTCTATCATGGCTGTCAAATCATTCCGCAGGGCCAAATCTTTCGACTTCTTGGAATCCCCTTGGGGTTTGGCGTCTCTATGGAGCAGCGATGGAACTGGGTGTTGGCCAAACTCGAAAACAAGCTTAACTATTGGAGAGGTATGCAAATCAATCTCGCTGGGCGTGCGATGGTTATCAACACGTTCCTCCTCTCTTCTACCATCTATTTCCTTTCTTGTTGGAGACCGAATGAGCAAGGCCTGTCCAAACTGAATAGTATTTGTAGAAACTTTCTTTGGACGGGCGATCATAACAGAAGGGGGGTGCCTAAAATCAAATGGACCATCTGCACTAGCCCTAGAGATAGCGGGGGGCTTGGTATCCTGGACATTGGGTGTATGGCTAACAAACTGGCAGCCAAATGGATGATTAAGGCTTGGTGCAATAGGGAGGCCTCGTGGGCCAAGCTGATCTTCAGAAACAAGAATGAGTTGGCCCTCATGGGGTTCCCGAACTGGAAGAATCTTGACATCATGACCCTGCTATTTTCCCCGATCCCCGTCTTCCCGAAAGGCTCCAATCTCGTGTGCTCCCTTTGGAAGGGCTGGAATAAAGTCAAAAGCTTCACAAGAATTAGTGAGGACTGGAAGTGGGCGGCCGGAGTCAGACAAAACGACTCTATCTGGTTTCCGATACATGGCATCCGGAGTGTGGAGTCGTGGAACATTCAAAATGCCAAGAAGCTATGGAACAAAGGATTCAAAAAATGGAAACACCTCTGGAAACATGACACCAACAGCTGGATCAACTTCGAGGACATTGACCCTCGCATAAACATCTCCTACGAAGAATGGAACACTTTGCAAAGCAGATGCCTCGCATGGGATCGTCACAAGACTCGCCTTCTCATGGGACACGACACACCGAACTCGCTTGGTCTCAAATGGCACAATGGAAATAGCCTACTCAAATTCCCGAACATCAAAGAAACGGGTGACCACCAGATCAGCCTCAACAAGAAGTGGTGCCTGCCTTGGACGCGGCTTCGGTGGGACATGAAATTCATGGGTATCTGGCACCCCCTTATAGAGATTAAGAAGTCTGTCCTCTTATGGCAAATTCTTCATCGAGGAATTTGGACCAACCATAAGGCTAGCAAACTTTGTGGGATCCCTCCTTGGTGCAAACGCTGCCACCGGGCTATCGAAGATGTCCCACACATCTTCCTTACTTGCCCCAACTCCTACAGAATCTTGCAGACGGTTGGAATGAAAATCAGACTTCAAAAACAGCTTAGTTGGAAACAAGTCCTTTTGGGAGAAGCGATCGGCTGCTCTGCGACACTCTGGAACGCCATCAGAGGGGAAGTCCTGTGGAAAATTTGGCGGGAGAGGTGTGCTCTCAACTTCGGCGATCCCCCCAAGGAGTGGTCGATTGAGAAATCACTATTCCTCCTTGGCAAAAGGATTGTTAACAGTAAGAAATCCCCCCCCTTCAGGCACCATCAAGTCCTCCTGTTGATCAACAACAAGCTCAAACCCAAGTGGGCCCCGCATGAGGGCGATGAGAGGGTGATTAACCTTCTCTGTAATGCAACCTAGGATTCAATCAAGCTTCCCCTGCTTTGTGGATTTGGGGGGTCCCGTGGGCACTAGTCCCCTTCTATTGTACCTTTGTTTCTTAATTTAATTCAAGTCCGGGAGAGTAGGCTATTGCCGAACTTCCTTTATATTAAAAAAATTGAAGTCTTTCACATGAAGAAAGCAGAAGAGAAGAATGGTTCTTCAAAAACTGGCAAGGCAAGGACAAGGATTCTACTTAGTTATTTGTAATGATAGAGAAGGTATGCCCCTTTGCTAAAGAATCAATGACACATGGCTCATGGGTGTTGGGCAATGGTGCCTCTCATCACATGATGATCAAGAAAGACCTTTACAATTCCTTATAGCCTCTAAAGGAACTCATCACAATAAAAGTAAGCATTAATTGGAATTACTCCTCAACACAAATGGTTTCAATAAAATTAATACAAATGGGGATATCAAGAACCTTTTTAATGTGTTGTTTGTTCTATGGATGAGAATAAAATTTCTTTCAATAGCTTCTATAATTGATCAAGGTCATGATATGTATTTTAGCAAGGTGAGAGGAACATCTAGTGTTCTTTCATTCCATGCCTGTTAGGTGTCATGTATGCACCCCTAATGTGGGACACCTATTCATGAATTACAGATGTGTAGATACATATGCTCAATATGTTAAAGGCATATTCATTTCATTTAACATACTCTGAGCAAGTTTAGCAATATATCAATTCTTCCTCTCTGTCAACCCATTTTGTTGGGGAGTATACCTGCAAAATGATTTTCCTCTTTATACCTTGGTCCTGCAAGAAATCACAGAAAACATGGGAGAAGTACTCTCTCCCTCCATCTGACCTTAGGGTTTTGATGTAGCAATTCTCTCCTTCTCAACCTATGCCTTGATTAGTCATCAATGAAGGCTACACTTCTTGATTAGTCATCAATGAAGGCTACAAAGTATTTGTTAAGTGGAAGAGAGGGCTCTTTGGTTGGCCCCCATACATTTGTGTGCACAAGGTCTAATACACCATGTGCTACATATCCACTCTTCTTGAAGGGCTCCCAAGTAGACTTGCCTAGTTGGTAGGCTTCATACATCTTATGCAACATTTCTAATGAGAATTGTGGTAGAACTCTTACCAATAGCATGTTCTCCATGCCTTTCAAACTTTGAACATTGATGTGAACACACATTTTGTGCCACAAATTTAAGTGGAAAACCTTCTTGTCTCCATAGGTAATGAACATAGGATTTTTGCTTTTCCCGTTGCCAATTTTAAGAGTGATTATCCTTCAATTCATTGGCTATCAGCTCATAGACATTCCTTGGGACTTGAATAAAGCATCCATTTTGGTTGAAATTTACTTGGTATCCCCTTTCAACCATCTGTCGATCAGAAATTAAGTTCTTCGTAATAGTAGCAACATGCAATACCTTAGATAGTCCTCTTGCTTTGTGGTTGCCTTCAAGCTTCACATCTCCAATTTGTTGTATCTCATGCTCTATGTTGTCTCCTCTCTCCACAAATCCTCTTTTCTTGTGTTCTTGAATATTGTTGAAGTAATCCTCTCTACCTCACATGTGGTTACTAAAACCACTATCTATATACCACACCTCATCATGTGCTTGACCTTCACCACTATGCATCATAGCTAACAAATGCTCATTTTTTTGAATTTGTTGATGAGTTAGCATAGTTACCTTTCCATATCTTCCTCTTTTACCTCTTCCCCTTGGTCTTCCTCTTGATGATTGACTTTCATCTTGGCTTAATTGAATCCCTTGATAGCTCTGGCTGCCTTGTTGGTAGTTGCTTCTACCTCTTCCTCTTGAACCACTTCTATTTCCTTTTCCTCTTCCTCCTTTTCATGCATAAACAAAATGTTCTTGGCTTTCCTTTGACTTCTTGCCTCCACGGGTGAGCTCTCATTCACTAGAAGAGTATCAAGTTGCTCAAAATGTGGTAATGATTCCCTTACATATAGAGAGGTTGTGAATTCCTTTCATTTATCATCTTCCTTAAGCCCATTAAGTGTGTTGGCAACTAGGTCATCATCATCTATAACACATCTTATTCATCCAAGTGCGTCAAAAGTCTCTTTTACTTTGAGTATGGATTCATTATTACTCTGATTTGATGACTTCGTGAGGTTTTTGAGCTCATTATTGAGCTCAATTTTCCAAGCCATTGTAGAGGTAGAGTAGAAACTTTCTAAACACTCCAAAATCTTCTTAAATGTACTTGCATCATGGAGATGCTTATGTGTTAAGATAGACTGAAGATCACTCTCTTATCCCTTTCATCCCATTTATTGTTCTCGACTTCTCTCTCTACCTATAAAGATACTTAGCATGAAACATTGCATCATTACACAAGACCTTTTGAGTTATTGCAAAATCTTTGAATTATGCCAAATGCACATCCCATCTAGGAGAACCATCCACTGCAAGAACATGCTATCTGTTTGCAACACTCTTTGCCTATGTGTAGAGATTTATCTTTAGAAACTTGGCAATTTCTCACAACTCACTCAATAAAAGAACATGAAAATTTGGCACATTTTGGGGCACTATATAAGAGCCAAAATGAAGCTAGAAAGTAGTAAAAAAGAATACATTTAGAGAGCACACAATGCTATGTGGTCTGACTCAATGAGATTTGTGAAAGCCTAAGTACACCTCTAGATAAAGAGGAGCAAAAAATGAGATAAACAAGAAAAACGGCTGCTTTCTGGAGTTTAGGACTTAAATGGACTAAGTGGGAAACTTTTGGAATGCATAGAACTGAAGACACAAAGGTAAATTGGTGCTTATATAGAACTTCTACTTTTCTTAGAATCTAGCTAATCACTCACCAATCAGTGTAGATGCACTTTTTGGTGGCTGATTGATTGGATTTAAATTTTATTGATTTTGGTAGAGCTCTAACTTACTTCCACGAATTTGAGTCCTCTTTTTCTATTATTTCACTTGAAAAACTTGCGGATGAGTCCTTTTGCATGGTTGAGACTTGATTTTGAACAAAGGAATGAAATAAAGGTTGACTGGACAAGTAATTGTGACTTGTGTGTTCTTTTTCTTAAAATGGTTACACACAAATAACATTAATTTGTCTTAGTCTAGGCAAATCTATTATAATCTTTTATGCTAATTAAGGGGCAAAGGATCTCAACAAAAGTTGTGACCATACACCATGCTAGAAGCTATATGGTAAAACCTAACGTTTTGACCATACACCTCACCATTTCTATGTGATACTTGTTTTTTATTTCAACAAATCCATTCTTTTGAGGTGTTTATAGCATTTTATTGTGATGTTTTATCCCATGCTAAATGAGAAATGCATTAAACTCAAAAGACATACATTCCTCCCTTGATAAAAAATGGAGGGTGCCCATTTTACATCCTCATAAATTTTAATCCATAACCAAGGACTCTTTAAAGCACATAAACACCTAAAAATTTTCTTTCAATGGCTACACCCATGCGTTCCTAGAAAATTCATCAATGAAAGTTAGGATGTATAGGTAATTCCCAAACAAATGTCTTTGTAAAAGACCACATGCACTGTTATGAACAAGGTATAGTTCATGTGCAGCTATAATTGAATCATCTTTTGGGAAGGAGAAGTGTTGCATTTTTCCCAAATATAGAGCTTTCACAAACATGTTTAAAAGGCTCCTCAATTTTAGGCAATGAAGGCACCATTTCATATTTGCATAGGTGAATCTAACTAGCAAAATTTAGATGACCAAAGCATGCATGCCAATGCATCGCATTTGAAATAGCCTAAGAAACATGAATTATGCATGTTGAATCATTGACAAATTTTTCATACTTTGTGGAATATAGAGATGAGAACATAAAATGCAAGTTGAGAGATCATGAACCGTCCATTTTTCATCAACAAATCTGATGACCAATCCAATATTTGATAATGCCAAAATTGATAATTGATTTTTCTTCATCCATGGCACATATAAGTCATTTGTAAATCTAAAATAACTACCATTAGTACTATTCATAATGATCTTTCCACTCCCAATACTGTAGAGAGTACACATGCAGAAGAAAAATGAAAAGTAAAGTACTCTCACAAAACAAAGAATGTGTGAGACACAAAATGAGTAGACCATGAAATGGGTAAACTCATGTAGATTAGAAATGACCTTGCCAAGAGCATGGAGTAGGCTCCTCAAGCTTCTAACCAAGTACAAATGAGGGGAGAGGCCCTTCGTATATAGATTTGGGAGGGGCTCTCAAAAGTACATCATATGTGGGATAAGTCTCCTGAAAGGAGAATGAATACAACTGGTAGAAGCACATGGAAAGGTACCCAAATACAAAGGAAATACAATATAAAATGGAAATAGACTAGAAATGGAGTGCCTCCTAGATACAAAATGGAGATGCACTCATGCGGATACAAATGTAGATGAAGTAGGAGCAATCATGTCGTCAACACCCCCTCTGCAGCTCCATTTTGGAGTAGTTGAATGCTGTAGATGTCCACCAAGCGCTGAAGTGGTACTGGAGGTAAAGCCTTCATGAATATGTCCGCCAGGTTCTCGTGAGAGGTACACTGCTCTAGAGTAATCTCTTGAGATATGAGTTTCTTGCAGATGAAGTGGTACTGGATCTCGATGTGCTTCGTCCGAGCGTGGAACACTGGATTCTTGGCGATGGCCAAGGCTGACTGGCTGTCCGTGCGAAGACATGTCGGAGTATCCTGCAAAACACCAATGTCAGATAATAAATATCAAAGCCTGATGGTCTCACATGCTGCAAAGCTCGATGCTCGATACTCGGCCTCGGTAGATGATAGAGCAACTGTAGGCTACTTCTTACTTGCCCAAGGGATAGATCCTGAGCTAAGCAAGAATATCCAGAAGTGGACCGTCAAGAATCAGGATCACTAGCCCAATCAGAATCTGAATATCCAGCGAGTTTGATGCCCCCTCTGTACCAAAGACCATGATGTCGGGTGAGGGCAAGGTAATTACGAAGTAGTCTCTGAGCAGCATCCCCATGAGTCTGACGAGGCTGATGTGCAAACTGACTGAGTATACCAACTGCATAAGCAATATCTAGTCTAGTGTTTGCAAGATAGAGTAATGAGCCAACAAGATGTCGATAGGTATGTACATCCACAAGTGATGATGAGTCCTCTAGTGTAAGCTTGATGTTGGGATCAAGTGGTGTAGAAACTGAGCGACACTAGTCCATATTATATCTGGAAAGTAGATCAGAGTAGTACTTCTTCTGTGATAGGAATATACCTTCTTTTGTTTGCAAAACTTCCATACCCAAGAAGTAGTGTAGTAAGCCAAGATCTATCATAGAGTACTCAAGATGACGCTATGTGATGATGAACTGAATGCGTTCTTTGTCTGAGCCTGTCAAGATCAAGTCATCTACATAGAGAATGATGATGGCTACTAAAGACTCCTTTTGATAGATATAGAGATTAGCATCAGCATTGCTTCTATGAAATCCCTTGTCTTCAGAGAACTTGTGAATCTTTTCATACCAGGCCCTGGGAGCTTGCTTGAGTCCGTAAAGTGCCTTGTGAAGCTTGTAGACTTGATCTTCTTTGCCTTTGATCTTGAAGCCTTCAGGTTGTTCAACATATACTTCTTGTTGAAGATCTCCATTGAGGAATGCACTTTTGACGTCCAGCTGGTAAATGGGCCACTTAAAGTGAGCACTTAGTGCTAAGTTGATTCTGATGGTTGTGAATCTTGCAATAGGAGCAAAGGTTTCTTCATAGTCAATGCCATGTTGTTGCTTGTATCCCTTAGCTACCAACCTTGCTTTGTACTTGTCTAATGTGCCATCTCACTTGTACTTAACTTTATAAAGCCACTTAACTCCTATGACTTGATGATTTGTGGGCTTAGGTACAAGAGTCCAAGTTTTGTTCTTCTCAATTGCATCCGTTTCAACTTGCATAGCTTCTTCCCACTCAGGTTGTCCTTGAGCTTCTTTGTAATTAGAGGGTTTTGGGATTTGTTGAATCTGATGCATTAAGGCATAATTGACATAATGACTTTGCTCTCGCTGTCTCTTCTCAATAAGTCTTTGAGATCTTCTCGGATGACTTGAAGTACTTGCTTCTGAGTTGGAGTTTGGAAATATTGAGTCCCCCTCTGAAGTGTAGATAGGTGGACTAAGACTTGTACTTGAATCTTTTCTTGAGTATGAGGAAGCTTCATTGAAGATCACATCCTTTGAAATGGTAATGGAGTGGTTTTCCATATCATATAGACGGTATGCCTTTGATTGGTCACTGTACCCTATGAATATGTGTTTCTTGGACTTTGATTGTAACTTGTTTCTATCTTCTTTTGGTACATGGACAGAAGTTTCACTACCAAAGACTCGAAAGTAGTTCACATTTGGTTTTCTTCCATAGTATTCTTCGAAGGGTGTTTTGTTGTGTAATGCACTTGTAAATCCTCAATTAAGAATGTGAACGGAAGTATGCACAACTTTTGCCCAGAACTTTTAGGGTAGATCCGTGTGACAAAGCATAGTTCTTGCCATTTCCATCACACTGCATCTCTTTCTTTCAGCTACTCCATTCTGGGATGGAGTATGAGGCTGAGTGACTTGTCTTTTGATCCCTTTTTGTTTGGGTAAGTTATCAAAGTCATGATTGATAAACTCACCACCTCCATCTGATCTAATGGTTTTAACATTAGTTGAAGCTTCATTCTCAACTTCCTTGATCTAAGTTTGAAACTTAGAAAATGTGTCTGCCTTTGACTTCAAAAAGTACACCCAAATATAGCGAGTGGTCATCTACTAGAAGATAAAAGTAGAGGGATCCACTCAGGGATGGGGTATTCATCGGTCCACATAAGTCCATGTGGATAAAGGCTAGTGGGTTCCTCGCTCCTGTTGAAGCTTCCTTGGGAACTGGGGCCCTGTGTTGCTTACCTTGGGTGCAAGCTTGGCAGACATCAGTAAGTTGCCTATCTTTGGCAATCCCTTCACAAGTTGGGATGAAGAGATTTTTGATAAGTAAGAAGTGTGGCCAAATCTTTGGTGCCACAAACTTGAGGTTGATTCTTTGGATACAAAGCAAGATAGTTTGTAGAGGCCCTTTTCTTCAATACCTTGAGCAATGACATCCTTTGTATGGGGATCAACTACCTTAACTGAGGTGTTATCAAACCATACTTGTTTGTCCTGATCTGTAACAGCCTTGATGGAAAGTAGATTCATACATAAATTTGGAACAAAAAGAACATTGGATAAAGATTTGCATTCCCCATGATGGTTGGAAATTTGAACTTTGCCTTTTCCTTCGATGGGTAAACTTTTGTTGTTGCCAAGATAAACTTCTCCCATGTGCTCTTCAAGTTCTTGAAAAGAGTCCTTGTCTTTGCACATATGGGAGGTAGCTCTGCTATCAAAGATCCACTCATGCGGGGAGCTAGAAGTAACTAGTGCATTGGCTTCTGTGGAGATGAAGAGTTCCTCACTCGAGCAGTGGGATCTATGATGGGATCCTTTGGATGCTTGCCTAGACGTAGAAGCCTTCGATGATTGTTTCTTTTTGTAGAAAAACTTTTCTAAGTGTCCTGATTCTCCACAAAAATTACAGGTGAACTTCTTAGATGAATTATGCGATCCTTGCTTAGATCCATTGCTAGCATGATGACTTGTGGTTTTGCCCTTATTGAATGGGCCTTTTGCCTTCATGGTAGATTCTTGGGAGGAAGTCGATTTGGCTCGTGAGTCGTGAAGGAGCAATAGTGGACGAACCTCTTCCCAAGATAAGACTTGGCTGTGATTATACAAAGTTGTGACAAATGTCTCGTATGACTTAAGTAACTTGTTAAGAAGCCTAATCGCCATGTCTTCACTAGAGATCTGCCTACCACATAATGCTAATTTACGCTGGTAGTCCTCAAATTGGGCTATGACATTGGTAATTATGTCGTGTGGCCTAATTTTCAAATTATGAAACTCGGCCTCTAATGCATATATTTTCAAAGGGGTTTTGTCTTCATAAAAATTGGCTAATGTATCCCAAGCATCCTTGGACATCTTGCAGGCCGTGATATGCCCTTTTGTCAATTCGTCGCAGTCAAGTAACAGCTGACCTAAAGCTCGTTTGTCCTTGACATTCCACACATGCCAATTGTCTAAGTTGCTATCCCTAGTGGGTTCGGGGTCTGACCCGTCTACTACCTCATGCAGGAGATTTGTGTAGAGATAGGCGCGCATGACATCTTTCCATAGATTGTAATTTTGTCCATTGAGGTGTTCATCCTTAGGCATAAAAATAGGGGTGAAAGAGGGTAAGACGTTAGCCATAGATGATGAGCTACCTTCACTTTTGGTCATTACAAAGCTTTGAGGATAAAGTGTTTAGAAACACTATGAAAGATGCGTGCCAAAAATACCGCTTCAAGATAATTGCAAGCTTGAAATGAACAACTCAATATCGGACTGAAAAACTCCTTGGGGAGGGGGGGGCTTAGACTAGCCCTTGACTTGCACCAAGAATTAGAAGAGACACTTCGGGGGGGCTTAGAATAGCCCTTCACTTGTGCACAGAGAAAGGCATACTTCGGGGCTTAAGGTAACCTCCCAAGACACACACACACACATACACCTCTTTCTTATGTTTAAGTTACAAGAAGGGGCACTTAGTGCCAATGTGAGGTGCCAAATGATGAGGGTTAAACCCTAGGGAAGTTACAAAGTGACCCTTTTAAAGGGTGCCAAAATATCAAGCAAGTATGAATGTGATCACTTCGACCCTCAATAAAAATGGAACCTTGAGCAAGGTAATGAATCGATAGATTGCAAGTCCCATTGAAATCGCCTTGAGTGTTTGGAAACAAAAGAGCGTTAATGAATAAGTATCCTATGTGATCTGTTCTTGTGCCTTTATAAAATTAAATACAATAATTGCTGAGTGTGATCCCTCTCCTTCCAAATAGAAGAATATTTTATGATGGTGCACTTGTGTGATAAGTTTGGAGAAGAGAATATTGACAGTATGGATCTGGTCCACGTCCACGTAGCAAGTTTCAAGTGGAGATTCTAAAAAAAATGCAAATAAATGCCTATATTTGGAATAGTGTAAATGTGCAAATTGCATCACTGTTGATCTCAGACAGTATGTTATTTGGCTTTACAGAACAATTTTCGTCAGCCCACCAGTTTTGGTGCTACCCCTCAGAGTGCATTCAACGTTCCAATTTTGGCGCTATCTCCCTCAGAGTGGATACAGTGGACATGGACAATTTTTGCCAGTTCTATTTTGAGCACTCCAAATATCCTTGAGCACCATCAGCCTCTATAGTGACACATGAACAATAACGCATACAAATGAGTATACCGACTGGGACAGACTGATGTGCGACTGTTGAGCGAGGGGTGTCAGGCGTGAGATAAGGGAGGATGAATCGAGAGTGTCCGTCAGCAGGTAATAACTGGTTAACAAACCTGGACAACACAGAGGCTATAGGCATGTTTTTCTTTGCATGCTACACATATGCTAGTCCAGATACATACACGCATGGCAGTCAAGTATACGTGAGAAAGTACGATGAACACGATAGTTTACTGCTTGTAGAAGTAATGGCTGCTCGGTGGATTTGCTTCCTCTTGTTTGTATTGTTGCTAGAGATCGTTGAAGCCAACGGACAGGCCTAGGTGATAGGGAGCACGAGCACACTCACTGTACAATTGGACTCGGCCATTTCTAGAGCATGTTCTTCAATGAGCTGATTTGAAGGGGTGAGATGAACTCGCTGTTGATGCAAGGAGCGGGAGTAAGTACCCGGGCTCAACGTACTCTCCCCCCCTCCATTTCTCCTTTGAAGTTCCCTCTGGTAGCACTACAAAGTGCATCTGTGGTATGTTGGCCTAGTCTTTCTGACTGTCAATGGGGGTGCATCGGGCGTGTCTTCAGATCCGAGAAGCAATGTCTCTCGTTGTAGTTTATGTGTCTTTGCATCCTCCACTTTGTTCCCAACAAAAGCTTCTATAAGACCTTCTTCGTGTGCTTCTTGTCACCACACCTGGGCTCGGCAATTACAGTTTTGGAGGGATTCTCTTCCGTGAGCTTTTCGGGAAGCATGAAAACTCCTTGCGATCAGATATTCAGGCCCTACGACAGTCAGCGTTAAGACTTACTGCAGTGTTGAGCGGGATACCACATTTTGTTGATACAGAAGTGGTGTGCTAAGCAGAAATATGTAGAGAGTAGACCTACTATTGCTCTCTCTCTCTGTGTGTCACTTTCACAATGATCGGTGACACCTTTAGAGTACAAAGATCTCCTTCCATGGATCAGATGAAGGTGTGCATAGTGTTGCTCACAATGCTTTGTTGTAGGATAGATTGAAGCACCACAAGCATGATCTGCTCTAAACTACACTAGGTGCACTAAGCCTCTATTCTGTGCATCATCTTCGATGCAATGACTAAATGAACACCTGGTGGCTGCGAGTCTAACAATGAACCCGAACCTCCGCTCCCTCAAGATTGGTACTTAGAAGGATTGAGACAGAATAATATTTGCAGCCAAATGTGACTGAGGTACAACCAAGATGTGGTTACAAATAAATGCATGACAGTGTTTATAAACACTACAGTAAACTTGAGAATGATTATCAACTACTCCATGCTAAAATGAAAATAGTGAAAGAACCACGAAATTTTGCCACAAAGATGGTGGGTGGGAGGGGAAAATGGGTAAAGGTGGACAAAGGGATAAGGTAAATGGGTGGGAGGGTGGGAAAATGGGAAGAATGAATCCCAAAAATTGATGGCAAAAGGCCTCTCTCAATGAGGAGAAAGCACACTACCAAAATGAAGCGCCACCACCACCAAAATGACCACCAAATGCACCACCAAGACCTCCACCTAGCGCTCTGATACCATGTAGAGAGTACACATGCGAAAGCAAAATGAAAAGTAAAGTACTCTCACAAAACAAAGAATGTGTGAGACACAAAATGAGTAGACCATAAAATGGGTGAACTCATGTGGATTAGAAATGAGCTTGCCAAGAGCATGGAGTAGGCTCCTCAATCTTCTAACCAAGTACAAATGAGGGGAGAGGCCCTCCTTATATAGATTTGAGAGGGGCTCTCGAAAGTACATCATATGTGGGATAAGTCTCCTAAAAGGAGAATGAATACAACTGGTAGAAGCACATGGCAAGGTACCCCAATACAAAGGAAATACAATATAAAATGGAAACAGACTAGAAATGGAGTGCCTCCTGGATACAAAATGGAGATGCATTCATGCCGATACAAATGTAGATGAAGTAGGAGCAATCATGTCATCAACAGATACAAGATAAGAGGTTATCACATGTGGTATTATTTCTTATAGGGGCAAGCTCAAGTGAAATGAAGAAACTATGCTGCGAGGTAATGTCTTTGGTTGTAGCACTTTGAAAGTACCAAACATCTAAGTCTATTGAAGCCATAACGTGCATGGTTCATAGCTCCAAGCAATAGTAAATGCACATTATACATGCTAAACATAATTAGGACACTACCTTTTAATTGTAGAGGGCTCTACAACAACCATTCCATGCTCTTTCTTCTTTGCATCTTTTGTAGCGAGTTTAGGAAAACTCTTTATGAGATGAGCATTCCCTTAAAGAAATTGAAAAAGTGTTTTTGATTTTTTGTTTTAGTTTCATCGTTGTCTTCCTTATTTGCTTGTATAGCATTAGAAAAGTTTTGCTTACTAGTGGGAGAGCTCCATTTACCTTTGTTCTTTTGACTAGCTAAGTAAGCTTGATCTACAACACTCATAATTGTCCTATTCTACTTGCATTGATCTTATTGCAACAAAAGAGAGGCTGAATTCTCAAATGTTGAGGCATTTGGATTTTGTTTCATCATCAACCAAAGAGTAGAAGAAAAAATATTGATATGAATCTAAGAATTTTTTCAATAACAATATGCATAAGTAAACTATCATGCATGATTGCATTAATAGAAATCAATTGCTCTTTAAAATCTTTGATATGATAAAAGCAAACTATTCATTGAACCTCCTTCATTCAAATGTTCACTCTCTAACATTTGTCCAAGGTAAGCAATAAAAGCCTTAGTTCTTGCCTCCTATAATGTCAAAAGATTATGTAAAGCATCTTTTCTTGACTTGCATGAGTGAATGTGAGAGATACTAGCATGGTTGACATACAAAGTCATCAATGCGTATGCCTATGGATTATCACTACCATCCCAACAAAGTTACTGTGTATTATGTGCAATAGGAATCCCAACAAGACCAAGAAATCATCTTCATCACCATCTACACCATCAACCATAGTATTTACAGGAGTAGTAGGATGTTTTAAACTTCCTTCACAATATTACACAACCCTTTTGCTAACAATGCAGGACACAATACATATGTTCACAATGGGTAAGTAGTACAATCTAACTTATCCTCAACATATGGAATACATCATTGCTTTGGACCGTGGCTAGTGACTAAATACCCTTATGTAGAAAATTGATTATATGTTGAAACTTTGAGCATAAATATTGTATCTAGATCGACCAGACCTATAACTGACTTTGAGATGCTTTACTAGCAATCATAACTAATATATATTTTTGGCACAAAAGAATGAAATTTCATGCATAGTCATTGTAATCGATCATTTTGAGATGGAAACAAGGTCATTTCAAAATTTTGATGTGACATAGCAAGGATGTTTTAAACTTTTAATCATCTCGAGTATGCTCACCACTTTTCATGCAATTCTAATATTGTAATTGGAGGAGTGTGTTGATGAAACCCTAGATAAAGTGGTGACCTACAATAATATTAATTATTGGCCTTCTAGCACGTGGTGGTCCTAATATTTAGTTCTTTGCAGATGACATTATCATGATTGGCAATAGGACCTTTTGCTACTTTTAAAATAAAAATTAATAAAAAAATGGTCCTTTCGTGTGAAATACCACTTAATTTTTTATTTGTTGATTCACCAATTTTATCAATTGTTACTAGATGCTTGAAAGCACTCTTGACTTGAGAAATCATGTGCATCATCAAGAAATGATAAATAAACGTGATTTCATATGGCCTTACAAGTTTCAGCTCTAATTCCTTCTTGAGCATTGCCATTGTTGCCGCATGGAATAATAACATCATCAATCCTTTAAAAGCTTTTCAAAACTCTCAATAAAGATCAAGACAATGTGCTGCACAAGGAATCGAAATAAATTCAGAATGTTGCTGCTCCACCATTTTCTGTGCTAGTTTTAAATTTTAAGCATTATTAGTAATTACTTGAAGTACGTTCTCTGCCATAAGTATTGTGCACTTTTTATAAATTCTCTTATCTTTTGACTTTCTCATTAATCAATAGAGCAGTGAAACATCACTTTCCTTGCACTAGAAATAATGAAATTTTCAATATTTTTTACAACTTTTTCTTGGTGGGGTCTTTTCTTCATAAATTTTTTTATTCAACAAATTTTCTTTTGCATAAGGAGGGAAATGAAGCATGTCCTAGTGTTTACATATCATCTCTTGCATCCCTTCATACATCAATGCACCATCACTACCATCTTTTACAACCTCTCTAATTCTCTTTTACATCAAATCTATACCTTTTGTAAGTCGCCGGATTGGCAATTGTAAATCTTTTTCTTTTCATATTCCGCATGAACCTAAAGGTCGTTGCACAGAGTTGTATCTATTTATAATCTAATGAATGGACGCTTCGGTAACGATGAGGAGGATCGCCAGACTGGTTGTCTGGGCGATTGCATTCTGTGAAGTTGTCGTAGCGTGGTGTTGAAAAAATCTGAGTATTACTGTTCTTGTCTCTTTTTTATTACATTAGCTTGTGTTTGTTCACAATTCCTTTAAGTTAGAAAACGTAAGTCTGTATTACGGTAATGAATAGCTTCGACGCTGTGTATTGAAAACGTAGCAATCGGGGTGTAATCGGTAAGGTTGTGGAGGAACTAGCAATAGTCTGAGTACAGACAGTAAGACTGTGAGAGAACGAATCAGAGGGTTGATAGTAATTTGTATGCAGAGTTTTGAGTGTTAAAGTACTATGAAGTAAATGTGTTGATTGGGAAAATTAAGTAATAGGGCCTCTGATTAACAGACCCCTTCCACTCCCAAGAACCCGAAAAGAGCTTAAACGTGCCTGTGATGGCAATGCGCGTTTAGCACTGGCGCCGTCTGTGGGAATGTGGCAATAGAGGGTTACAAAACTTGATTGTGGGAAGGTGACCATAGATTGTGAACTGACAGTAAGGTAGAGTAGTACGAAAGTGTTGCAAAGGTGTTATATGCCGGTTACTCGGTCCGGGGAGTCGTATCCAAAGTACAGGAGAGACCGACAGCCTTGGGTGGTACCAAATTTGTTAAGGACACCCCCAGGAGGCAGGAGCATAGATCGGTTATGCCCAGTAGTAGAAGAAGCGAAGCATGGTAGCAGTGATTCCGGTAGCATTCCAGTAGAACATGTGAACAGATGGATAGGTATGTGCTTGAAGATGAAGAGGTGTTGCAAAATCCTTGATCTACACCAGCCAAATGAACTCCAGAAGTATATGGTGGGACCTTTTAGCTTGCCAATGGATGTATTAGACACCCTATGTACCTTGGAAGATCACTCTCAAAAAGATAGATCAAAACAGATAAGTTGGAGTTAGCTCAGAGGTGAAAACTTGCTATTCTTGGTTCATACACCTGTCCAGTGTTTTACATAAATCTCTGAGCGCAACAGCAATTAGCTTAATTCCTCTTGGGGAAGTCTAGGTAACTTGAAGAGCTAACTTTCAAGAGTAATCTCATCAAAAATAATAAACCATACACTGAGAATGAGTTTTAACAAGTGATGACATCATCCCGATTTTCACGGGCTGCTACAGAAATAGACCAGTGAGCAGCAAAATCATTATAACTCAAAATTTAGGAAGCCAATGATTATGAACATTTGTATGGTTATACTAGACAGTAAGTTGAATCCAAAAAGCTTTAAATCACTGAATGTGGATAAGTAACCACTGAGAAATGGCTCTGACAAGATGAGTGAAAAAGTCGGGTACCTGACAGAGAAGTGAAGATGAACAGACCCTGTTGACTTCAAATGATCATAACTGAAGATTGCAACATCCAAATGACATGAGAATTTGTGAGCATATAGTAGACTTATAGAGCTAACTTTACCAAGTTAAATCACTCAAAATGATGCACCAAGCTTAGAGAAAACATCTCTGCAAGCTGACTGAGAAAACTGAGAGTAATGGCAGTGAGTAGTACACTTCACAAGAACATGGAAAGATGAACTCAAATAATCATGAAAATGAAAGTATATTGCTTGTACAATACAATGACTTACTGATACATGTGTGTGCCTTGTAATCACACCTTGATATGGCATAAAGCTAAGCTCTTGGAGGTCTTCACATAGGTCTCTCTAACCACGACTAAAACTACCATCTATTTATAGTTGAGTTTGGGAGGCTAACTTCCCTCAATCACTCTCCAATCAATCAATGATTGATTTGATTCTCTACCTACCACAAATCACGAATTCGTGGCTCCTCTTTCCATTCTTGATCAAGTGGACTCAACCACTTAAGATTCTCTTACTTTTACATTAAGTAAACTCTTCAAAAGTTACAAGAGGTAGTTCACAAGTGAACTTTACATAGTCTTCATTTTAAGGCTTTTTCTATGACTTTGTGGGACTCAAGCCAATACTTAGGCTTGTCATAGACTTGCTCCAACAGAACATACTGCAATTCCGGTAGATTTCGGTGTAATTTTGGCACAGTCTGCCGAAGATACAGTAACTTCGGAGTCTACAAGAACACAGTGTGCACTTGACCCGACACCGTCTGGTCAGGATTCCAACCTCTCTGAGGATAGAGGTGTGTTATCCAGAGAGACCATTGCTGGTGAAAGAATATCCTGGGTTGGGGAAAGTTCGACTAATTCCGGTAATAGTTCGGTCCCAGTTGCAGGGAATTTACAATTTTTCGGTGACAGTGTTATACTTCCTGGTGAATCTTCATTCCGGACACCATTGTTCGGGGTAAGTGTGCCTACATTTGATACCAAAGAAGAGGATAGGCTATTCGAATTGGAAATCGGTAAAAGGTTGAGCGCTATTTTCGAATCAGAAGGTGAGCAGTCTGACCATACAGACTCCGAAGGACCGGAAACACCTCCCCAGAACTCAAGAGACAACCACAATACCACTACTAGCACCATGAGTGGTCAACAACAGTAGTAGTAGCAGCAACAACAACATCAACAACAACAGCGGCAACAACAACAGCCACTTCCACCTCGACCGGTTCCAACAGGAGTAACATACACCAAGTTCGGTGGATTTCCAGGTGATGACCCTGATGGCCATGTATGCACCTTTGAAATAAGTTATGCAGTGCTAAACCATCCCCCCGATCCGGCATACAAGGCCATCGTATTCCAGTCTACATTAGTCAATGAAGCAGCGAGGTGGTTAACAGAGTATGATATCAACCATTTCGGCACCTATGAAGCGGTAAGGGATGCGGTTTTGCAGAGGTTCCGACTGAAGAAGAACCCTGCCAAAATTTTCGATTACTCGCAGAACAATAGACAGAAGCTGCACCAAACCGTTCAAGAGTACGCTACATTATTTAGAACTCATCTCAGACAATTACCTCCGACACATGCTAATCTGCCGGATGATGTGATAACCCAATGGTTTATTAACGGTTTAATTCCTCAATTAAGGCAAATTATGATCATCCACTATGTGGGTGCTATGACACTAGATGCTATCATCGCGATGGCCCTGCAACTCGAGCATAAGGTTGGAGGATTCACTAAAGATTTGGATTGGCTCAAGGCTACCAAGAACGTTACAGAGGACCCGGCTAAACAAATGTATTGCACTAGATGCAAAAATCCGGGACACACTAGTGCCACATGTGCCCTGAACCAGATGTATTGCGTTATCTGCAATATCACTGGACATTCCACCAAAAATTGTGCGTATAATGCCAAATTGCAGGGAGTAGCAACTATAAATGCCATTATACAAGAACCAAGGTATCCAGCCACTCACTACGTGCCACCATAGATGCGAAACAATCTGCCGCAAGGATACAGGAATTATCGAGGACAGCGGAATACAAATTACAATACAAATCGTTGGCAGACAGGAACATCACAGGAAGGTACTTCCTTGCCACCACCCCGATGTCATTTTTGTGGTGAGCTTGGTCACATCTGAAGATTCTGCAAGGATGTAGCCGAATATGATCAAAGAAAGAAAGAGCGTCAGAATCCAATGACCAATATGGTCTATATCTCACTAGTGGAAATGCAAGCAACAGTGATTCAAACAAGATCTGGTAAGCAGTTACAACTAGCAGCGGAGGTGTTTGAACCTGGCATCCGTGAACAACAGAGAATGTATAACAAGGCTAGCCAATGGACCACCAAAGAGCCTACGGTGTTCGCTGATTCAGTTCCGGTGACATAGGTTCCCCTGCCAAAGGTAGGAGCACAGGAACAAGATTGTACCCCAGTAATAGGAGAATCATCATCGGAACCAGTGAAGAGTGTAATTCCAACAGACCAGGTATGGGATATTCTCTTGAAGGCTTCAATTACACTTCCTTTGGGGCAACTACTCGCCTTGGTGCCTGGAGTTTGGCAGCAATTCGAGCAACAGTTCAGTCCTGGATCTCCCAGTACTCCGGCAACTGCCACAATCCAATCGGAAGCTGAATCTACGGTGGATCATGCGGTCCCCTTAATTACGGTATGGCACAAGAATCACACAATTACTCAAGTACTAATTGATGGTGGTTCCGGTGTAAATATAGCCACTGCAGCCCTTTGCAAGAAGTTAGGGTGGACCCAAATTGAGTCTGTCCAATTTTTTGTGAGAATGGCCGACCAATCCCGAGTCCATCCGGTGGGACTCACACGGAATGTCCCGATCACTTTGCAGGGTACAACGTTTAAGATGACCTTTGTAGTCTTAGAACTACCGGAGTCCAGTCTCGATTATAATCTTCTTTTCGGCCGACCATGGTTGAAACAGGCTAAGGTTATACAGGATTGGTTAGCACAGGAACTAACTTTCAAAGACAACCATCGTAAATATGTTGTCAAACTGGATGCTATTCAGCCCTGCGAATTACATGCCATACCTTATGTAGCAGAGTCGGTCCACATGTTGGATGGTTTATCCGATGACGAAGAAGAAGAATTTTTGAAGAATAACAAAGATTTGATCTCTTTGGGGACTGTCGATTTGCAATCCGTAGCAAATAACTGGAGTCCGGCAGCCTGTACGGTGATGCCCATGACCAGAGATGTAGATGCCAATGATAACGATGCTATGGATGGAGCCACTTTGCAGCAACATTTACAGTCAGCTGATGATTCGGCGAAACCTCGGCAATTCTATGGTCTCAAAGATCAGTTAATCACCTATAATTTGGGAGATGAAGTGAACCCCCGACCTGTCAAGATAAAGGAAGGATTATCCGAGGCATTTCAAGCAGATTTGATCCAGCTTCTTCGTGAGTTCTCTGATGTTTTTGCGTGGGATTATCATGATATGAAAGGTCTGGATCCTCGCATCTATCAGCATCGGGTCGTGCTCAAACCAGAAGCAAAGCCGATTAAATAATCTAGCTACCGAATGAATCCTAACTATGCAGCACAGGTCAAGGCAGAAGTCGATCGGCTACTAAAAGTGGGATTCATTGTCCCCGTTGAACACACTGAATGGATCTCGCTGATCGTAATTGTTTCGAAGAAAAACAAGCAGCTCAGAATCTGTGTGGATTACCGGAAATTGAATGCATCCACAGTACCTGATCCGTTTCCTCTTCCCTTTCTTGACACAATGCTGGACAAGGTGGCAAGACATGAGATGTACTTCTTTTTGGGCGATTATGATGATTCAGGTAAGTGTTCCAACTTCTTCATCTTGGCCTTGCCCTTTGATTTCCATGCCTTGAATTCTTCTACATTGATGATGTCCTCATCATTTGATTTGATGTCTTCACTTTGGCTTGGCTCCTTCTTGGTGAGGCTTGGAAACTCCTCTTCCAAGTCGTATGGCAACTTGACCTTCCTGCATTCACTTTCAAACCAAGAGTCATTCTCATCAAACACAACATCGCTATTGACCATAAATCCTATGTTGAATGGATTGGATTATAAAACCTGTATTGTTTCTAATTTAAGTCATACCCTATGAAGATGCACTTTTTTGCCTTAGGGTCTAGCTTACCTCTGATTTGAGATGGAACATGCACATAAGCAACACATCAAAATATTTTATAATAATCAAGTGATGGCCTCCTACCATGCCATGCTTCATACGGGGTCATCCCATCAAGTGATTTGGAGGGCAACCTATTAATAGATAAGTGGCAGTAGATACACTTTTTGCCCATAAATAATTAGGTAATTTTTTTCATTAAGCATTAATCTAGCTATTTCCACAATCAGCCTATTTCTCCTGTCCACTACCCATTTTTCTCAGGGGTATAGCTTGTAGTAATCTCCCTTTTGATACCTCTGTCATGCAAGCATGCATCAAATTCATTGGAGAAATACTCACCTCCTCCATCTGACCTCCTCTTTAGACTTCTTCTTGTTTGATTTTCCACAAGTGCAATATACTTCTTAAAGCAACTAAACACCATCTTTATGTTTCATAAAGTACAAGATAGTCCACCTATTGAAATCATCAATAAAAGACACATAATACCTTGGGCTAGAAATTGAAGGGTCCTTGCTTAGTCCCCACACATCTCTGTGGACAAGTTCCAAGTAATCCTCATGCATATAGCCTTTCTTTGAGAAGGGTAACCTGTGAGATTTACCAAACTGACATGGACCACATAAATCTACAAAAAAGGCACCCCTAATAGACTACAAGAGCTCAAGACTTACAATAAATGTTAATGGGCGAATTCTAAAAGGAGTTATAGTAGATGGAGGTTCAAGAATCAATCTAATGCTTGAATACACTATGAAAAAGTTAGGATACAGTGAAGGTAACACATTTCTCTTGGACTTTTCTGGGTCTAGATGGAAGTACAAGGTAACACATTGGGAAATTGTTCCTACAAGTCATCTATTTCTTGAATAGGAGGATGAGTTCCTTGTTCTTTTCTCACTTCTCTTCTTGGATGTCTCTTAAAAATTCGTGTGAGTACCTATGTATGGAAGACAGGTTGTCTTGAATTTCGGTATTGGGTACTTGAGACAGGGATGGTGCATTCTTTTCTGGTGTCTCTGAGGCAGTAGGGTTCCTATGCTGATCCTTTTTCTCTTTGCTATCTATCAAGTATTTTAGCCTCTCCATCAGTCCTTGAAAGTGTAATTCCGGTTTTGCCATGTTATTCCAATTTAGATATCTAGAGGCTTCAAACATAGCTTGCGCTAGCTCTACCATCTTCATGCAAAGTTTAGTCCTCTCAATTTCTAGATCTGCTCGTGGGTAGTTCTTACTCATTTTAGCTACTTGAGGTCCTTCCTTTATTCTAGCCTAATACGCACGAAACATCATGTCTAAGTTTTCTGGTATGGGTTCCGCTAGAACTGATCCTGATTTCAGAGCTAGGTTCTCTTGATTCAATTCCTCTGAATTCAATTCTAGAATTTTGGCTCTAGATTCATTGAGACTTCCTTCCAACTCAGTTATCCTTTTACTCCATTTTCTCTTAATTCTTTCTCTGGAATCTTTCCAAGATTTTGTCTTTTTACTGCTAGATTCTCAAACTTCACTAGTTCCGACTATTTTCTCCTGACTAAGCTGTTGATTCTGTAGGAGCGCCTGGGCTCTTGTTATAGCTTGGATAGGCACGTATGTAGGGTTGGATCCATCCGCGTTGTTTACAATACCTATTACATTGATCGGTGTCACATTTGAAGCATTAGCAGGGTTCTTAGGGAAATCTTTGATGATATGCTCTTTACCACAATCGGCACAAAAGCCTTGTATGTTATAGTACTGCGACTGTCCTGCTATCGGAGGATATGGACAATCCTTTATGAAATGCTCTCCTTGGCACCGAAAGCATGGTCCTCTAGGGCCCTGTGGTCTTTGTTGTCTTAATTGGGGCCACGGATTCGGGTTTGTGTACATCACATTAGCATAGTCGGGCTCCCAACTCAGTTCCACTAATGGACTATCATACTGATATGTCTCCACGTGTTCTGGTGACTTTGAGTAGTATGCGGATGGACTATCTACATGAGTAGAGTCAAAACTGTTAGAGTTCGGATCGCTGTCGGTGATCAAGGGTGATGAAGGCACTAAAGCCCTACTTAGGTTTTCTTCTGCAGCAGCATATTTGACTGAGATGACATTAGCTGGTGGGGGTGGCTGCTGAGCTAAGACAGGTTGAGGTCTTTGTTGAGCCTGATATGGATAATTTTGAGGAGGCCTATAGTAATGAGGCCTATAGTAATGAGGTTGTATGGGCAGTCCTGAGCCGTGTGATCCGTGTATCTTCTCTCAATTGTATAGTACTGGCCACTAGGGTTGGCTTGTGGTTGTGTCGCATTGGGACACACATTTGCCAAATGATTTCCACCATAGGTGTAACAACATACGTTAGTTGTTAACTTGGGCATCTGTTTACTAGAAACTCCTAGTTTTTGGGCCACTTTTTCTGCTAGGTCCTCTATCGAGCTAGACAATTTTGTGGATGCTAGAGATGAACAGTCTGAGTCCTTATAGACCTTTGAGAGTTCCAACTCGTCTCCTAAGTTGTCCTCAATGTCTATGCAAATTCTTACACACTGCTCTAGCATTTTGTGTTCCTTCAAGTATACATAGGAGCGTCGTTTAGAGCTCAACAAGCCGTATAGAAACAATGACACTTGTTTGGCTTGTGAGGGTAGCTCTTGCATACGACATCTTTCAATATATTGTCTAAACCTACGTCCTGCAAGTCTAACTGTTTCCTGAGGGGTCTGTTTGAAACTATGAATCAATGATGATGTGTCATGTCTGATTCCACTTTTAGAGAATTCAATGATGAATGACTCTAAAAAGTGATGAATATCCCTAAATTGTCTTTCTTGCAATGGTTGGAACCAAGTTAG
Organism: Ceratopteris richardii; assembly: GCA_020310875.1. Classification (NCBI taxonomy): domain Eukaryota; kingdom Viridiplantae; phylum Streptophyta; class Polypodiopsida; order Polypodiales; family Pteridaceae; genus Ceratopteris; species Ceratopteris richardii. The sequence continues at coordinate 19,421,190 of CM035435.1, read as the reverse complement.
AGCGGTGTTCTTTAACATTAGTCCAAATGCGTTATATTGTGTGAACATGTCTTCGACTTGTTCTGCCCGTAGCACTTACTTAAATTCCGCTACATGGTCGTAGGGATCTCTAGTCCCATCAAAATAGTTTTTCATGGACTTTACTAACTGAGTGGGTCTTAGTATTCTTGCGTGTTCACATGGTCTAGGTAGAGGAAAATCATCTCTACCACCTGGCATTCTTTGTCTTTCCACTTTGTCCGTGTCTATGGTGGTTCTATCTCTCCCTATGGGATGATTGAAGCTTACTTCGGGTCTCTCTTTATTTTTCTCCCTTTGATTAGCGTGGGCTGAGGATGTTCCTGCCCCTTGTTGGCTCGCGTTTACATTTGTTCGAGATGGAGGGAATACCAACTCACCTCTCCATGTGTAGGTATTTCTTGCATAGTCAAGTACCACAAATACTCTTTCTGAAGTTTCATCCAGGTATACAACCTTGCCAGGTGTATCTGGGTCCTTGAACTCGTAGATTATGATGGAGCCTACCTCACTAGGTTGTTCCGTTCTATACCTCCAAAATGCCTAGTCACTTTCCTTATTCACAAACAACTCTATGCTTCTATTGTCCTGAGGGATCCACTATGGGATTATTACTCTTGTCAGTACAGATTTCCCTCTAGGTGTCCTAGGTTCTTCTCCTACTAGTTCTTTTCCTTGGGATTTAGCTTCCGTTTCTAGCTGAATTATGCCAAATGCATTCGTATTGTTTGGCTGAGTACTTACGATGTACATCGTTCCTTCTTTGTCTATGTATGCGTCTCTTTTGAATTTCACCACTGGATGTTCCAATCCAATGGGTTGATCAGGATTGTGCATTTGCACCACTTGTCTTTGCAAACCATCCTCATAGATGCGAGCACCTAAGCGGTTGGTTCAGAGAAATTCTAGTTGAGTCCTATAAGGTCCTTCGGGTCTTTCTAAATATACTACATTTGATCCTCCCTCTGGTCTTTCTGTGCTAAATGCCATTTCTGATTCACTCGTATCTGAGCTCTCGTAAGGATAACTAGTGTTCAATTGTTGAGCCCACGATCGTGCAGTGGTTCCTACACTTGCTTCTGATGATCGAAGGCTTCGTCGGTCTGACTTACCTATATGTTTTCCCGATCTAAGGTTCATAAATTTACTTCCTTGCACACTCACTACACGCTCAGATCGTCAATGGTTCTTTGTTCTTACTTTTTTGATTCTGCTTAAGTTTCTTCAGATTCTTGTCTTGATGTATGCGTCAGGAATCAACTTTCCGTGTTACTTTGAGTTCTCGTTCTGTCAGACTTAGGAAATGAACCGTCATGATGGCATCAGTCAACGGTCAACGAGAACCATCGCGATGGTCACGGGTGCGATGGCATGAGCCAATCGCGATGGTCCAATTTTGGGTCGTCACGGTGGCGTACCTGGGGTAGTCGCGATGGCGTGACTAGTGAGCAATCGCGATGGTCTAGCTTGCCACGTGGTAGGGTCGGCGCGATGGCATGAGCCAATCGTGATGGCGTGGGTTCGATGAGATCGTTGTGATGGTCCGAGTGAACCATCGCGATGGCTCAAGTGAGCGGTCGTGATGGTGCGAAACTGTCGCGATGGTCCGGTCGAGCCGTCGCGATGGCGTGAGCCAATCGCGATTGTGTGACACAATCGCGATGGTCTAGGACCGTTGCGATGGTCCACCAAAATGAAATTTTTTGGAATGCAAGTATGGATTCCTACGTGCGCAAGTGTGCTCTACACGGTGGTGTGGTCACCTACCTCAAATTCTGAACTTTGCAGACCATCGCGATGGTCTGACAGAGTCGGCAATTTCTGACAGAGAGTACATTTCTTACCTTTTTGCAGCTTTCCTGATGCTCTGGAGCACTGTACCTGCAAGAAAACTAAAAAAAAACAATAGCACATGCAAGCACAAAAGCTCTCTCTCTCTCTCGCACATGCACAAATGATGGGAAATGAGGAGAATGGGTGGATATGGTGAATTGTCTGATTTTTTTGGAGATGAAGATGATGATGCAGTGATGAAGATGGAGTGTGGGGGAGGTGAAAAACACTAAAAACTAAGTAAAAACAACAACAAAAACTGAAATTTTTACCTTCCAATGCCACTTCTTGCTATAATCTTACCATCATACATTCGTCCTAGACTCGATCCCCGGCAACGGCGCCAAATTTGGTGTTGCTCTAGCACAATGGTGAGAACCACATTAAGAAGCTCCACCTCATTAATGTCAATCCGCGGAAGAGATAGGAGTGATATGAAGATCGTGAATGTGAGATGAAGTAAGAGTGAAGGTGAGAAGCATAGAGATGCACACACACATACACACACAACGAAGAGACAAGCAAGACACAATGGAAGGTGAGAAATCAACTCTATTACTCAAGAACACTCTTGCAAGCTCAAAATAGCTCTAAGCTCTTCTCTACTCAAACAAGCTAACCTAAAAAATGAGCTCTCTAGCTTTTTTTATAGATTCTAGACTAGTTTTGACCGGTTTCACATCTAGTGACTGGCATAGTTAAAAAATAGGTCCTAGATGCTATTTGAAAGGGTAAACGGTGTCTAAAAATAACCAAGATTGGTACACTCATTCTACCTAAGCTCCTCAAGCTCGAGGACTCCTCGGCTTGCACAAAATGGAGCTATAAATTACAAAAAGGAGTTTTTTCTATGTTACATATAGTACATGAGTGATGAAAATCACCGTTGAATGTTTGAAAGAGTAATATAAAACATATTTGCTTGAAAACTTGATTCGACTGGCTCCCTGCTTTGTCTTTACATGCTTCCGCATCTTCTATGCCTCTGGCTGCTGCCAACAGGTCCCATCAAGCTTATCTTCAGCTTGAAGCATGCCAAACAAGTCATTGCTGCCCGCCATTTCACAAAAGAACAAGAATGTGACAAAATCTTCACTTCAACGAAAGTTGAAATGAATGCTGAAATTTCAGCTCACAAACCGTCACTCAGATGGTGATTCTAACTCCTTGAATGGCTTTGAAATGGGGGTAAAATCCTTGGGTCCCTGATGGAAATGTTTTTGCCCGCTAAAATTCATAGTTCTATGCTTCAAAGTCGATTTGCACTATTAAAAGTGCGCCCGTGACATGATACAAAAAACCGAAACTTGAGAAGGAGCTGAACCTCGTCTCATACCACTCTTGGGTGTGTGTAGAACTGCGAGAGACACACGAGAAACACAGACAAGGAGCACAAATGCTGCAAGACACACAGAGAAGAAGATGGTTGAAATAGCTCTCTCTATTGATGATGAACTAAACGGAAGTAAGAACTGAATAATATCCCTAGGTACAAAGTACCACCACATATGAATAAATCATGTATGTGGTAACATGGGGAAAAAACCTCTAGCCAGGACTAGAGTAAAAAAGTGCCCATGTATAGGGAAAAGGTTCACATCAAAGCTACTTGAAGAACACATAAGTGTAACAGGCTAGGCATTGGAAGAAGCTATGTGCAATTGGTTGAAAAAAACCACATGAACCATTGCTTATGATTTTTACCATTAACTTTTGTAAAAGTCATTTGACTTAGAAGAATCTTGTAAATGCCACTAAACTTGTGGAGTTAGGAGAACTTTATGGTACGACTTTCCTTGAGGGAATATCTCCTTGTTTAGAGGAAGAAGTTTCAGGTGGAAGTTCATTTGAATTTCAAAATTTAAATTTGAAGAGAGTCACTATAAAAGTAGCTTGAAATTGTGTGGCCTTATGTGCCCCATTATTGAGCTTAGTGTTGATCATTTGATGTAATTAAGAGGCTCACACTATACCCTAGTCCTATCACCATCATTGGGCATCATAATCATGCCAATGATCATGCACAACATTGGTACATAATACATTACATTGATGTTTACATCTACATTCATCTTTGTCATTGTCACTCATAACAAGCCCGCAAGAAGAAGTTTCATTCAGCCAATTGGGAGAAAATCGTCTCAAAGTGGTCACTGGTCATTCTCTGTAGAGTTCCTAAAAAGTTGGGGGTAACCTTCTACTTGTTAAAGTGATTGCTCAGAGTATAATTTATCATTTTATGTGATTCAACTTAGAATCATTATCTCTCTAAGCTAACTAGATACCCACGAAAGGCATTTTTCTAATTGCTATTGTACTATGAGTACTGAGCAAAACGTCCAGCATGTATCAAGACCAAAATAGCAACGTTTTGGTCATAAGCTAGTTGCAAACTTATCTGTTTTGATCAAAGTGTTTGAAGCATCATCTCCAAACTACATAGGCACTTATTTAGAGTCATTAGAAAGCTAAAAGGGCTTACAATGCAACTCTAAAGTAAAATAGGTCAGGTACAAAGTAGAGATTAGTAGTACCAACTCATTTCTTGAAGTGTCCATCCATCTTTCTCAACGGTGGTATCACAACAACTTGAGGTAAAATGGGAGATGGTTTTCCTTCTTTTATTGATAAATTGGACAAGAAAAACTACCAAGCATGGTCCTTGAGGATGAAGACATACTTGCAAGGAAGGAGTCTCTATGGATACATATCAGGAGATGAGGAGATGCCCATTTTCAGAAGAAAAAGGACAACCTATCAGAGAGTAGCTTGAAAAACTCAACTCATTGCCAAAGATGCATTTGCAATCTCATAATTACGTAACTCTATTTATTACTTCCTTCTTCCACAAATTAGGAACTATAAAACATCCCAAAAGACTTGGGATACATTGTCTTCATACTTTTCTTCCAACACAAGGGCTCGAAAGAACCAATTGTGGATTGAGTGTACCACTCAAAGGAAGCAACCCAAGCGACGTATTTTAGACTATATGACCAAAGTCAAGGATGTGGCTGACCAATTGGCAAGCATAGGAGAAGAGATTGAAGAGGAGAAAATTGTGAGACAAGTAATCAATGGTATCAAGGCAGATGACAAATGGGAAAGCTTCACAACTGCCATAGACTTGTACATGGACATGCCAAGAACTTCAAGAATCAGAGAGGTAGAGGTTTCCAAAGAGGTGGCTACACACAATCAAGAGGAAGGTTCAACCATCATCAAGGTTACAACAACAATTACAAAAACAAATACCAAGGAGGCTACAAATCAAGGAAAGACTACAATAATTACAGAGAGGATCATGAGGATTCACTTTTGAGTATGAACGTGACTTCAAAGCAAGGTATGAATGATGACCATCTCTTCTACATTGACTCAAGATGTTCAAACCATGTGGCAGGAAATGCAGCTCTTCTCTCGGACCTTGAGGAACCCAAGGGAAAGCACCAAGTGCAAATAGGTGATGACAACGAGCATTCAATGGTCAAGGTAGAAAATGTTAAAACTAGAGATGGGAATAGAAATCTGTTGAACAGGGTTTGATATGTACCTACAATCACCAAGAATTTGATGAGTGTTGGAAAAATTGTGGAGAAGGGTTTGTAGGTTAGGTTTAACAAATATGGAGCATTTTGGAGGACCCCCATCATGGATTCAAGAGAATTGCCAAAAGAGAAAAGACAGTTAGATTATTTACATTTGAACTTGAAGATACAAGGAATATTGCACTTTATAATTACAAAGATCAAAGATTGTGAGAGCTTGAGATTTGACATAAAAGATTAGGGCATATTGGTGAGAGAACCTTACAAAAAATATGTAGAGATCAATGTGTGCTTGGGATACATAATGTATCCAAGCAACACACGATCTATAAATGTGGTGCATGTCAGTTTGGAAAATCTCACAGGTTACCCTTCTCAAAGAAAGGCTAAATGCATGAAGATTACTTGGAGCTTGTCCACACAGATGTGTGGGGACCAAGTAAGGATCACTCAATTTCTGGATCAAGGTATTATGTATATCTCATTGATGATTTCAGTGGGTGGACTATCTTATATTTTAAGAAGCACAAAGATGAAATGTTCAATTTCTTTAAGAAGTATCTTGCACTTGTGGAGAACCAAACAGGAAGAAGTCTAAAGAGACTAAGGTCAGATGGAGGAGATGAGTACTTTTGAAATGAATTTGATGCATTCTTGCAGGATAGAGGAATCAAAAGGGAAATTACAACAAGGTATACCCTTGAGCAAAATGGGGTGGCAGAGAGGAGAAATAGGTTGATTGTTGAAGTAGCTAGGTCAATGCTAAATGAGAAAAAGTTACCTAATTCTTTGTGGGTAGAGAGTGTATCTACTGCCACTTATCTTGTTAATAGGTTGCCATCCAGGTCACTTGATGGGATAACACCATATGAAGCATGGCATGCTAGGATGCCATCACTTGATCATTGCAGGATTTTTGGATGTGTTGCATATGTGCATATCCCATCTCAAATCAGAGTTAAGCTAGGCTAGACCCTAAGGCTGAAAAATGCATTTTCATAGGGTATGATTTAAATCAGAAAGGATATAGGTTCTATAATCCATCCAAAAAAGGATTTATGGTCAGTAGAGATGTTGTGTTTGATGAGAATGAATCTTGGTTTGAAAGTGAATGCAGGAAAGTTAAGTTGCCATATGACTTGGAAGAGGAGTTTCCAAGCCTCACCAAGGAAGAGCAAAACGAGATTGAAGACATCAAATTCGATGATGAGGACATCATCAACCTAGAAGAATTCAAAGCATGGAAATCAAAAGGCAAGTCAAGATGAAGAAGTTGGAGGAAATACCTAAATCATCCAACCAAGCAGTTAGAAAATCACAAAGGGAGAGCAAAAAGCCAATCAAATATGGGCATGACACTTCTTTAGTTGCCAAGCATTCCATTTATCTTGCTAAAGATTTACCACTTGAAGAGCCTTCATCATATGAAGAAGCAAAGACCAAGGCAGAATGGAAGGAAGCTATGGATGAAGAAATAGAAGCACTCAACAAGAATGATACTTGGGAGCTAGTGCCAAAGAAGGAATCTATGAAGGTAATTTGTTCTAGATGGATTTACAAAATCAAGAGAAATTTAGATGGATCAATAAACAGGTATAAAGCTAGACTTGTGGCTAAGGGTTTTGCACAAACCCCAGGAGTTGATTATGAAGAGACTTTCTCACCTATGGTATAAATGCCAACCATTAGGGTATTGGTAAGTGTGGTTTCATCAAGGAATTGGAATATCTACCAATTGGATGTAAAAAATGTTTTCCTTAATTGCTAGATTTCAGAGGAGGTCTACATGGCTCAACCTCCTAGTAATGAAGACTCAAGCAAGGTAACATATGTGTGCAAACTAAACAAAGCTCTTTATGGATTGAAGTGGGCACTTAGGGCATGGAATCATAGGTTGACTACCTATCTCCAACATCAATGATTCATCATGAGCAAAGTAGATACGTCTTTGTTTGTCAAGAGAAGTAATTTAGAGGTGATATACCTATGTGTGTATGTTGATGATGTCATACTTACAGGTAGTAATGCCAATGGCATCAAGCAGATAAAGAATCAAATGATGTAGGAATTTTATATACAGGTAGTAATGCCAATGGCATCACTAAAGTATTTTATTGGACTTGAGTTAGTCTATACCAATTCTGGAAATTATATTACTCAAAGAAAGTATGTGCAAGGCATGTTGAAGAAGTTTCACTTGGAGGATGCCAAGATATCCAGCACTCCTATGGAGGTAAACCAAAAGTTAAGTGCTCATGAAGGTGATGTGCTTGAAAATATTGCATGATACCAAAGCATAGTTGGAAGCATAATTTATGCTACATTAACAAGGATTGATATTGCTTATGGAGTAAGTGTCTTAAGTGAATTTATGCACAAACCTAGAGCACCTCACTTGGAAGTTGCCAAGAGAATTTTGAAGTATCTCAAGGGTACTCAAAATCAAGGCTTATACTTTCCATATACTGCAGATTTGTTCATCAAGATATACTCAGATGCAGATTGGGTAGGTTATAAGGATGACAAGAGGAGTACCTTAGGTTATCTTTCATTTGCAAGTGATAAGCCCATTTCATGGTCTTCCAAGAAGCAACCTACTATTGCTTTATCTTCAACAGAGGGTGAATACAAAAGATTAGCCAATGCTACTCAAGAAACCATATGGATCAAATTGCTATATACAGATTTGGGATTACATTCTAAGTCACCAATGATTTTTGGTGATAATACTAGTTCTTTACATCTTGCACCAAATCCTATTGATCATGCAAGAACCAAGCATATAGAGGTTCACTATCATTATGTGAGAGAGACACTATTGAGCAAGGATATTCAAATTGTGTTTGTTTCAACCAATACGCAATGTGCAAACTTATTAACCAAAGCACTTGATGGTACTAAACTTTGCAGGTTTAAAGCTACGATTGGATTGGAGGACATTCAAGAGGATTGATGAAGAAGATCAAGCCAAGATGTTTGGCTTGAGGGGGAGATATTGGTGCAAATGCCAAGCCTTAACACTTGGCTAGGCATTGGAAGAAGCTATGTGCAATTGGTTGAAAACAACCACATGAACCATTGGTTATGATTTTCACCATTAACATTTGTAAAAGTCATTTGACTGAGCAGAATATTGTAAATGCCACTAAACTCGTGGATTTAGGAGAACTTTATGGTTCGAGTTTCCTTGAGGGAATATCTCCTTGTTTAGAGGAAGAACTTTTAGGTGGAAGTTCATTTGAATTTCAAAATTCAAATTTGAAGAGAGTCACTATAAAAGTACCTTGAAATCTCATGGCCTTATGTGCCCCATTACTGAGCTTAGTTATATACTTGGTTATATAGCCTAAGGTGTCCATTTTCCTTGAGTATAGTCTCTTCATGAACGCTAATCTTTTAGCCTTGTGTGGTTCAGTCTATCTTGCCATCTGAATGGAGTAGAAACATTGATGAAAAAGCCTTACTACCCGGTTCACTACTTTTGTCTCAAATTCTGTGAGTTCTTCTATATCCTTGTAAAAATCCCTTCCCTTCTTGATATCATTCAAGCTATAGTTCACTCCTTTCTCCATCTGAAGGGATTTCCTTACTATTTTTTGACTAATGTGTATAACTCTATATATCCCTTCAAAGTTAGTGATTGCACCTATTATACTCCTTTTTATTGTTCTCATTCTAGAAGTGTTTGTCCATTGATTCCATTGGTTCTACACACCTTAGAATGTCAATCATTATGGTGGGTAACTCTGAAAAACCTTTAATTCCAATCTGTTCCTAGAACTCCATGATGTATTCACTTTTATTTAGTTTTTGAATGACCTAGTGGTAATGATGAACTTGAAATTTCTTGATTTCACCAAGTAGATATACTTGGCTACATAGGAAAAGTGTTGCTTGGCCTCTTCAAACATTTCTTCTGAATCTAGGAACTAGTGTTCGTGGCCTAGGGTGATGGCCATTCCCATGATCATCTCTATTTCCATATGCAAGTCACTCTAATGTATATGTGATCAATTTCCATCATTTTTCACATTTTTTTGCTTTTTTGAAGAAAACAAGATTCCAATCAAGACATCCCCTTAATGAAAGAAAAGTATTTATATATATACTTTTTGAACTCGTTTGATAAAATTCCCCTAATATTCAATGAGGGCTTTTATTCTGTAATTGAAAATACAAATTTATTACCTTAAAAGAAATTTTAAAAGATATATATATTTTTTCGTTATTGTTTGGATATTTTATTCAAGATTTTTTTCTACTAAAAGCATAAGCCTTCATTTGTGTATGTGTTTTTTGAATTTGCTTCAAGTAGAAAAGATTTATTATAATTATTTACAAAGGTAAGAAAAATAATAATTGCCCATGTTTTATGTATTTTGTTTCTGTGCTACTTTCACATGAATTGCTTCCATGCCTATTCCTCCCTCTCTTACTTCTCTTTGATAATGAGAATATAGGTAGGTTTGTTAAAGATGTGCTTTGTATTGAGTTTAGCAACTCGTGATGTGTGTAAAAATGGTCCTTTCAAGTGCTCAAAGAAATTCGCTCAATGATTTTCAAACATATGTGCATTTGATATTTCTTGAGCTACTCCATATGCACCTTCCACAATCACATGAACATTGAACACTTATTCTAAAACTCAGTATTTTTTAAAGGCATTTTGTATTGAAAAAAATAAAATACTCAAGTATTTTTATTGAACAATGATATGTCATTGCAAAAATAGAGAAATAATACAGAATGCGATAGTTAATTTTATTGTTTCCCCATGTTTTCCATTATTAATTTCTATATCCTTCCCTATACCTCTTGTTTTGATTCTTCCTTAATTCTTTCCAATTCTTTGCGTATATGTGTTCCAATCTGTAATTTATGCCATTGTTGATCTCTAAGTGGTTCTAGATACTTCTTGGCTATAGCCACTTATATAGTTGGGCTTGATTATTCCATCCAAGGTTGCCAATTGTATTGCACCACTTGGGCTCAACTTATGTAAGATATATATTGCATGGCCTCTTTTGTGAAAATTTTTACCCAATCCTTTGACAATGAATGTGAAAACTAGATCTCCCTCTTTCAAGCCTTTGTCTTTAATATGCATGTCAAAATATGATTTTTGCATGGCCTCTTTTGTGAAAATTTTTACCCAATCCTTTGACAATGAATGTGAAAACTAGATCTCCCTCTTTCAAGCCTTTGTCTTTAATATGCATGTCAAAATATGATTTCTGTCTTCTTTTATTTGCATATAAAGAATTTATGGCTTGAAATCTAGTAGATTCCCATTTTTATAATTTTGTAACCCGATCCACTAATTCATGTCCTTTCCATTCTAGGGTTTGTGCTACTCTCAATTTTGGAATTAACAATTCCATGGGCAAGATAGCATTTTGGCCATACACCATATTGAATGGTGTTCTTCCAATGCTGACTTTATAAGGAACTTTATATGCCCAAAGAGCATTGTTGATATATTTAGGTAGTGATGTGTGTGAACACTCTAGGACCGCCGGGGCACTTTTTTCCCTCTTTAGGAGGTTTTTTTCCCCCGGCTTGTATATACGCCTATTGCCCTAATGGGCTACTTATCTTTGTACATTCTCTAGTAATACATTCAGTCTTGTGTGTTGTGCTCCAAGCTTCTTCCTCTTCCTTGTGCTATTCGCGTGCTTCCGCAGACGTCTAACTCCAACAATTGGTATCAGAGCAGGTCGTTGATTCTTCTAGGGCGCCGTCGACACTCCTCCGTTTGCAGTCTCAGATTCGCACAAAATTTGGTGAGCATACTCAGGGTGTTTTCGAGATCAAAACTGCTTTGCTTTGTGGTGCCGAAATCGCAATCTGAGCTCATTTCGGCCTCCAAACGCACTATCACAGTGCTTGTGCAGGCTATTTCGTCCTTTTGTGCCAAAGGTATATACCAGTTTCTGTTCGCCAGTTTAAGCGTCTCGAAGTCTGCTACAGGTCTAGCAGAACTCGTCTGGGCAGTTCTGTTCAACTTTTTGAGATACAGTCAATTTTCTGCATCAAGGTATTTTAGTCACGGGCCATGGCTGAAAGTAGTGATGTATTCCGTATGTTGGCTGTTGAGGATAAGTTGGATGGTACCAACTACCCATTATGGGCTTATATGATGCGACATGTACTGGTTGCAAAAGGATTGTGGAACATTGTGCAGGGTGTTGAAAGACGTCCTGTTACACCTGTAACGACAGGTACTGCAAATACAGGTGTTGGAGCTGATGAAGATGGTGTCGAAGATGATATTCCGCAGATTCCTGTTCGTGCTGCTGTTTCTGTTGCACCTACTGCAGAGCAGATTCGTTGGGATGGCAGAGATGCCCAGGCACATGCATTGATAGCTTTGTCTGTCAAACGTGCCATTATTCCTCACATTCGCTCTTGCAGAACAGCAAAGGATGCTTGGGATACACTTACCACTTTGTACCAGGCTAGGAATGAGGCTCGTGTTGCTTACCTCCGAAAACAGTTGGAGAGTGAGCACATGAATGAAGGTGATTCGATGGACAGTTTTCTTGCAAAGATCAAAGACCTGAAGGAACAATTGATTTCTGCTGATGAGGTTATACCAGATAGCTCACTTGTGCAGACCGTTCTGAATGGCCTTCCTGATTCATATCAGAGTTTTGCCTCTACTCTTCGATTGATGATGAAAGGGAATCCGAATGCCTTGTCATTTGAGGAATTAGTCTCTGTTCTGTTGCAGGAAGATCAGTCCAAGCAGAACAGGTCCATTATGCGTGTTGCAGATCAAGCTTTCCTGGCTAGTCAGAAGGGCAAAGGAAAATGGAGCTCTTCTACTAGTAAGCAGAAATCTGCAAATGCTGCACAATCGAAGAACCAGGATAAAGATGAGAAGAAATCAGAAAAGCAGAAATTGTTCTGCAAGTACTGTAAAGGAAATGATCATATTATAAAGAACTGTCCAAAACTGGCTGCTAAAGAGGCAAAGAAGAAAGAGGCTGGAATGGTTGTTGCAGAGGCCTCTACACCAAAAACAGAGTCTGCAAATCTTGTGCAGGAAGAAGAATGGGCGTTTACTACTGTTTGTAGTTTTGACCCATCTTCTCATGATCAGTGCATGTCTGCAGTAGACTCAGATGTTTGGTACTTTGACAGTGGGGCAACCAAACATATTACCTCACAGCGCAGTTTCTTCTCTTCACTCGAGCCTGCCCCTACAGGGAATACTGTCACATGCGCCAATAACTCCTCTTATCCTGTTATGGGAGTTGGTAAGATCATTCTGACTACTGCTGATGGTAGTTCTTTCACTTTGTCAGATGCTTTATTTGTGCCAGGGATCAAAAAGAACCTGTTATCAGTTTCTGCATTAGCCAAGATTGGCTTGGTTGTGAAATTCGTTGATGACAGGTGTACAGTCCATGATCTCTCAAATGGCGATGTGATTATTGCTTCTGGCATTTTATGTCGTGGGCTGTATAAGCTCATAGACTATGAAAAATCTGTGAATGATTCGGCATGTGCAGTTCATGATTCTCAGGCTATGTCAGATGCAAAGCTTTGGCATGCACGCTTTGGTCATCTGAATTTTGCTAGTTTGTTACGCCTGCAGAAATCTGAAATGGTGTCCTCTTTGCCCAAACTTGAGGCACCTCGAAAACATGTTTGTGAAGGCTGTATTTTGGGCAAAATGCAGCGTTCTTCCTTTCCAAAAGATGGTTTAGTTTGGGCTATGCAGAAATTGCAGCTTGTACATAGTGATGTCTGTGGTCCTATGCAGACACCCTCTTTTGGAAATTACCTTTACTTCGTGACTTTCATTGATGATTTTTCCAGGCATGCATGGGTATATCCACTCAAAGCAAAGTCCGAAGTGTTCATGTGCTTCAAACAGTTTTTGGTTTTGGCTGAAAATCTGTCAGCATGTAAAATGGGCACCCTCCATTCTGATCGAGGGGGGGAATATATGTCTTCAGATTTTAATGCATTTCTGGCTGAACGTGGGATAAAACACCAGTGTACAGTGCCGTATACACCTCAACAGAATGGAGTTGCTGAACGAAAGAACAGGTCACTCATGGAGATGGCGAGGTGCATGGTCAAAAGTCAGGCTTTACCACATAGTTTCTGGCTTGAGGCTGTCATGTGTGCAACATATGTACTGAACAGGTGTCCCACGAAAGCGTTGCAGTCTATCACTCCATATGAGGCTTGGCATGACCGCAAGCCATCTGTTGCTCATCTGCGTGTTTTTGGTTGTTTGGCATATGCATTAGTGCCTGAACAACATCGCAGAAAATTGGATGATAAGGCAGTAAAATGTATTTTTGTTGGGTACAGTTCTGAAAGTAAAGGCTATCGTCTGTATCATCCACAGACTAAACGCATTCTGGTTAGCCGTGATGTTGTCTTTGTGGAAGATGCTATTCAGCCATTGCTTTCATGTACTAAGGAGACATCTGTTAGCTCCAAAGACATGTATGATACTTTGATGCCTCTTTTTACAGGTGGACAGGCTAGCGCTGGTCCTAATGAGGCAACTTCTCAGCCTTTGCAGGTTTCATATGATGATGCAGATCATGCCATTTCTGATGCAGATTTACATGATGCACTTGTTGATGAGAGAGCTGATATTGAACAGGCAAAAACTATGCCAAAATGGATGGTGCAGACTTTGCGTGACAGCAAATTAGATGCACCTTTGTCATATCGTACTCGTTCAGGCTCTCATAGTACCTCCTTTGCATCAGATTGCTATGCTATGGCTGCATCTAGTCTCTGTGATGAGAATGAGCCTGTTTCTTTTGATGAAGCACAAAATTCAGAAAATTGGATGGCTGCTATGCAATCTGAATATGATGCTATAATGAAGAATGGTACATGGTCTTTATGTGACTTGCCTCCTGGCAAGAAGGCCATTGGCACTAAGTGGGTATACAAGCTGAAGCGTAAACCTGATGGTACAGTTGACAGGTATAAGGCTAGGCTTGTTGCAAAGGGTTATGCGCAGGAAAGAGGCATTGATTTTGATGAGACCTTTGCACCTACATGCCGTATGACTACTGTTCGGAGCATTTGTGCACTTGCAGCCCATCATGGTTGGAATGTACATCAGTTGGACATTAAAACAGCATTTCTGAATGGTGACTTGCATGAAGAAGTGTATGTTTTTCAGCCTCGTGGCTTTGTGCAGAAAGGGCATGAAAACCAGGTGTGCAGGTTAAAGAAGGCGTTATATGGTTTAAAGCAAGCACCACGTGCTTGGTATGAGAAAATACATGCCTATCTGATTGCACATGGTTTTGAGAACAGTCCAACTGAAAGCACCTTATATGTTAAGCGTGCTAATGATGTGCTTTTAATCATTGTTGTCTATGTAGACGACATGCTGCTCACTGGTCCTCTTGAGAAGCATATTGCTGATTTCAAGGCTGATTTGCATGCCTCATTTGAGATGTCTGATTTGGGGCATTTGCATCACTATTTGGGCATTCAGTTTATGCAAGTTGATGGTGGAATGGATTTGTGTCAAACGAAATATATTGACACATTATTGCAGCGTTTTGGCCTTGAAGACTGTAAGCCTATTGCCACTCCTATGGAGACAGGTTTACGATTGAGTCTTCATGATGCTGGAGATGCATTTGATGCTGTTCTCTATCAGCAGGCTGTTGGATGCTTGATTTACTTATGCATTACTCGGCCAGATATTCAGTTTGCTGTCTCACAGATGAGCACGTTTATGCATTGCCCAGGAGTCACGCATTGGAAAGTGGTTAAGCGCATCTTTCGCTACTTGAGTGGTACTCGGCTACTTGGGTTGTTTTATCCCAAGGGGGGATCACTACCGCCAGATTTGCATGCTTTTTCTGACTCAGATTGGGCTGGTTGCTATGACACTCGTGTGTCCACCAGTGGTTTTTGCTTCATGCTTGGTAGCTCATGTATATCTTGGTTGAGCAAGAAGCAGCCTACTGTGGCCACTTCGAGTTGTGAGGCTGAGTATAGGGCAGCTTTCACAGCGACTATTGAGTGTGTGTGGCTCAGACGCCTTATGGCTGATTTGGGTGTTGGCCAGTCTTCTGCCACCACCATCTTCACTGACAGCCAGAGCGCATTGGCAGTTGCGAGGAACCCTGTGTTCCATGCTCGCACTAAGCACATTGAGGTGCATTATCACTATGTCAGGGAGAGGTTCTCTGCTGGGGAGATCAGCTTGGCATATGTGCCCACGCAGGAGAACATTGCAGACCTTTTCACGAAGGCTCTGCCTAGGGAGAAGTTTGAAGCTTTCCGCAAAGCTTTGGGCTTACTTCCTTTTGTGGAGTGATTTCCACATAGCTCGGCACTTCCTTATACATGAGTGCCAGCTCCTTGTTCACCGCATCACTCCTAGGGGGGATTTTTTGATATATTTAGGTAGTGATGTGTGTGAACACTCTAGGACCGCCGGGGCACTTTTTTCCCTCTTTAGGAGGTTTTTTTGCCCCGGCTTGTATATACGCCTATTGCCCTAATGGGCTACTTATCTTTGTACATTCTCTAGTAATACATTCAGTCTTGTGTGTTGTGCTCCAAGCTTCTTCCTCTTCCTTGTGCTGTTCGCGTGCTTCCGCAGACGTCTAACTCCAACAAGCATGATGTAATTGCATAACCCAATATGATCTTTTGGTTTTTAATATCTTTGTTGAAATTCCATAGAGTATTTTGTTTGTACTCTTTCTCGACCATGAGCTTGAGGACGATAAGGAGTTGAAAATCTATGAACTACTTGAAACTCCTCTAACAAATTTTTTTATGCGTTCATTCACAAAATGAGTTCCTCTATCACTCACTATTTCAATTGGTAACCAAATCTCACAAAAAATGTTTTCAAATAGAAATTTTAGAGCTGTTTGTGCATCATTCCTTCTTGTTCCCCTAGCTTCTGCCCACTTAGTTCTCCAAATAAATATCATGTTCATGTTCTAATAAGCAATTCAACAAAACTCTCAATGAATGAAGTTAGTATAAATGACTAGAGAGCAAAATATGGTTTTTGTTTTGGCTTATCTCTCTCATCATATCTTGCTTCCTATATTGGACTCACAAAATCAAAATTGGGACTATGTTATTAGCCCAATTAGGAACTACTTCAACTTTAAAGAGATAAGTGAAGTATTTCGATGGCAATGCACCACAATGCATTCTCCTTCTCACAAGCTCCATGCCGATATCGTCAGAGTGGAAATCCAAGCTCCTACGGCCACACACGGTACTCTGCATAGAGACTGCAGAATACGTAGAAAAACACAGCACAGAGGGATCACAAAGACAGACTTCTTAGGTATTACAAATGCGATCGTACTTACAGTCTATGGCTAACGAGGCCACTTTATGTTTAATAAAGAAAATATATAAAGAAGTGTCTAGTGGCCATTTGGCCTTTCACATGGACATAAATGGTAACAATCTCCCACTAAAGGCCAATATGTCCAAAGTAACTATGGGAGAAAAATAAAGAATGATAAATAATACTTGAGTGTAAGCATACAAACTATACCTCCCACCTAATGGGCATGTTACACAGTATACAAGTGACCATGTAAGATCATGAATCAAGTAACGCCCATCAAGTGATAACAGTGTTGAAAGCCATCCTGTGGTAGAGCTTTCGTCAAAGCATCTGCAGCATTATCTCAAGTGTGAACCTTCTCAAGAATAATGCACTCAGTGAGTAAGAAATTTCTAATGAAGTGATACCTTACTTCAATGTGTTTGGTCTTTGCATGGTAGACCGGATTCTTAGCCAAAAAAATGGCACTCTGACTATCATTGAGCAAACGAGGTACATGCTGAGTTAAACCTATATCACAAGCAAGAAGAGAAAGCCACAATGCTTCCTTACATGCCTCACTTGCTACAACATACTCTACTTGTATGGTGGAAATACATGTACATTCTTGAAGACGAGATCTCCAAGGGATAGCACCTCCAGCAAAATGAAAAATGTACCCTGATGTATACTTACGATTATCTACACAACCAACATAGTCAGAATTCGTGTAACCAATAATGGATGCTTTCCCTCTACCTAAGCACAGACACTTTTCTTTAGTGCCACTCAGATATCTTAAAATCATCTTCATCGCTTCCCAATCTTTCTTGCCAGGATTAGACATATATCTGCTCACAACTCCCATTGCAAAAGCAATGTCTCGTCTGGTAGCTACCATAGCATACATGAGACTACCAACAACAGATTGATAGGGAACTTTGGTCATGAATTCCTTTCAATCATGTGATTAGGGGCAATCCTCCTTGATCAATTTCACATATGTGGGTAAAGGTGTACTCAATGCCTTTCCACCTTGCATATTGAACATGTGAAGTACTTTGGATATGTACTCGCTTTGAGACAAGTATATGCATCTTTTGCTCCTATCATGAGTAATGCGCATGCCAAGAATATGTTTGGCATCCCCCAATTCCTTCATATCAAATGTCTGAATCAACTTTTTTTTGAGAATTGACAAATCATAAGAGGACTTCCCAGCAATCAACATATCATTGACATAAAGTATCAAGCATATCAAGCTGCCATCATAACATCTCTTTGTGTAGAGACAATGATCCTCATTGCTTCGAGAATAGCCCTAAGACTTCATAAAAGCATCAAACTTTTGATACCATTGTCTAGGGGATTGTTTAAGTCCATACAAGCTCTTCTTAAGCTTACAAACTAGACTTTCATTTCCAGGAACCACATAACCCTCTCGTTGTTCCATATAGATCTCATCTGTAAGATCTCCATGCAAGAAAGCAGTTTTCACATCCATTTGGACAAGCTCTAAGTCCTCCATTGCAACAAATCCAAGCAACATGTGCAAGTTAGTCATCTTGACAACTAGAGAGAAGGTTTCCTTGCAATCAACACCATGTTGTTCTTAAAACCCTTTGCAACAAGTCATGCTTTATACTTTGGAGAAGCACTATCTGATGTGAATTTCAGCTTATAACCCATTTACATGGTAAAGCTTTCTTGCCCTTTGGCAAAGGTACTAAATCCCAAGTACCATTCTTGTGAATAGAATCCAACTCACTCTACATGGCACGCTCCCACTTGACATGATCCTCTATCTGCATAGCCTCTTCGTATCAAGAAGGCTCACCAGCATCTGTTAGCATAACAAAATCTAAACCTGGAACATATCTATGAGGTGGATGTGAGACACGTACAAAATTCTCAATGGTTGTTGAACAGGAATATGTGCAAAGTGATCTGAATGGACATAATATCCCCATGTGTAGCATTTTTATGCATGCTAATCGAAGGACTAGTATCCTCAAACACTACTCTTCTCACTTCAACCTCCATAATGGGTTGTTTATGCATCTTAGATGCATTGAAAATGAAATCACTACTTATCATCACTGACCATGTTTCAGGATCCCATACATGATATCCAAATTGTCCTTCTCGACCATATCCAAGAAAAATGCATTTCTTTGACTTATGGTCCAACTTTTTTCTAAGATTCTTGGGTATATGAACATATGCTTCACACCCAAAAAATCGAAGATGATCATAATACCGTGGCTTCCATGTCCATAACTCTTGTGCCACTTTTAAACCTTTGGCAATACTAGGTGAAAGGTTAATCACATGAACTGCAGCCAATACTGCTTCTGCCCAAAAACCTTGTGAGAGGTTTGCATGATGCAACATAGAGACTACTCTATCTTGAATAGTTCTATTCATCCTCCCAGCTACACCATTTTGTACTAGGTATAAGGAGCTATAAACTCTCTACAAATCCCTCTAGACTGACAAAAAATTATGAATTCATGTGAGGTATACTCACCCCCGTTATCTGAACGTAAAGTCTTAAGCTTAGTTCCTTTTTTAGTTTCAACTATTGTAAGCCATTTTTTGAAAGTAGGGAATACCTCATCCCTCGATTTGATAGGATATACCCAAACTTTTCTAGTAGCATCATCTATGAAAGCGACAAAGCAAAGAGAACCACCTAGGTATCTAGTCAGCATAGGACCACACACATCTGTATGAACAAGATCTAAATGCTGAATTGAAGAGTCATTGTGCATTCTATGCACATTTCTATTTTGCTTTCCATATTGTTAATGCCCACAAAATGAAAAATCCGAGAAAGATAACACAGGTAAGTAGCCAAAACGAGAAAGATTTTCTATTCCACTATGCGATATATGGCCCAAACAACCATGCCAAACACAAGCCATAGGTTCTTGAGTAATAGCTAACAAATGTTCTTTCTGTGATACAAATAAAGGATAAAGTGAGCCAACTTTTCTTCCTTTTGCAATAACCATATTGCACTTTGATATGCAAAAGGACTGAGCATAGAAGACCACCTTGTAACCAAGGTCATCAACTTGACCAAATAACATCAAACTACTTGATAACTAAGGTACATGGCATACATTATGCATAGTAAATTTTGAACAATCAATGAACTGCACAACCACATCTTGAATCCCCACAACATCATAGTGATAAGAGTCACCAATTCTCACGATACCTAGAGACTTTGCTGTATAATTAGAGAACCATTCTCTGTGTGGTGTCACATGGAAAGAAGCACTAGAATATAGCAGCCAGGTGTGGGAAAGAGAATCAGCCATAAGAGCCTCAGTTGGCACAGTACTATCAAGAGTCATTGCATTAGCATCATTAGAAATAGCATTAATTTCTTCAATCTTCACAGTCTAAGTAGATGGTATAGGTAACTGTTTGACATGCCCATCAACATTCTGTCCTTTACCTTTAGCATTCTTTAATGCATAACAATCTTTCTTCATGTGTTCTTTCTTATGACGATAATGGCATTCAATATCCCTCTTCTTTGATTTACTTATACTCTTATTCCATTGACCATTCTTTTCCTTGTTCTTGCTCCTTCCACGTTGTTGATTCTTTCCTTGATAAGAATCACGAACATTATATGCATCTCCACTCTGAGTGCCAACCATAGATTTTCTATGAATCTCCTCACACAAGAGTTCTCCACATATGTCATCATAGACGAGTTTACCACCAGGTGCACTATTGCTAATAGCTGTGCAAAATGTATCCCATGATGATGGCAAGGTGCATAACAACAATATTGCTTTCATCTCATTATCCATATCCATTTTTTGAGCATGTAACTGAGAGAATATAGTGTCAAACTCATTTAGATGAGCAAGAACACTATCTGTGTCCTTCATACGAAGGTCATAGAATTTTCTCATCAAATAGACTTTATTTGATAGTGTCTCTTTCTCATATATATTGCATAACTTCTTCCAAAGCTCCTCTACACTTTCACAGTCTAATACTGTAAAGTAAACATTATCTGCTAGGTGCAAGTGAATGGTAGACCTAGCCATTTCATCTTACTCATCCCAATCATCTTCATCCATGTCAGCAAAATTCTTTGAAATTCCATTAACTAACTTCCATTGCCTCCTTTGAATCATCACATCTTTAATCTGATTCTTCCATAGAGCAAAGTTTGTGCCATCAAATTTTTGGATCTCAAAATGGTCTTTGCCCTGCAAGTTATAGCTCCTCAGAACACTAGCGCTAGACCCTAATCCATCGGATGTTCTTGAGACCTCTCATGCCATGATGGAAGAGAACTCTATAGAATGATAATGGAGCTAGAAAAGTCTGAACACCAATGAATAAGTGTATCAAGGAGTAAATCAACCACTATATAGTTGAAAAAACCAAAAAGTTGGAAAACTTTTGCTAGGGTATCCCCTGCAAAATAAATGTATGACTAGTGTCAAAATATCATAAAACTGCAAGTATTGACATGTTTTCCTGCATAGTGAATCACTGACTCCACTGCATATTATAAGTTACCCAATAGAAGCCAACTAGGCTTATGAAGCACCTATGGACAACTACCATACATCTCCTATGGAGAGGTCGGGTAAGTCTTCCACCTGCATCACCAAAGACACCCCAACATCTAGGTGTCTCCCAGTTAAGAAAACCTCACCAGGACCCTCTTTATCAAACGTAAAAGACTTTATGCAAAGAACGTAACCGCTATATCAATGACCACATGGACGTACATAAGCATCCATAGAAGCATACATGGTGTGTATGTGCTCAATATATGCAATAAAATGACAATAAAAGGCTGAACGCACAGCCCAAAAACTAGCCAATAACACCTGCAAGTGTTTGTCAACTCTGAGGTTTTAGGCTCAAAAAAGCGTGCATAAATTTGCAGCAACTACTCCCACCAAAACTGAAACCGCTTTGAGGGACCAAAACATGTTCAAGGTAATTTCAACCTTCGTCTTTACCCTTCTTCAAACACCAGAAGACTGTAGATTAGTGGCAAGAGAATGCCACAGTTAAGCGAGCTCCGGGGAAACAGTACTAGGATGGGTGACCTCCCGGGAAGTACCTGGAACCTCTATATTCCTTGATCATTGAGGTCCTCCCTCCGGCACAGCCAACGGCACCAACGGTGACTTTGGTGACTCAGATGATGTCAAGGTATGCCAAGGTCTATGCCTTGGTCGCCACCTTAGTCGTAAGCCTTGGAGAAAGCCGGGGGGTGGCTTTGCTCCGACAAAAGGAACAAAGCTTTAGCATCAAACTGCTCTAATACCAGTTAAGTATTTCAATGGCAATGCACCACAATGCGCTCTCCTTCTCACAAGCTCCACGCTGATATGCTCAGAGTAGAAATCCAAACCTATGGCTGCACACGATACTCCGCACAGAGACTGCAGAATACGTAGAAAAACATAGTACACAGGGAGCATGATGACAGACTTCTTAGGTCTTACAAATGCGATCGAATTTATAGTCTATGGCTGATTACTCCACTATATGTTTTATAAAGAACATATACAAAGAAGTGTCTAGTGGCCATTTGGCCTTTCACATGGACACTAACGGTAACGATAAGTATTTGGTAGTTCATCATATACTGTCACTCTAGCACAATGGTGAGTACCAACGTGAGGAGATACACCTCATAAATGTCAATCCGTGGAGACGTGAGGACCGGTATGAAGACCGCGAGCAAGTGATGGCACAAGTGCGTGAGTGAAAGCATACAAGCATGCACACACATACACACACACGTGCACAAGGTAAGAGCAAAGAGTGGAACAATGGAAAGCTTCGATTACCAAAGAGCTCTCTTACAAAACTGAAATCTACAACAAGCTAACCCAAAAATGAGCTCTCCAGCCCTTTTTATAGTTTTTGAGTGGTTTTGGCCCTGTCCAGACCTAGTGTCCGGCCTAGTTAAAAATTAGGTTCTAGGGCTTATTTGGGGGCTCAAACGGAATCTAAAAATTATGAAAATTGGTAGTATGATACATCTAATACTCCTCAAGCTCAAGGACTCCTTGGCTTGAACAAAATGGAGCTGTAAAAATAGAAAATGGTATTTACAATGATATTTAGTGATAAAAATCACTATTTTTATAGGGATTTCTTCTGAAAATTTGACATGTGAATCTTGGAGCTCCCTACTTGCTCCTTCTTCTCATGTGTTCACTTCCTTGATGCGCTTCCATGCTTTGTCCTTGATCTTGAGCTGCAACACTCCCCCCCCTCTTGAGTCTGTCGTCCCTGACAGACCCTTGTTGTAGTGGTTGTTCTATGTAGTAGATTGAGAGGTAGTGCCCTTCATGTGTCAACAGCACCGGTCCATCTTTCCAATGCAGCTTGGTCATTTGTCTGGTTCTTCACTTTGTCATTGCTGCCTTTGCATGGACTTCTTCCTTGTATTCCAGCTTGATATTGTCTTTATGAGCTTTCGAAAATTGTGAGCTACTCAAAAGAGGTTATCACTGTGGATTATGAGTAACTCCCATGGTGCATTGCTTCTGCACTTGTTGTTGTCACCGTGATGTCCGCTGGTTCGTCCAAAGATGGGGTTCCGTGTTTTCATGCCCAGTACTTGTAACCCAGAAATGATGATGGGTAAGTGCTTTAGTGCGTGGGTTGAACAAAATATGTGCCTTGTGCAAGGCCTTGTAATGTGGCCCTACGTATGCGTACTTGGAAAATGCATGGCAAGAAGTATGGTGCAAGAGATTGGGTCTTGAGTTAAGTGCTCAAGGGTATGCTGACGAAGAGTTTTCCTAATCGATCATGGTTATAGTGTTGTTGAAGCATACACGTCTTACCATGGTGAAGGGTCCGTTGATCTTCATCTCTTCGTGTTGTGTTCCATCATGGTGTTTGACCATCGGCTTGTCCATTTGTTGATGGATGTCCTTGCTGAAAGTTCACTGATGAGCATTTTCAAGCACAGTCCTCTTCTTTGCTCCTTTTTTATATATATATATATATATATATATATATATATATATATAATTTTTTTCACACGATGGCATCAAACAAGAAGAAAGAGGTTAGTATCAATAATATATTTTGCATGTGAAAATTGTGTCTCCTGTGCCTGGGATTTCTCATTTGTGTCTATGCACGGCCATGTAAGGTGGCCCTATATTGATGCATACTTTGGAAATGCATGACTTGAATGGTGCAAACGACTGGGTTATGCCAAAGGCACATGGTTGCTGCTGGTTGAGGCTTTTGATGTTACTTGCATACTTGATAAATTCTTTGATTGGAGGTGTCTATTGGATCTCGAAATGATGTAATCCTCCGGATTGGAACCCATTTTGGAATAGGGTTGGGTACTTTAGAGATCACCTCAAGCCACTTCACCTTTGTATGCTTTCCAAACTTGGGTATCCCGTGTGGTTGGCCTTTTGGTTCTGGGGATGTTGTTGGTGCTTTTGGCTTCCAAACCCATATCCTTGATGATTGCCTGCTTACTTTTGCAGAAGGGTTGGGTTTATCTTCGTTTGTTCTTTGTGTTTTGTTCTTCCCCTTTGCTTTCCTTGGCTTCTTTGTTGAGACCTTTTGCATGGTGGGGAGCATAGGCCGTTGTGTATGTAAGAGCTTCTTGGGTACCCACATCTGTAATCGCCCGTGTTGAGCTGTAGTTAATTTTTTAGGCACCCAAATTTGTACATGATTGTGGTCGGCCTTCTTTGATAGCTTCGGTACCCAAATTTGTTGGATTCTTCGTGCTTGAGCCTGTCGTAGGTGCTTGGTCCTCTTTTTTTCATGTTCGATCTGGTTGGGTGGGAAGCTTTGAGGCAACATCGATGGTTGCACTCCTTTCTCTACCCAGATCTGCTTCATGCCCATAACTTCTTTCTTCTTGAATTCTGTCTGTCGAGTTGATATAGCAGATGTCATTTTTGCTTGCCTCCTTGGTTGGGTTACACTTGCATTAGTATGTGAAGGAGAAGGGAGGTGTGCTGGCCTTTGAGCTTTGGCTTTCATGATTGAGTCCTTGTGCGTCAGAGGGTCGGTGACACACACAAAATTTTCTTTATGAAGATTAGTTTCAGGAGAACTCAGAGAATGTGTGACCTTTGGATTTGTGAGCATGCACTTGCCTAATTCTAATGTAATGCATTGTTCATGTACCCAAACTTGAAGAAGTTGACTTCTTAGGTTCAAGTTGACTGCATGGTCATAGATCCAATCTTGACCTAGGACAAGTGGCTCTGTAAGGTCTGCATCATGACACACGAGCATTTTGACTTTCATTGGAACATCTTGAAGGTAGATGGGAAGTTCCACCTTGCCTAAACAAGGGGTTTCCACACCTCCCAATCCTATGAGATAGGCTTCTATAGGCTTGATGTCCAATTGCAGGTCTTGGCAGTATGAAAGTCTAACTGCACTAGTTGCTGCACCTGAGTCAATTAATGCTCTCACAGTCTTTGCATGCTTCCCTTGCCCTACCGCTATGGTCACAAATGGACGTCGATCAATTATTTGAGAAGCAGTTAGGTCCGATTTTTGGCACATGTCCATGTGATATTTTGGAGCTTTTGTGTTGATCTCTAGGCCTAATCGTCGTAACTTATTTCTTCTGATGCGCTCTCTCGCCTCTGCTTGTGCTTCTTCTCTAACCCTTAACTCCTCTTCTTTTCGCTTCTTAGCAGTGTTGAGTCTCATTAGCATTTCCTTTGTAAGAGGTTCTTGATATAGCTTGACTCGACAACCACTGATATAGTTTGGTAAGACATCGCCTTCTAGTGTGACCAATTGAACTGCACCGCTAGTAGAAATTCTATTAATGATCATGGGTCCATATCCTCTTTTTTCCAATTTACGGGCATGTTGCTTTAGTGTATAAACCAACACGAGGTCTCCCTCTTTCAAGCCTTTATCCTTGATATGTGCATCAAAGTAAGCTTTTTGCCGTTTCTTTGCAGCATAGATGCGTGCCGCTGCTCGTAGCCTTGTCTCACCTAAGCGTTCTAAATCAAAGATCCTCGAGGATAACTCGTGTCCATTCCACTCATGCTCTTGTGCTACTTTCAAGGCTGGGATTAGGAAGTTCAATGGTAGCACGGCATTCTGTCCAAAGACCATCTGAAATGGGGTAGCATTGAGGACCGTTTTGTAGGCAACTCGGTATGCCCAAACAGCATGATGAAGTTGTTTGTCCCAAT
Source organism: Ceratopteris richardii (assembly GCA_020310875.1). Taxonomy (NCBI): domain Eukaryota; kingdom Viridiplantae; phylum Streptophyta; class Polypodiopsida; order Polypodiales; family Pteridaceae; genus Ceratopteris; species Ceratopteris richardii. The sequence continues at coordinate 19,395,271 of CM035435.1, read as the reverse complement.
CAGAGCGTTTATTATTTACAAGTTTCGTCAATACGTTACATAGGATCTTATTCGTGCTCTCGGCTTGTCCATTAGCTTGTGGGTGATAAGGGGCAGACTTCTTGTGTATCACCATGAATTCTTGAAGGAGATGTTCTATGACCTCATTCAAGAAGTGCGTACCTCTATCACTAACCAATTCTATTGGTAACCCATATCTAGTGAACACATTTTCGAATAGGAACTTAGCCGTCGTTCGAGCATCATTCTTTATCGTGGCTTTTACTTCCACCCACTTTGTAAGGTAATCTGTGGCTACAATAATGTATTCTGCATGGGAGTTTCTAGCTAGGGGGTTAATAGGACCAACAAAGTCTATGCCCCACTTCGAGAATGCGCGCCCTCCCATCATTGGCCTTAAAGGCATCTCATCTTTTCTTATTGGATATTGGGCACGTTGGCATGTGTCACATTTCTTCACATAAGTATGTGCATCCATATGAAGAGTGGGCCACCAAAGTCCTGAGAATAAAATGGTCTTAATTACTCTGTCAGGCCCAAAGTGTCCACCTGCAGCACCGCTGTGTGCAGTTTCTAAGACTTTCAAATAGTCTGATTCATGAACGCACAGTCTTAGGTAACCATCCTTGCCTCTTCGATATAAGTTGTCTCCTACCAAGGCATAGTCTTGAGCCTCTTGCTCCATGCTCCGTTTTCTTGCAAGACTAGCCTGATTGGGTAATGTTCCCGATCTCATGAACTCAACCAATGGAGCACTCCAATCTGGGATTATTGACACATGATAAAGAGTGGCATGCTCCACTGGGGGTCTCTTCAGGCACACCGGACAATTCTGGATCCACTCCTGTATTTCTTTGTCCATGCTAGGCCAATACACTCCTAAACGTTTTAGATTCTGCAATGTTCGTTGTTTAGAGTAGTGATTTCCTAGCAGTCCCTCATGGGCTTGTTGCATCCAACTAGTATGTTCGTCGTCCTCAACACAACAAGCTAATACGCCCTCGGTATCTTGCTTGTACATACTTCCGGCCAATATTTGATACTTTTGTGATTTTACAATTTCTTCTTTGCTTGTTTTCACATTTTTATTTGCAGGCCCAAAGGTTAGGACTGGTACCAACTTATTTGCCCATTTAGGAACAACTTCTAAATTGAACAGATAAGCATCGGGCAATTCATCAGACACTCCTTGCGGTGGCTCTCCTGAAGTGATGCGAGAAAGATGGTCTGCCCTAGGATGGGTTCTACCTTTCCTGACAACAACTTCAAAGTCGTATTCCATTAGTAAGAGGAACCATCTTACTAAGCGGCCTGTATTGCAAGGTTTATTGACCAAATATAATAAGGCTTGATGATCGGTGAAGAACTTAAACTTGTTGGCCAATAAATAGTGTCTAAATTTCTTTACAGCATATACCATGCCTAAGCCTTCTCTTTCGGTTGTGGTGTAGTTTCGTTCAGCAACATTCAATTGCCTGCTAGCATATGCTATAGGCAAATCTAAATTCCCTTCACCAGTTGGTTGTGACAGCACACATCCTATTGCATAACTGGATGCATCCACATGTACATGGAATGGCTTATTCCAATCAGGAGTCGTCAGTATTGGTGCTATGCACAAGCGTCTCTTCAACTCATTGAAGGAATTCTCGCATTCCTCGTTCCACTCAAAATTTGTTAACAACCCATAAACAGGTTTAGCTATGATGGCATACATGTGGATAAACCTACGGTAATATCCACAATGGCCCATAAAGGCTTGTACCTCTTTAACATTCCTTGGCCTGGGCAGCTCTGCTATTGCTCTTACTTTGTCCTCATCTGTTGAAATTCCATTCTTAGAAACAATGTGACCTAAGATTTTACCTTGTCGTACCATGAACACACACTTCTCTGGGTTCAGACACACTCGGTATTGTCTACACTTATTGAAGATTTGTCTGAGCTCAGGAATATGACATCTCCTTTCTTGGGAATGAGCACATAAATCGTCCACATATACTTCTAAGCTTTTTCGCAAGAACTCTTTGAAGACATGACACATGAGCCTTTGGAAGGTTGCAGGTGCATTAGTCAGCCCAAATGGCATCACACGAAATGCAAAGACTCCCCACTCTGTGGCAAAGGCCGTTTTGTGTTGATCTTCTGTGGCAATGGCTACTTGGTTGTAACCTGAAAATCCATCAAGGAAGCTATAAACTTCCTTGCCTGCAACACGCTCCAATAAATGATCAGTGATTGGAAGTGGGTAGCTATCTCTAATCGTAGCGGCATTAACGTTTTTAAGGTTAATACACACACGTAACTTTCCATTCTTCTTGGGCACCACTACAACAGGGGACACCCATTCAGTATGCTCAATTTCATAGATGAATCCGGCTTCAATCAATCTGTCGATTTCTTCTTTTATTTTGGCTGCATAGGTGTCATTATATGTGTAGGGCTTCTGTTTGGTGGGCTTGGCATCTGCTATCATGGGGATCGTATGAGAACAAACCTTCGGATCTACTCCCTTCAAGTCTCTATAGTGCCAGGCAAACACATCCCTATATTCCCTTAACAAAGCTACCAACTCTGCTTCCTCTTCTTTACTTAGGTCGTCTCCTATGTATGTACATCTCTCTTCATTTTCTTCAATGGTGACTACAACTTTTTTGGTCTTTTCTTTGTTATCATATGCTTCTCCTGTCGTGGCCTCTCTCTTAGGCATTCGTACCAAAATTTTTCGGTCTTCCACTTCATATTTCTTGAAATTTTCTGGTACTTCAAATAATTGCTCCTCCTCTCCTTGTTTAACTACTTTTCTTTTCTTTTTCTTTTGACTACCTTCACTCCCATCCTTTGAATTTACCGTTTTGATGCTTGTGAGAGGTTCTTCTTCTTTTTGCATAAATACTCCTATGTCTTCAAGATAGTGCTCCTCTGAATTAAAGCAGCTATCCATCACAATGGACTCTAGATCATCATCGTCCTCTTCTTTTTCTATGAAGTCACTAGGGTCACATTCTTCTAGCAAGGGCTGACACATGAATACTGAAATATCATATCCCTCCTCATCACAATGAGGCGTCCATTGTTCTTCATTGACAGCAATGTCCATGGTGGCTAGGATTTCTGCCCAACCATGAGGCTCAAATTCCTCATCTGGAAATATCATTGGCGTATAGGCTGGGTCTCTAACTGGTCTATCTCCTTGAGAAGTTCCTTTTTCTCTGGCCTTTAAGCGTTTTTCCTCTTCCTTTGCGACCTTGCACATCCACAAATGAGTATCCTCATGCATCCAAGATGTATCAGATGAACTTTTAGAATGCAGAGAGACTGAATCTTCTTGCTCCTTGTGGATAGGATTCCACTGTAGGGGTGGAACATCTCTGAAGGTGTAATCCTTCAAATTTACCTTGGTCGTGACCCCTAAGCGTTGCAAGTATAAGGAATTGGTTCCCCAATCCTGTACCACTTGCAGTTGTCGTAGGAAGGGCCTTCATATAGCATTATTTTTGTAATCCTTCAAATTTACCTTGGTCGTGACCCCTAAGCGTTGCAAGTATAAGGAATTGGTTCCCCAATCCTGTACCACTTGCAGTTGTCGTAGGAAGGGATCATCTCGTAGACATTATTTTTGTCAAAGTTACATATAGCAAATGTGTGCTCAAACTCTACTCCACAGGTGGTTAGAGTTATCCCTTCGAGCAATCCTAGAGGTCTTTCCACATGGCCGTCAGCCATCTGAAGCTTCATTCTAGTTGGTTTTAATGTGGGCTTGCCCCATCGCTTCCACAGGGAGGTGGTTGCAATAGCAGCACCAGCACCTGAATCTATGATTGCTTTGGTTGTGTAACCTTGGTTGGTGATTGGAAGATAAGTATTGCCTTCTTCACCTTCACACATGTCCCCTATTTTATCAAGAGGTATCTCCGGAACTTTCTCTTTAGAGCCTACTTTTGGCATTTTGGAATCAAGTTCGGGAACTTGATCCTTCACATGATTCCATAGCTCGGGTTTTGCTTTGAGCAGCTCCTCTACCGTGAGATGACACTGAACTTTAGTGTTCTTCACGACATCAGTGTTTCTTGGAATCACCGAGTCTTCATTTCTTACCACTATTGTGGGAGCTCTAATCTGGACAGATTCAGTTTCCCATGGGTCTGTGAACTGTGGAAACTCTTGTAAACAATTAGATTCAAAATCTAACCGTTCATCTTCTTGTTGCACTGTTTCTTCTCCATAAGTAGATGGAATGTCTTGTGGAAACTGATCATGAAGGTCATCAATCTCAAGGATAGGAGGAGGATTATCCTTCTCCTTGGCCCATTTCTCTTCTTGTATTTCCCGCAAGAACGTTTGAGAGTGTTGTTGAATTGAAAGAGGCTCTCCCTCATCTATGGAGTCAGGAACATAGACTTTCTTTGGTGATGAGCTTTCTCTTTCAATAGTTAGTTGAGCCTCTGGAGGTAACGAAACGTGTGGCTTGTTTACCAACTGCTCTAATCTATCTAGTAAGCCCTGGAAGTGCAAACCCGGTGTAATAGCATTCGTCTGATTGAATGATTGATTGGCCTCGAACATAGCTTGAGCTAGTTCCACCATTTTAATGCACATTTTTGTCCGTTCAATCTCTAAATCTGCTCTAGGGTAGCTCTTATCTAGGTTTGCAGGTGTTGGCCCTTCTTGAAGTCGAGCCTGATATGCTTTGAACATCATGTCCAAGTGTTCTGGGGTTGGATCTGCAAGAACAGACCCCGGTTGTGGTGGTTCATTTACCGTGGTTGGTGAGTGGGGATGAGGTGATGTGGATGGAGTTTGGACTTGTGAGGGGCTTTGAGAGGCAATATCTTCTATTTTTGTTTTTGCATCCTTCAGGCTTTCTTCTAGATCAGATAACTTTTTGGTCCACTTACGATTGGCCTTCTCTCTAGTATCCTTCCATGTTCTTGTTCTTCTCTTACTAGGCTCTCCTGATTCACTTGGCTCTGATTGCTCAGCTGGTTTATTTTGCTGTAAGGCTTGTGCCCTAGTAACTGCGTGTATAGGAGCCACATTATCGCTACTGGAACTTGAATCCCTTGCTAGGCCGACAACATTAATGGGTGTAACCTTTGGTACACTAGCGGGATGTCCGGGACAATCTCTCAAAAGTTGTTCCTTGCCACACTCTAGACAGACAACTTGTATCGTGATGTTCTGCCCTTGTGTCGGAGCTAGTGTGTGAGGTGGTTTTTGTCTTGGCATAGATTGAGGTTGGCTATTTCCTTCATGTTCATATGTTCTAGTTGCTTCTCGTGGTTCTGGACATGGGCTATACCTAGGAACTTCTCTTCCTTGTTCTGTAGGAGGGTACCCGTATGGTCTATAGTGGGGTGGTACAAATGGTCGCGGCTGTCTATTCATTAGATAGTTGTCATTGTTGTAGTTGGGGTACTTTGGCTCACTATAAGAGTACATGTTAGGCACTTGAGTTGATCGTCTATCGTACGGGTAAGGTTGTGATAATCCTAATGCTTCTTGGTTGCAGACATGAGATGGATGATCCCCACCGCAAAGTGTGCAACTTCCTAACATTGGCATTCTCAAGGGGGAGTTCTGGTAGTTCCTTTGTCCTTGTACTCCTAATTTCTTGGCCACCAACTCTGTCACTTCCTCCACATAACTCAAACTAGAAGTTTCCTTGCTCTTTGTCTCCTCTGATTTGATAGGATCCTGTGTGATTTTGAGATCCTCAGCTAAGTTGTCTTCCAAATCTATGCACTCCTGAAGACACTGACTTAGGGTTTGCAGTCGTTTTACGTATACTAAGACTCTCAATGTTCCATTGGTTAGACCTTCTAAAAATAGGGATATCATTTTTTGCTGAGAAGGTCTCTCGGTCACAGGGCATCGGGTTACGTATTGCTTAAACCTTCGTGCTTCATTTTTTACTGTCTCATTGGGATCTTGTTTGAAACTATGTAGTAAGGACGACGAATTGTGCTTGATCCCGCGCTTCGTGAATTCCCAAATAAGTTCTTGGAATAATTGTTCAATATGTTCAAAGCAATTTGGATCCAGAGATTGAAACCAAGTTAAGGCTATTCCCGTAAGTGTTAGCCCAAAGGATTCATATTGCATGAAAAAGTCATCCACTTGTTCTGCTCGCAACACCTGCTTGAATTCTGCAATGTGGTCATAGGGTTCTCCTGTGCCATCGTAACGATTCCTCATACATTTGGCCAATTGGATTGGTCTCAGTCTTCTGTCGGGTTCTGGGGATTGAGTTATGATGGGGACACCTTGGGGCGGTTCTGTCCTAAAGGTAGGTCTATTCATATTTCCCATCCTCTGACTAGAGTGGCCGTGGGGGTTGATTCTTGGCATGTCGAATTGTTCATGTAGTCTATCGAGTATGCTACCTTGGCTCATTCGTCCTAACGTCACATTTTCTGTTCTTTGTTGGGTTTCAAATGGGTTTTGCGAGGTAGTTTCCTGATCTCGAGCTAACTCTCCTCTTTCATTAATCTGATTAGGACTTTCAGTTACTACATATATCTGGCCCATTTTGTCCATGTAGACTCCTTCTTCATACTTGACAGCTGGTCTTGGAACTATTTCTAATTCGGTGGTGTTTCTCATTCTTGCTACTGTCCTCTGTAGACCATCAAGGTAGATGGGTATTCCTTGCAAGTTAGTGGATATATATTGAAGAGACATTCGATATTCGCCTTCCACTCTAGACATAAAACCTTCCCTAGGTACGGAACTATGCATGTCTTCAGAAACCAAGAGCCTCTCCCAGTTAAGTGACATTTTTGACTCACTTGTCTATGAACTCAGCACGTAGAGTTAACCCCTGAGTTGGGAGTCCCTGACTTGATTGTGTGGTTGATCTTAGTTTCAAGTGATATGGTACTTTATCTATCTCTTCCTAGGTATCATCTTGAGCTTAGGTCCATAAGTCTTGTCTACAAGTCCACAATTGTCCTTTGAATTGCTCAAAATCTTGTGGAACCCCTTGCTTCCTAGTCCAACCTGAGGGTCAACTTAAAAATACCCTATCTAATAATCCTCACGAGCTTTCCAACAAAACCAAAATCACAGCAAACGGATTTCGTATGAGAAAGTTATGCCAGTTCAGGGTTTTGGGGGTTAAAATAGGGAAACAGGGTCTCTCAGGAAATGCTCCAAATCAGGCGATACACGACATTTGTAGGACACGATACTTGCTACTTGAGGAACTCGATACACGATACTTGGTATGTATCGCGATACCTGAAGTAGGCGATACACGATCCTCAGCAAGTATCGTGAGCAAACTCCACGATACACGATCTTTTATAGGTATCGCGATCGCTGTATAACGATACACGATACTTACCTTGTCACGATACACGATAGTTGAGAAATATCGCGATACTTGATGTCCACGATACTCGGGCAAAACGATACTTAGCTCAAGACGATACTCGATATTTAGAAGAAAACGATACACGATCTCTGACTTAGGCGATACCCGATCTCTGATAAATATCGCGATCTCTGGTTGAAACGATCTTTGGCACCAACGATACTCGATACTTGGCTCAAAACGATCGACGATACCTGAACAAAACGATACACGATCCTTGGCAAGTATCGCGATCTCTGAGAAGCGATACACGATACTTAAGCCAAACGATACACGATCTTTGATCGAGACGATACACGATCGCTAGTGAGTATCGTGATCTCTGATCAAAACGATCTCTGGACCAAACGATACCGAAAGGAGGGAAATATCGCGATACTCGACCACAGGAGTAAAACGATACTTGCTAAGTATCGTGATACTCGACCGCGGGAGCAAAACGATACTTGACCCTTAGACAAATTTTGGGAAAGATTTTTTCTAAGTTTTGGTTGTACACATGCTCTATTCTTTCCTCTCTCCTCTCCTCACTCTCTGTATCACCCCAAAACACTTCTTTCACCTCTGTCAGTACCAAACGATACCTGACACAGATCGTTTCCCTTTCCACACTTAGTTTACTGAGAAAGTATAGATTAAATGGGTGTTTGCTCACCTTGAGAGCCTCTCTAACTTCTTAGTCACTTCCCCTTGCTCTGTGTAACCCCAGTTTGCCCGATTTCTCACTCACGATCTCTGGCGCAGCTTCCGCGATACTTGGTGCAGGTTCGTCTTGTCCAGGACTATTCACTCAGATTTTTTGTTATTTTTGGTACTACTTCTTCAGCGCCTCTGTTCTGCACCCTCTCTAAGCTTCTTGCTCACAACCACAAGTAAAAACAAGGTGAATGTACTCTAAAAAATGGAGAAAAACTGAGAAGATGAAGGTGGGTGGAGATGGTGATGATGGTGAAGATGAAGAAGAAGGAAAATTCAGAAACTGAACGGAAAATGATGATTTTTTTACCTTCCAACGTCGCTACTCTACGTCTTACCGTCACACGCTCGTCCTCCAAGCTCTCTCCCCGGCAACGGCGCCAAATTTGGTGTCACTCTAGCACAATGGTGAGTACCAACGTGAGGAGATACACCTCATAAATGTCAATCCGTGGAGACGTGAGGAACGGTATGAAGACCGCGAGCAAGTGATGGCACAAGTGCGTGAGTGAAAGCATACAAGCATGCACACACATACACACACACGTGCACAAGGTAAGAGCAAAGAGTGGAACAATGGAAAGCTTCGATTACCAAAGAGCTCTCTTACAAAACTGAAATCTACAACAAGCTAACCCAAAAATGAGCTCTCCAGCCCTTTTTATAGTTTTTGAGTGGTTTTGGCCCTGTCCAGACCTAGTGTCCGGCCTAGTTAAAAATTAGGTTCTAGGGCTTATTTGGGGGCTCAAACGGAATCTAAAAATTATGAAAATTGGTAGTATGATACATCTAATACTCCTCAAGCTCAAGGACTCCTTGGCTTGAACAAAATGGAGCTGTAAAAATAGAAAATGGTATTTACAATGATATTTAGTGATAAAAATCACTATTTTTATAGGGATTTCTTCTGAAAATTTGACATGTGAATCTTGGAGCTCCCTACTTGCTCCTTCTTCTCATGTGTTCACTTCCTTGATGCGCTTCCATGCTTTGTCCTTGATCTTGAGCTACAACATATACTCCCTTTGATTTCTCTCCATTATTCAGTGTAGATAGATGGTTTACCCTAATGTGACTTTCTCCTTGTTTTACTATCACTTCAAAATTAAACTCCATCAACAACAAGAACCATCTAATTATTCTCCCTATATTACAAGGCTTATTTAACAAGTATAATAAAGCTTGGTGATCTACAAAGAATTTGAATTTATTTTCCAAGAGATAATGTCTTAACTTCTTGACTGCATAAACCATGCCTAATTCCTCTCTCTTAGCGGCTCTAGGATTTTCTTAGCTTGCTTAAGTTGTCTATTTGCATAAACAATGAGAAAGTCCAATCTCGTATCCTCTATTGGTTGAGCTAACATGCATCCCAATGCAAAGTTAGAAGCATCTACATGGACATGAAAACTTTTCTTATAGTTTAGAGGTTTTAGTATTGGTCTTGAACTTAACCATGTTTTCAAATCTTTAAAGTCTTCTTCACACTCATCAGTCCACTCAAATTTTGTGATTAAGACATATAATGGTATAGCAATTAAGGCATAATATGAATAAGTTTTCTCTAGTATCCACAATGACCCATAAATGCTTGTAGCTCTTTCACTATTGTTGGTCTTGGCATCTTACATATCACTCTTGTTTTTCTCTCCTCATTAGTAGAAATACCATTCTTAGAAACTATATGGCCTATGATTCTTCCTCGTCTCACAAAAAATACACACTTCTCAAGGTTTAGAAAAACTCTATAGATTTTGCATTTTTGAAAAATTTGTCTAAGCTCCACCACATGTTTTGATCTAGCTAACAAAAAAGAATAGAAGTCATCAACATACACTTTCGTTGTTTTCCTTAGAAATTCCTTGAATACATGACATATCAAACATTGAAAAGTAATAGGTGCATTGGTTAAACCAAATGGCATAACTCTAAATGCAAATGCACCCCATTCCATAGCAAAAGCACTCTTATGTTGATCTTCTAAAGGTATAACAACTTGATTATACCCAAAGAAACCATCAAGAAGACTATGTACTTCTTTCCCCATTACTCTCTCTAGCAAATGGTCAGTGATTGGTAATGGATAATTATATCTTATAGTAGTAGCATTGATTTTCTTTAGGCATATGAAAACCCTACGTTTCCCATTTTTCATTAGAAGTACTAGAGGTGATATACACTTAGTATGTTCAATCTCATAAATGAATCCTACTAACAAAAATATATGTCCTCTGACTTTAATGCATTTTTGGCTGAATGTGGGATAAAACATCAATGTACAGTGCCGTATACATCTCAATAGAATGGAGTTGTTGAATGAAGGAACAAGTCACTCATGGAGATGGCGAGGTGTATGGTCAAGAGTCAGGCTTTACCACATAGTTTTGGGCTTGAGGTTGTCATGTGTGCAGCATATGTACTTCATAGATGCCCCACGAAAGCACTATAGTCTATCACTCCATATGAGGCTTGGCATGGTCGTAAGCCATCTATTGCTCATCTACATGTTTTTGGTTGTCTGACATATGCATTAGTGCCTGAACAACATTGTAGAAAATTGGATGATAAAGCAGTAAAATGTATTTTTATTGGGTACAGTTTTGAAAAAAAGGGCTATCATATGTATCATCCATAGACTAAACGCATTCTAGTTAGACGTGATGTTGTTTTTGTGGAAGATGCTATTCAGCCCTTACTTTCATGTACTAAGGAGACATTTGTTAGCTCCAAAGACATGTATGATACTTTGCTACCTCTTTTTATAGGTGGACAATCTAGTGATGGTCCTAATAAGGCAACTTCTCAACCTTTGCAGGTTTCATGCGATGATGCAGATCATTCCATTTTTGATGTAGATTTACGTGTTGCACTTGTTGATGAGAGAGCGGATATTGAGCAGGCAAAACCATGCCAAAATGGTTGGTGTAGACTTTGCATGACAGCAAATTAGATGCAGCTCTATCATATCGTACTCATTCAGGCTCTCATAGTGCCTCTTTTACATCAAATTGCTATGCTATGGCTGCCTCTAGTCTCTATGATGAGACTGAACTGAAGCACAAAATTTTGAACATTGGATGGTTGTAATGCAATCTGAATATGATGCTATCATGAAAAATGGTATCTAGTCTTTATGTGACTTGCCTCCTAGCAGGAAGGCCATTGGCACTACATGGGTATACAAGTTGAGGTGTAAGCTTGATGGAACAATTGACAGGTATAAGGCTAGGCTTGTTGCAAAGGGTTATGTGTAGGAAAAAACATTGATTTTGACTAGACCTTTGCAGCTACTTGCCGAATGACTACTGTTCATAGCATCTGCGCACTTGCATCTCATCATGGTTGGAATGTACATTATTTGGACATTAAAACAAAATTTCTAAATGGTGACTTGCATGAAGAAGTGTATGTTTTTTTCAGTCCCATGGCATTGTGTAGAAAGGGCATGAAAACTAGGTGTAAAAGGTTAAGAAAGGATTTATATGGTTTGAAACAAGGACCACATGCTTGGTATGAAAAGATAAATGCCTATCTGGTTGCACATGGTTTTGAGAACAGTCAAACTGAAAGCACCTTACATGTTAAGCATGCTACTGATGTTCTTCTGATCATTGTGGTATATGTTGATGATATGCTGCTCATTGATCCTCATGAGAAGCATATTGCTGATTTTAAGGCTTATTTGCAAGCCTCATTTGAGATGTTTGATTTGGGACATTTGCATCATTATTTGGGCATTTAGCTTATGCACGTTGATGGTGGAATGGCTTTGTGTCAAACAAAACATATTGACACATTATTGCAGTGTTTTGGCCTTGAAGACTATAAACCTATTGCCAGTCCTATGGAGACAGGTTTAAGATTGAGTCTTTGTGATGTTGGAGATGCATTTGATGTTTTTCTCTATCAGCAAGCTGTTGGATTCTTGATTTACTTATGCATTGTTGCGCTAGATATTTCGTTTGTTGTCTCATAGATGAGCAGATTTATGCATTGCCTAGGTGTCAAGCATTTGCATGAGTTTAAGCGCATCTTTCGCTACTTGAGTGGTACTCAGCTACTTGGGTTGTTTTATCCCAAGGGGGGATCCCTATAGCCAGATTTGTAGGCTTTTTTTGACTCTGACTAGGCTGGTTGCTATGACACTCATGTGTCCAAAAGTGGTTTTTGCTTTATGCTTGGTAGCTCATGTCTATCTTGGGTGAGCAAGAAGGTGTTGGAAGTGAGGTAGGCCCTTAGCTCATGTCATAGGTCCATGGTTCCATAGTTCCAGTCATGTACAACATTAATTCCAGCAATCTTCCATATTGACAAAACATGAACATACCACAACTTAATCATACAAATGATGAGACAAAGATAGAGAAAGAATAGACAACATGTGTAAGGTGTTACGTAAGCCATCGCTTACTCATAGTATCATATATACCAATGTTCAATGTACAATGTGGGAGTAAAATTCTCAATCATTCTATGTGATGAGAAATAGATGAATGAGTGAATGTACAATGTAACAAACATATTCAGATGTGTGGGCAGTACTCTGAATATACATGAGATGTGTGACCTTAAAGGTTATAGAAGAGTGAATATGAGTGACTGAATGAGGAAGGATCAGTGTGAAACTGATGGTCAACAAACCTACATCTAAACTTAGGCTATGGAAGACCCTAAGTCAGATACGTGTGTGAAAAGATCACATACTTATAAAGTAGCATAGAATGCTAACAAGATTGTTGCCGGAAATCCTCAAACTCATGTGAACACACCTTCTCAAACACCTCATAAAAATATGCATAAAGCATATAAGTACTGATTCTCTTGTACCTATGCCAAATAGGACTCCTTCTGATATGAACACCACAGCCTCCATAAACTTCAAGTAGTACCTGTGTGCATAAAGAGAATATGTACCTGAATACTTAACATAAGATGTGAATCTTATGTTAATCACCATCTAATGTCTTTGAAGTAGCGCGACATCTTCTTGTAGAAGACAATCTTCAACCTAATATCTTCCTGTAGAAGATAATCTTCAAAATCATGTAGATGGTCCCATCCAATGTCTTTGAAGTAGCCAGACATCTTCTTGTAGAAGATAATCTTCAACCTAACATCTTCTTGTAGAAGATGATCTTCAAATACATCATGTAGATGGGCGATCCTCACCATCAAGCTGCTAATAATCAAGTCTTCTTGCCATGAACAAGAGATGGCCTCCTCTCCATGAGCTAGAGTGTGAGCACACCCTTCATCTTCTCCAAGAAGAATCATTAAGAAGAACTCCATAGCTGCTCCTCAACATGCTTCAAGTTAGCACCATGGCTGCCCCATGTGCTAGAAGAAACACCACCTCTACTGAGGTCTAAGCTCTAGAAAGCTTGTGTTGATCCTAGGTGAAGGATACATGAATAATGAGCCATGCTCTCATTATATAGTAGTGTATGTACTTCAAAACCTCTTCCAAAAGCTTAAAACACTCGCCAACGCTACGATCGTTAAAGCTTCAATAAAGCACGATCATAAGAAAGCATGTTCGTAGTTTTGGCGCTGTCCGTTCGCGAATATAAAAGGAAAAGCTAAGATTAAATCTAACTTATGTGTTGCGCCGTTGCTGGACACGGGGTTTGAACCCACGCCTTACGTATGAGAGTCGGTTGACTTATCCAAGGCACTCGTCGTGGTTTGTTGTACAAGGGAGTGAATACAACTTGTACACATGCTTTAAACAGTGGATAAATTTGACCAATCCTTCACCAATGGGACATTGTTTTCCAACAATCCCCCCTGCAATGTCATATTGGTACAATCTGAACTGGATCTGAAAACTTATCACAAGCTGCAAACTATTACAAGCTTCAAGCTTGTACTCCCGCACTGACCTTCAAACCTGAATTTGACTTTTCTTCAAAAAATCTGAACTTGCTGAATATGAACCATAATACTTGAGAAAATATGCAAAGATATCCAATAGTGTTCTCATCAAGCAATCACTGCTTGACAACAAATATAGCATGAACTGTATTTGAACCTGCTATCTCCTGTCTTCAAGAACCTGAAAACATACACTAGGATCCACATATTTGCATTTACCTTCCAAAAAGGTTTCTCAATGTACTTCTGCTGCATCATGTAAATACACTAAACAAAATCAAGAACTGAATCCTGGAACCTGTGACTGTGAACTCACAACTTAGTGCATTATGAACGCTGCTGGTTCATCTCTGACTGTACTCAACTCAATATGAGTCAAAAAATCTATGATGTCATAATGTCTTCATCCTTTAAATCCTTCATACCTCTTTCCTTCAGAACTTGGTATAAACATATATGTGCGCACTTCTGAAACATACCTCTCTGAAATATCAAGCTTCTCTTCAATAGAAATCTGGAACCTTCTCCTGAACAGGAACATCCTAACAGGAACTTTCTCCAAATATTCTTCTTCTTCCTTCTTCTTTCAAAGCTGGAACATAAAGAGAACCTGACAAAGGAAATATAGGAATACCTGAAATAGGAATACCTGTAGGTATGACTCTGTATTCTTTCACATATGACTGAAAACAAGTCTTCATGTTTCATCACCCCCCTGGATGACTTAACACTAGTATCCAAAATTCTTCAAATATATCAGACTTTATGAAATGTGGAACGTCTTCCTTCTTTCAATAAATCTGATGTTCAGTGATCAATACCTGTATCTGAAACAAAAATCTCTGAACCCTTTTTTTTTATTAGCACTGCAGTTGCTAATAGCTTTTTACTGTAAGTCTTCAGCTTCCCATATTATAGAATAAGGTTAGCTGATAAAACCTTGCTGAAAGCATTTTAGGATTCATACCCTTCTGCAACATAACAAGTATTTCTATCTCTCTGTAACACAAATCTGATAGAATCTGAATCTTTGACTTACTTCTCCAATGTTAAGAATCTTCACAAACAAAGGATAGACAACTGAATCATAAATACTCAAGATCATACAAGATCTATTCAAGATCAATGATCTCTCTTGTGTAGAATCTGCTCTTATCAAACCTTCAAGATTGAATGTTTGATTTGTTTACCTGAATGTTTCCAAGTGTCCATGCTTCTTACAAAGTTGTAAAACTTTTCTTCAAACAAATCCTTCAAGGAATCTGCAATTCCTACTTGAAACATAAGTGGACAAACTTCTCACCTTGAGAACTCCAAAAGCTGCAAGTTGATACTTCATAACTTTCATATTTTACCCGGGTGAAATGTGATAGTACCTGCTTGATTTTCTTTTGGCTAACTCCACTTTTCAATCAAGTGATAGGATATGATGGAACACCTTTTTGAATACAAACATGTATCCAAAAATCAAGACAATCATTGAAAGTAGATTCTCCATTGACTTGTACATCAACAAGATTCTGAATTTTCTGAAGTTTTCTGAAAATATTGAATATGAGGTAACCTTTTCCAAACATAAAACCTCAACGCAAGTCTTCAACATCTGCTAAAAAGCTCTTTTACCTCAAGAGTTAGATAAAGAAGAAATATACTTCTCTGCAACTTGTCATATACCAAGTAGCTCTGTATTGACAGTCCAAGAATTCTTTGAGGGAACATATAAGCTACCCGTTTAAAAGCTTCAACATAACTCATACACATATGAGTGCTTTTGTTTCTCTCAATGCAATTCTTTGTCAAATCTACTAAATCATGACCAAGTGTAATGCAAAACAATAAACTGCTTCTTCTTTAAACAAGATGTTCTCGTAGACTTGTCTTTGGATGTAGAGGATAAAATAGGAAAAGTATATGGAAAATATGTGAGAAAAGGAAGCCTTACTTTTCTTTTGGAAATGATGGACTTTCTTTTTCTGCATCTTTCTTCCACCTGATGATGTCAACATCTTCAAACTTCTCTTCCATACCTTTTGTTCTCTTCATCTTGAAGTAGCAAACACTCTTGACTTCTTCAACTGAACTTTTCTCTTCCTCTAATGCTAAGAGTAAGAGATAAACATGGTATATAAATGGAAGTTGAATATAGAAACATGTTTTATCATCTCCTCATATCTCTGAATAAAAATTCTGCTTCAAATGTCTGAAACGACTATATTCACCAATCGTTGTCTGAATGATGAATTGCCCTTCTAGAGTTACCTTCTCTAGATACATTTGTACCTTGATATCCAACCAACTTACAACAGAAAAATTGGCTGAAAACAAAACTCATCTCATCTCTGCGCTTGTCTTCTTAGATGAACTTTCTTGCCATGAAAGAGATTTCTCAAAAACTCTCTAGAAAAACCTCTAGATACCTGTTTCGATGTAGCCTTTAACTTTCAAATGATGAAAGCGTATAAAAGCAATCCTTGAATTTCTTCAAATCTCTTCATAACTGCTCTTCTAAGATATGACTTGCAAATGATAATCTGATAGTAGAAACTGATACCTGTGATTTGATGTTGATCTGATTTCTTCATCTTCTCTAAACCATTGTTCTTCCTTGAATTTGAAGTAGTCTTCTCTTCATCAAGTCTGGGGCTTCAAACAATACTTTTGTAAAGTATTTGCATACTCTTCCAAAAATATTCGGCTGCTAATAGATCATCAACTTCATACTCCACACCGATAAATACACATGTGAATGAATTGTCCAATTCTCAAATCTCTACTCATCTAGATTAAGTGTGTATGTCAAATGTCAAATATTAGAAGATGCTTTCAAATCATATGTTGTAAATCTGGAAGTCTAGGAACCTGGGATTATGAATGAGCCTTAATGCATTGATGCCAAAGATCTAAAGTTCTGTAACCAAAACCTTACTGCTCTGATACCAAATGTTGGAAGTGAGGTAGGCCCTTAGCTCATGTCATAGGTCCATGGTTCCATAGTTCTAGTCATGTACAACATTAATTCTAGCAATCTTCCATATTGACAAAACATGAACATACCACAACTTAATCATACAAATGATGAGACAAAGATAGAGAAAGAATAGACAACATGTGTAAGGTGTTACGTAAGCCATCGCTTACTCATAGTATCATATATACCAATGTTCAATGTACAATGTGGGAGTAAAATTCTCAATCATTCTATGTGATGAGAAATAGATGAATGAGTGAATGTACAATGTAACAAACATATTCAGATGTGTGGGCAGTACTCTGAAAATACATGAGATGTGTGACCTTAAAGGTTATAGAAGAGTGAATATGAGTGACTGAATGAGGAAGGATCAGTGTGAAACTGATGGTCAACAAACCTACATCTAAACTTAGGCTATGGAAGACCCTAAGTTAGATACGTGTGTGAAAAGATCACATACTTATAAAGTAGCATAGAATGCTAACAAGATTGTTGCCGGAAATCCTCAAACTCATGTGAACACACCTTCTCAAACACCTCATAAAAATATGCATAAAGCATATAAGTACTGATTCTCTTGTACCTATGCCGAATAGGACTCCTTCTGATATGAACACCACAGCCTCCATAAACTTCAAGTAGTACCTGTGTGCATAAAGAGAATATGTACCTGAATACTTAACATAAGATGTGAATCTTATGTTAATCACCATCTAATGTCTTTGAAGTAGCCCGACATCTTCTTGTAGAAGACAATCTTCAACCTAATATCTTCCTGTAGAAGATAATCTTCAAAATCATGTAGATGGTCCCATCTAATGTCTTTGAAGTAGCCAGACATCTTCTTGTAGAAGATAATCTTCAACCTAACATCTTCTTGTAGAAGATGATCTTCAAATACATCATGTAGATGGGCGATCCTCACCATCAAGCTGCTAATAATCAAGTCTTCTTGCCATGAACAAGAGATGAACTCCTCTCCATGAGATAGAGTGTGAGCACACCCTTCATCTTCTCCAAGAAGAATCATTAAGAAGAACTCCATAGCTGCTCCTCAACATGCTTCAAGTTAGCACCATGGCTGCCCCATGTGCTAGAAGAAACACCACCTCTACTGAGGTCTAAGCTCTAGAAAGCTTGTGTTGATCCTAGGTGAAGGATACATGAATAATGAGCCATGCTCTCATTATATAGTAGTGTATGTACTTCAAAAGCTCTTCCAAAAGCTTAAAACACTCGCCAATGCTACGATCATTAAAGCTTCAATAAAGCACGATCATAAGAAAGCATGTTCGTAGTTTTGGCGCTGTCCGTTCGCGAATATAAAAGGAAAAGCTAAAATTAAATCTAACTTATGTGCTGCACCGTTGCTGGACACGGGGTTTGATCCCACGCCTTACGTATGAGAATCGGTTGACTTATCCAAGGCGCCCGTCGTGGTTTGTTGTACAAGGGAGTGAATACAACTTGTACACTTGCTTTAAACAATGGATAAATTTGACCAATCCTTGACCAATGGGACATTGTTTTCCAACAGAAGGAGGCTACTATGGCCACTTCTAGTTGTGAGGCTGAGTATAGGGCAGCTTTCACAATGACTGTTGAGTGTGTGTGGCTCAGATGCCTTATAGTTGATTTGGATGTTGGTAAGTCTTCTGCCACCACCATGTTCACTAATAGTCAAAGCACATTGGTAGTTGCGAGGAACCCTATGTTCCATGCTCAGACTAAGCACATTGAGGTGCATTAGCATTATGTCAGGGAGAGGTTCTCTGCATTGGAGATCTGCTTGGCAAATGTGCCCATGCAAGAAAACATTGTAGACCTTTTTATGAAGGCTCTACCTAGGTAGAAGTGTGAAGCTTTCTACAAATCTTTGGGCTTACTTCCATTTGTGGATTGATTCCAGATAGCTTGGCACTTCCTTATACATGAGTGTCCGCTCCTTATTCACTGCATCACTCCCAAGGGGGATTTGTTGATATATTTAAGTACTGATATGTGTGAACGCTCTAGGGACACTAGGGCACTTTTCTCCCTCTTTAGGAGGTTTTCTTCCCCCGGAGTATATATATGCCTCTTGCCCTAACGGTCTACTTATCTTTGTACATTCTAGTCGTAATACATTCACTATTGTGTGTTGTGCTCCAAGCTTCTTCTTCTTCTTCCTTATGTTGTTCACCTGATCATCGAGATTTTCTCTCCTCTCTCACTCATGAAGGCCTACAGGAAACACATTTGATAAAGGTAGTCAAAATTCACCTAAGAAGTCCAAGATGCATCAAGGATGTCAAACACAGTTCACATGCAAAGTTTGGAAGAAATCAAGCAAATCCAGGGTAGCGGTCAAAGCTGGTCAAATTTTGGAAATTAGGGCAAAAATTGCAATGTCTCCAAAACACATGAAAATTCAAATTCTTGTAAAGCCTATCAAAGGTAGACTATAGCCTGAATTTCACATGTAAATGGATTTTCTAACGCATTGATATGCCATGTGCATTTTGTAAAAAACGTAATTTTTCCACTTAGAACCTAAAAAAATATTGTATAGGAATTTTTGCTAGCCATATGGTTTGACATGTATAAAGATCATATGTGGCTACATAATTGTACAAATTTTCAAGGCTATCAAAGCTTCCTAGACACCTTTATGCCACCTTGCAAACTTCCAAATGTAGTCAAACTTGTATAAGAGAGATTCAGATCGGATTTTCTTCTCCATATTCCTAAAGCAAACCTTTCAAAACATATCCCTACAAGTTTTCATATTCGTCAAAGGATATTTGAAGGGTCAAAGAGCACAAAATCTAGTTTTCAAGGTCATTGTAGTTTCCTAGAGTAAGAAAATTGAAGGCTTGAAGGGCTGCCACATGGCAAACAATGATTGAACCATGTTGTATGGTCAAGATGAGCTCACATTCAAGGGTGGAGATGTACTAAAGCATAAAGCAAGGAGGATCCATAAGTTTTTTGCATTGGATAAGCCTTTTTTTATAGTCAAAGATCAATAATGCAAAGTTTGCCCAAAAGTAGGAACTTACCTTATCCAAATTGATATCAGCACTGATCCGACGGTCCAGATCAGCCCCAAATCCAATGGTGGAGAATGAATGTGCCTAATTTTTGCCCCCTTGCCTTAGATATCTTTTAAAGAACCAATCCTAGCCATCCATTTGATAAATCCAATGGTTGTAATCAAAAGCAGTTGATCTTAGGGTTAAGAGTTGATTTCTCTAGGCTCAAGGGCTGAAATGCATTCAGAGAACTATATAAACCCCCTTCCACACTCCTAGAACATCACTGTTGGGAATTCATAGGGCCCTTTTTAGCACATGGTTTCCTTGAGACAATCACCCTCAGTTGAGCATGTGAGGATCCAAGGTGGGATAGTAAGAGCATAGTTCCTAGAATCAATTTCAATTTAGACTTCCAATCTAGGATAGGCTCATAAACCCAATTTCTCTTTCTTTGCTCATCCACAATGGAGCGTGTGAGTGAGTAAGAGTTGGTTTTATGAGTCTTAGACTTCTTTAGAAACACATTACGATCCTGGAAAGACATAGGGTCAATGAAGTGGAATCTATCCTCTTACATGTGACATTTCGTTGAACTGTCATGGTGAGAGGGTCATGCAGACCACCTTTGACCAGTAGAATGCTTAGCTTGATGTTTCACAATATTCATGTATATGTATGTCATAATAATATCTTCTAATTCATGTCTCTTGTCTCTTGTCTCTTAGTCTCTTATATATTTTTACATGTCTCCTTCTATTTCTTTCTATTTGTGAGAAGGCTCCGCAATCTTGCGTTGAATCAGTGAGGATGATCCATTGAGGTTGAGAGAAAAATTTTCGATTCATTCATAAATCATGACCCAGATGCATTCATACCACCCACAAACACCCATGCATTTGTTTTAGTTTTGAAAGTGCATAAGAAACTCCATTCTTGGACCATTCTTCCTTCCAAAATTGATTCATTTGTGTGGTTTTCTTTTTGTTCTCATCATGCATAAATCCACAAGAATCCATGCATATGAATTAAATTTTGAAAGTCTATAAGAAGCTCCATTTTTTGGTCCATTCTTCCTTTCCAAATTGATTCATGTGAATGGTTTTCTTTTGTCATCATCATTTATGTTCATGCGTTAATATGTTCCCCTTTCCATAATCAAATCATGGCATCTCTCCTCCCCATACCCACTTTCATCTTCACCTTCACATTTTTTATCACATAATTCTTCCAACACTCACTAGCTTCATACACTATGCATGTGCTAGGACCGGAGCCGATCCACCCGGATTGCGATCACCTCCACATTTGAACCCGACGTGAAACGCTTCATGGAATTTGCTTCTAATCTTGTTGGGAGGTTGTGATCCATATCCTTTAGCATCATCACCATTCTTGAGTGTTGCACTAAACTTCTCACAATATCGTGCACATCTTTTTTGTGAAGTAAATGCATTTATGAGAGATCTAGAACATTGTGCATCACTTGGTTATTCACTTAAGATGGAGGAAGGATTCAAATCCCTTATTGTTGAGAAACAAGGCCAAAGAATAGTCTCTTCTATGTTGAGAGAGAAGGGAAAATTCAATGGCATCAACATAACAAGCTACTTAGATTTGTTTGAAGAGCAAGCTATGATTTTTGGTCTTCCCAAAGATCTTTTGATAACATTCTTTGAACAAATTGTTGATAGCTCTATCATAAACCCTGTCACTCAATATGATTGTCTTCCTTGGAGTGATTTTAGAAAGGATATGCTCAAAGAATTATATCTTAAGGATTATAGCCAACATAATCAAGATGGATTTTTAGGATGGGTCAATTCCCCAAAGCCTAGTAGCTCTATTACTCACTTAGAAAATGAGTATATTAGATGCTATGAACAACTTCATGATGAGGATAAGATAACTTTGGAACCTAATCTTGTGATCAATTTTCTTAAGCATCTTCATCTTGAAACTCATAGGGAAGTTGAACAGTGATTAGAAGAGCCAGGTAAGCGCTATGGTCTTACTGAGAATTGGAAAAAAGTGCTTAAACTAGTAGAAGATGTAGCCCATAGACATCAAAGACAATCCATGATTTATGAGCAAACTAGTCTTCCTCAAGCTAGCCTTCCACAAGCTAAGGAGCAATTTAGAGAACAATCCCATGCTATGCTTTTTGACTCTAGTCATATTACTCAAATGATGGAGCCAAGTCAACGTTTTAAAGTAGAGCCAAAGAAAAGTGTGTCGAACAATCTCAAGTGGAAATTCTCACTAAGAAAATGGAAAGTGCTATTGCTACACAATCCAATTTGGCCAAGATTATAGATGCTTTACAATCTAATTACTTCAAAAATTTCCAAAATCAAATGAACCCAATGTCTTTTCAAGAGCTTAATCAACATGTTATAGCTCCCAATCAAAATCCTAACGTACCTCCTACTCAAGCATATCCAGCTCCTCCAATGCATAATCCTTCAATGCAAAATCCTCATGCCCATGTACAAAATCCTCAAATGTATCAAAAAAAGTATCCTCAGGCTTCTCAAATAGCTTTTCAAAATCCTCAAAATCAAACTTTTCAAAATCATCAACCATATACTATGGACTCTCCCCTTGCACCTCAAGTACCACATCCTGCTTCCCAAGCTCCTCAAATATATCAATTGCCTTATCAGAATCCTAATTGTCCTATTCAAGCAATACCTCATTAAAATTTCCCACCACAAGTTAATCAAAATCCTCAAAATCTAAATGGTTTTGTGCATGGTCCTTGTAGGTGTCCTTGGTGTGATTCATTAGAGCACTTTTTGAGAGCTTGTGAACTATTGAAGGCCATTAAGGAGCAACAACTAGTAATAGACATAGACAAGAAAATTTGTTACTCTCGATCTAGGCTACCTTTGCAAGGAAATTGTGGCAATGGAGGAATGAAAAAGCACTATGAAAATATAACCATAATGGATGCAGGAACTAGAGGGTTGAAACTAGAAGCTCTTGATGAACAAGAAGTAGAATCAAGTAAACCCACAAAGGAAGTTGATTTTTCCATAGAGGCTTTAGTACGAGCACAAGATGAGATTAGGAGACTAATAGCTTGGGAGTCATCGATAAAAGATCAATCTCTTATTTCTCACATATCCAATGTAGAAGAAAAACATAAAAGAGATGAAACTGAGCCTAGTGAAAGAATAGTGACTTGAAAACAAACCTTAGAGGGAATAGAAACCATAATAGAGCAAGGGGAAACATCACAACCAAAAGATAAAAAAACAAGAATGACAACCCAATAAACAAAATAAAGAGGAGAAACAAAAAGGTAAGAATACAAAGCAAAGAAAAATGGAACCAAAGCCTTTAGACAAAAAAGAACAATCAAAACAAACTCATGACCAAACACAGGAACATGAACCAATACAAGATCCTGAGCAAAAACAAAAGAAAACAAAGAGAAAACCTAAAGCCATCTTGATTTCAGAAACTGAAAGAAAAATAGATCCTATGGAGATTTTAGATGATATTTTGCTTAAGAGTCAAGTGACTATATCTTTAGAACAAGTTTTCTCTATTGCAAAGCTTGTTTTTAAAGATTATGGACTTAATTAAAAGGAAGACGACCTTGATGATGATGAAGTACATGTTATAAACAATTCTTAGGACCTATTCAACCAGACCATGAAAATCATGAAAACAATCCTGAAAGTCACTTTAAAAGAAAAGTTTGGCCTAGAGGTACATCAGATATGCATGTTAAAATACAAAATGATAAGAATGCTATCATTGTAAATGCATTAGTAGATTCTGGCTTCGAAGTCAATGGGAATGCAATCACTTCAAGTCATGACGGGAGTGAATCATCCTAGGAATCCTTTGTCAATTAGAAAGAAACCTATTGTTACTCAGGGTCATGAGCATGCTTGTAGTGATTGTGCACCTCGACTCATGTTTGGAGCTACATATGATCAAAATTTTGGATAGAATCCATTGGTGAGGAGGACAACAATGGATTTTGGTTTGACATCTCGCAACCAAACAATATGTACAATAGTTTGTCACTTTGTTTTCCACATTCTACATTAGATTTTCTGTTGAGAAAGATGGATGGACACCTCAAGAAATGAGTTGGTACTACTAATCCCTACTTTGTACCTGCCCTATTTTACTTCAGATTTGATTTGCAGGTCCTTTTAGCTTTCCAATGACACTAAATAAGTGCTATGTACTTTGGAGATGATTCTTCAAACACATTGATCAAAACAGATAAGTTTGCAACTAGCATATGACCAAAAAGTTGTTATTTTGGTCTTGATACCTACTGGATGTTTTGCTCACTACTCATAGCACAGTAGCAATTACAAAAATTCCGTATGAGGGTATCTAATTATCTTTGTGAGCTAATGATTCCAAGTGGAATCACTTAAAATGATAGACTATACTCAATAATCACTTTAACAAGTAGAAGCTTACCCCCAACTTTTTAGGAACTCTACAGAGAATGACTAGTGACCACTTCGAGACAAGTTTCTCCCAATTGGTTGAATACAACTTCTTCAAACTTTGATAGCTTGTAATATAATTTGAGCTTGTTCTAATGAGCTATAGAACATTGAAAATCGTTGAGAGATCACTACAATATGAGCAAGACAATTTTACTGCTTTGAGTGACAATGTCAAAGATGAATGTAGATGTAAACATCAATGTAATGTATTATGTAACAATGTTTTACATGATCATTGGCATGAATATGATTCCCAATGATGGTGATAAGAGTAGGCTATAGTGTACGAGAATCATCTATACTACCTTGGAAGAAGAAGAGGAGTTGGAACCAATGCTTAGATATAGAGAATTGGAAGCATACATAGCATCAAAAGATTTCAATTCACCAAAAGCTAAAGGAAAGAAAATAAAGGAGATGGAAGTATATCCCAATCCAAAAACTAGACAAACTATGGGTAAGTCAATGCCAAGAGTTATTGAGGTAGTGGGAGAAAAACTTGAACAAAAGGCTGAAAATGACAGAGTGAGAAGATGAGGATATAACCATCAAGGTAAAAGAAGACCCAAGAAATGCTGCAATGAATATAGTAGAACTCACACAGAACTGGTGGTAGCCCAAAGAGAAGTCTAGGCAGATGTGGCACATCAGCCTCCCATGAGTGCAAAGAAAACATTATACACATATTATCTGTAGGTGAGTGAGGTTAAAAAGAAAAAATAAGAAGAAAAATATCTAAAACTTCTTGAACATTTTACTAAGAAAGCCATAGACTATAGAGAGGAGGAGCTGCAAGTTTATGAAAAGTTACATGAAAGTCTTATTAGCTCAAAGACAGAAGCCACTTTTTTGAAGAGGGAGATTGAGCTAAACAAATTATTTGATATGCTATGCATGGCCAAAGATCAAAGAAAGATAGTGACACCAAAGAAGATAAGACCGATCAAGCTCACCAAAGATAAAGAGCTACAGGAAGAAGTGGTAGAGGATAAAAGAGCCAAGAATATCAAGAAGAGTAGAAAAAAAACATGGGGACAAGGACGAAGATGATAGGAAGTATGAACAACAACCTCCTTTGCTATTGGAACCCCCTCCAAATATTCTAGAAGGAGCATCCATAGAATAAACCAAATAATCTGTGTACCACAACCTCATAAACAAGAAGAAAATATTGAAGATGAAGAAGAAAATAAGGATAATGAAGAACATGAAGTTGATGATAATCAATTTCTCCAAGATCTAGAGTTTTCATCTCAAGAAGCAAAGCAAATGGAAGCCTTCGAAATTAAAAAATTAAAAGAATTGGAACAAGGTGCACACATGGATAATTTCTTCGATGCATCTATGGGATTTGAAGTACAAGAATTTCAAGACACTCAGAAGATACATGAAGGTGGTGAAGACCATGGACAAATAGTGGTTGTAACCACTCAAGTAGAAGTTTAAAATGATGACTTTGAATGACATTTAGAGAAGGTGGAATCAAACAAAGAAACAATAGTTTTAATAACT
Source organism: Ceratopteris richardii (assembly GCA_020310875.1). Taxonomy (NCBI): domain Eukaryota; kingdom Viridiplantae; phylum Streptophyta; class Polypodiopsida; order Polypodiales; family Pteridaceae; genus Ceratopteris; species Ceratopteris richardii. Next base: position 19,369,339 of record CM035435.1, on the reverse strand, counting down.
AGAGAAAATAAAATTGAAGACATCATTATGACAAATACTACAAACTTAGACAAAAGGGAACCAAAACTAGAAAATGTGAATGTTAAAGATTTCCTTATAGATATTCTCAAGCTAGTTAAGGATAGAATAAATGAGGATAGGGAATACAAAAAGAGGATGAGATAGAAAGTGAGATCAATCAAGGACTTAGTTTTATAGCACTAAATAGCCCTAAATTCACCTTTTAGGAGATATCTCAAGTAAAAGAAGAAGAAGAAGTAAGGATCTCTACAAGAGATTAAGTGGAAACAAGAGCACTAAGAAAAGAACCTATTAGGGTTCAAGAAGGAAGTATAGAATCAAGTAGAGAAGAAAAGAAAGAACAAGAAGTTACAAAAGAAAATCAGATCATCATCACAGAAGTAGCCAAAAGTCAACGAGAGGAACAACTTTATGTATCCCCAAAATGCGGTTATCAAAATGACTCATGAAATAATCGGCCTCATGGAAAAAACAAAGACATGGATGGATAGATGAAGATAAGGGAAACATAGTTTGAAAAGGTAAAGCAAAATAAAGAAATACAATTGCAAAAGGTGTTGGAGTTAGACGTCTGCTGAAGCACACAAACAACACAAGGAAGAAGAAGAAGCTTGGAGCACAACACACAATACTGAATGTATTACCACTTGAATGTACAAAGAGTAGAGACCCTTTAGGACAATAGGCATATATACAAGCCGGGGGGAAAAAACCTCCTTAAGAGGGAAAAAAGTGCCCCGGTGATCCCAATGTGTTCACATACATCAGTACCAAAATATATCAACAGAACCCCCCTAGGAGTGATGCAGTGAACAAGGAGCTAGCACTCATGTATAAGGAAGTGCCAAGATATGTGTAATCAATCCACAAAGGGAAGTAAGCCTAAAGCTTTGTAAAAAGCTTCAAACTTCTACCCACCTCTAAAAAGAGGCAGCAAAGAATCATACATGTCTTTGTACATGAAAGTAAGGGTTGAATAGCATCTTCCACAAAAACAACATCATGGCTAACCAGAATGCATTTAGTATGTAGATGATACAGACAATGGCCTTTGCTTTCAGAACTATACCCAACAAAAATACATTTCACTACCTTATCATCCAATTTTGGGATGTTGTTCACGCACTAGTGCATATGCCAAACAACCAAAAACACACAGATGAGCAACAAATGGCTTGCAACCATGCCAAGCCTCATATGGAGTGATAGAATGTAGTGCTTTAGTGGGACACCTCTTTAGCACATATGCTGCACACATAATAGCCTCAAGTCAGAAACTATGTAGTAAGGCCTTACTCTTGATCATACACCTTGCTATCTCCATGAGTGACCTATTCTTTCATTCAGCATCTCCATTTTGTTGAGGAGTATATGGTAATGTATACTGATGTTTTATCCCACGTTCATCTTGAAATGCATTAAAGTCTGAAGGCATATATTCTCCCCCTGATCAGAATGGAGGGTGCCGATTTTACATGCTGATAGATTTTTAGCCAAAACCAAAAACTTTTTGAAGCACATAAACACTTCTGACTTTTCTTTCAATGGATAAACCCATGCATTCCTGGAGAAGTCATCAATGAAAGTCATGAAGTAAAGATAATTTCCAAAAGAGGATGTCTGCATAGGATCACACACATCATTGTGAACAAGCTGCAATTTCTGAGTAGCTCAAACTAAACCATCTTTTGGAAAGGATGAACACTGCATTTTGCCCAAAATATAGCCTTGATATACATGTTTATTAGGTGCTTGAAGTTTGGGCAAAGAGGACACCATTTGAGATTTTTGTAGGCATATCAAACTAGCAAAATTCAGATGACCAAAGTGTGCATGCCAAAGCTTTGCTTCTGACATAGCCTAAGAATCATGTACTGCACATGCTAAATCATTCACAGATCTTTCATAGTCTATGAGTTTATATAGCCCACAACATAAAATGCCAAAATCAATAATCACGTCTCCATTTGCTAGATCATTAGTTGTAAACCTGTCATCAATAAATTTCACAACCAAGCCAATCTTGGCTAATGTAGAAATTGATAATAGATTATTCTTCATCCGTGGCATAAATAAAGCATCTCCCAAAGTGAAAAAACTACCATCAGCAGTAGTCAAAATGATCTTAAAAACTCCCATGATAGGATAAGAGGAGTTGTTGGCACATGTAACACTATTCCCTATAGGGGTAGGCTTGAGTGTAGAAAAGAAACTGTGCTATGAGGTAATAAGTTTGGTCACCCCACTATCAACGTACCAAACATCTGAGTCTAATGCAGACATGCACTCCTCATGAGATGATAGGTCAAAACGACAAACAATAGTAAACTCCCATTCTTCATTTTTGCACAAGATTAGCAGACTTTGTTTTTGGTGGAGAGGCCACTGCAACAACCATTCCGGTCTCTTTCTTCTTTGCCTCTTTAGCAGCCAATTCTAAAGAGCTCTTAATGACATGATCATTTGCTTTACAGTATTTCCAAAACAATTTCTGGTTTTTTGATCTTTTGTGATCTTTGTCTTCCTTCTTGGATTGTACAAAGTTAACAGATTTGTGCTTACTCGTAGAAGAGCTCCATTTTGCTCTTCCCTTCTGACTAGCCAAGAAAGCTTGATCTACAACATGCATAACATACGTGTTCTGCCTAGACTGATCTTCATGCAAGAGAACATAAACTAACTCTTCAAATGATAAGGCATTTGGATTGCCTTTCATCTGCTGAAGCATGCAAATAGCACAAAGAAGAAGAAGAAGCTTGGAGCACAAGACACAATACTGAATGTATTACCACTTGAATGTAGAAAGATTAGAGACACGTTAGGGCAATAGGCACATATACAAGCCGTGGGAAAAAACCTCCTAAAGAGGGAAAAAAATGCACCTACAGTCCTAGTGTGTTCACACATATCACTACCAAAATATATCAACAAAAGTTACAAGCAAAAATGATAGTCAAAGATGAAGAATTAAAGATTAAAAAAGAAGCAGAATATAAAACACAAGAAGAAGAGTGCTAAAGGAAAGAGGAGTAATTCAAAGAAAAAGATAAATATATAGATCAACATAAAAGAAAATAAAATATCTTATATTCGTCATTCAAAAAGGTCAAGGAACACAATGAGGAATTATTTTATATGCTATATCTTGATAGTAATATAGTTGTATACAAAAATGAGGCATCAAAAAGAGTAAGAAAACTGGAAAAAGAAATCCAAGAACTGAAAAATGAGAATCAAAAGCTAAGAGAGTAGGATCAAATAAAAAATCAAGTTGATTAGCAATTACAGTAAATGATATGATAAATGAGAAAAATGTATGAAGAATATAAAAAAGTCAAAGTTGAGATTAGTAAAGAAATTGAAAAGTATGCTCAAAATATGAAAGATGATTTTCCAATGATGGATGATCCAAGCTATGATAGAAGTGATCAAAGAGGAGGACAAAAAAGAAGAGTAGACATTTGAAGAAGAAAGAACAAGTCCAATCAGGGACACAAAAGTGGGAGCAGTAGAAGCAATATAAATGAATGAACAATCTGATAAAAAATAAAAAAAACCAATCAAGACATTATCCAATTTTGATATACTAGATATGCCCTCACCATACTTATGTGAATCAATAAAAGAGTACTAGAGTGGCATTTTGGTGAAGGAGCTAGATCATTCTTTTAGAGTACTTAGATAGTCACTTCATGTTAATTAAAGATTTTTTTCACAAAGGAAACCCTCAATGGAGAAGGAAATTTTTGGTAGCTCACAAAGAATGCAGGAATGTATAAGCGGCTCCCATCAATCTACGATGTAATCCAACATATTCTGAAATTTTCTAGAAGGAAAGATTGGCTTACGTTTTAGGAAAGAAGCCTAAGAGGATAGATCTCAAAAACGTGGCTAAATATTACCAAGTTAGTAGGTACACCAAAGCATATTTCAGAAATAATCAAAGCATATTTCAAAATTTCGTAGAGGTTAAAATTAAAAAATGTGAGATTTTTAGGCTTCCATTTTAACACCAAAACATTGATTTTTGACTTGAGTGAGGCACTAGAAAAAATACTTAAGATGGCATATTTAGTTAGAAAAATATCTATGGAGAGTGTGTAATTACAAACCTTTGAGGATGTCTTCACAAAAAGATTTTTTGAAATGGAAACAGAGTCTTTTGGCAGAGTATCTTTGGAACCAGAGGTGCAAATAGTTGCACATGAAAGCATTTTCTTGGAATATCAAAGCAAGAATATAGTGGATGCTTGAGAAGCCTCATCCAACTAGAGAAAGGTGTTGATATATTTTGGTTGTGATGTGTGTGAACATACTAGGAAATCCAGGGCACTTTTCTCCCTCTTTAGGAGGTTTTTTCCCCGGACTTGTATGTATGCCTATAACCCTAATGAGTCACTTATCTTTGTACATTTTCTTGGTAATACATTCAGTATTGTGTGTTGTGATCCAAGCTTCTTCTTCTTCCTTTGTGTGCTCTAGAGAACATCCTCGCTTTATCTAGGGCATCATCAACACCACTTCGGTCATAGTCTTAGAATTGCATGACAATGGCTGAGCATACTCAAGGTGACTAGAAGTTGAAAATAGCTTCAATTTGTGGTGTTAAAATTGCAATCTAAGCTTGTTTTGGTGTGTGAACACACTATCATAGCACCTTTGTAAGCAATTTTGCCTTTTGTGCCAAACATATGTAGAAGTTTTGATTTGCCAATATAAGCATCTCAAAGTCTACTACAAGTTTAGCAGAACTTGAAGTGTAGTTTTGTTCAACTTTTTGAGATACACTCATTTTTTTGCATCACAATATTTTAGTCAGTGGCCATGGGTAGAAGCACTAATGTATTTTGTATGTTGAATGTTGAAGATAAGTTGGATGGTGACAATTATCCATTATGGGCATATATGATGCATCATGTATTGGTTGCAAAATGATTGTGGAATATTGTGCAAGGTTTTGAAAAACATCCTATTACACTTGCAAATATAGTTATTGAAGGTGATGCAGATGGCATTGAAGATGGTGATATTCTTCAAGTTCTTGTTTGTGTTGGAGTTCCTATTGCACCTTCTGCAGACCAGATTTGTTGGGATGGCAGAGATGCTAAGGCACCTGCATTGATACCCTTGTCTATCAAACACGCAATTATTCCTGACATTCACTCTTTCAAGATAGCAAAGGATTTTTGGGATACACTTGTCAATTTATACCACGCAAGGAATGAGGCTCATGTTGCTTACCTCTGAAAATAGTTTGTGAGTGAGCACATGAATGAAGGAGATTCCATGGACATATTTTTGGAAAAGATCAAAGATATAAAGGAAGAGTTGATTTCTGTTGATAAATTCTTGCTTGATAGTTCACTTGTGCAGACTATGATGAATGGTCTTCTAGATTCTTATCAGAGTTTTGCTTCTACTCTTCAATTGATGATTAAAGGCAATGTAGATGCCTTAACATTTGAGGATTTACTATCTATTCTATTGTAGGAAGGTCAGTCTAGGCAAAATAGGTCCATTATGCATGTTGCAAATGAAGCTTTCATGGCTGGTCAGAAGGGTAAAGATAAATGGAGCTTATCTACTAGTAAGCAAAAATCTACTAATTCTGCACAAACAAAGAAGGATGTAGGACACAAGAAGAAAACAGAAAAGTAGAGATTGTTTTGCAAACATTGGAAGGGAAATGACCATGTCATAAAGAGTTGTCCAAAATTGGCTTCAAAAGAGGCAAATAAAAAAGAGGTTGGAATGATTGTTGTAGAAGCCTCTATACCCAAATCAGAATCTGCAAATCTTGTGCAATACGAAGAATGGGTACTATTTACATTTATGATCGGAATAGTGTATGTGTGTAATAGAATCAAATGTTAGGTACTTTGATAGTGGGGAAACGAAACATGTTACCTTATAGTGTAGCTTTGTCACTTTACTTGAGCCTGATCCTATAGGGAATACAATCAGATGGGCCAACAACTCCTCTTATCCTATCATGGGAGTTGGTAAGATCATCCTGATTACAACTGATGATAGTTCTTTTACATTGTTGGATGCTTTATTTATGCCAAAGATCAAGAAAAATCTTCTAGTAGTTTCATCATTAGCCGAGATTGGCTTGGTTGTAAAAATTTGTTGACGAGATATGTACAATTTATGATCTCTTAAATATTGACCTCATTATTGCTTCTAGCATTTTATTTCATGGCTATATAAGCTCATATATTATGAAATATCTATGAATGATTCAGTTTGTGCAGTAGATTTTCAGGCTATGTTAGATTCAAAGCTTTGGCGTTTATGCTTTGGTCATCTAAATTTTGCTAATTTGCTATGCTTGTAGAAATCTGAAATGGTGTCCTCTCTTCCCAAAATTGAGGAACTTCATAAACTTGTCTATGAAGGTTGAATTTTGGGCAAAATGCAGCATTCCTACTTCCTAAAAGATGGTTCAATTCGAGGTACTAAAAAATTATAAGTTTGTTCATAGTGATGCGTGTGGTCCCATGTAGACACCTTCTTTTGGGAACTACCATTACCTTCTGACTTTCATTGATGATTTTTCTAGGAATACATGGGTGTATCCATTGAAAGACAAGTCAAAACTATTTATGTGCTTCAAAGAGTTTATACTTTTGGCTTAAAATATGTTTCAATAGAATGGAGTTGCTTAAAGGAAAAATAGGTCACTCATTGAGATGGTGAGGTGTATGGTCAAGAGTGGGGCTTTACCACATAGTTTTTGACTTGAGGTTGTTATATGTGCAACATATGTACTTAATAGGTGTCCCACTAAAGCATTGTAGTCTATCACTCCACATGAGGCTTTGGATGGTTGAAAGCCATCTGTTGCTCAAGTGCGTGTCTTTGGTTGTCTTGAATATGCATTAGTGCCTAAAGAACAACACAAGAAATTGGATGATAAAGCAGTGAAATGTAATTTTGTTGTGTATATGTGTGTATATATGCGTGTATGTATGTATGTGTGTATATATGTGTGTGTATGTGTATGTATGCATATGTGTATATATGTGTGTGTATGTATGTGTGTATGCATGTGTATGTATGTATGCATGTGTGTAAATTTATGTGTGTGTGTATGCATGCATGTGTGTATATGTGCATGTGTATGTAAACATGCATGTATGTATAGGTGTGTGTATACTGTATCATCCATACACTAAATGCATTTTGGTTAGTCATGATGTTTTTTTTATGGAAGATGCAATTCATCCATTACTTTCATGTATTAGGGAGACATCAGTTAGCTCAAAGACGTATATGACACTTTGTTGCCTCTTTTTACAGGTGGAGTGCTGGTCCAAATAGGGGAATTTCTAGACCTTTGTAGATTCCACATGATGCTATAGATCATTCCATTTTTTATGCAGATCTACATGATGCACTCGTTGAAGAGACTTCTCATATCGATGAGGAAACAATTTTGCCTAAATGGCTAGTGTAGACTTTGTGAGATAGAAAATTAGATGCACCTCTATCATATCGTACTTGTTGAGGGTCTCGTAATGCCTCTTTTGCATCAGATTGCTATGCTATGGAAACCTCTAGTCTTTGTGATGAGAATGAGCAAGTTTCCTTTGATGAAGCACAATATTCAAAAAGTTGGATGGCTACTATGCAATCAGAATATGATGCTACTATGAAAAATTGTACCTGGTGTTTATGTGGCTTGCCTCATGGCAAGAAGTCCATTGGAACTAATTGTGTATACAAGCTGAAGTGTAAGCCTAATGGAATAATTGACAGGTATAAGGCTAAGTTTGTTGCAAAGGGTTATGCCCAAGAAAGCGGCATTGATTTTGATGAGACCTTTGTTCCTACATGTCGAATGACTATTGTTCGTAGCATCTATGTGCTTGTAGCTCATCGTGGTTGCAATGTAGATTAGTTGGGCATTAAAACTACATTTTAAAATGGTGAGCGGCATAAAGAAGTGTATATTTTTCAGCACCATGGTTTTGTGTAGGAAGGACCTGAAAACAAACTATGTAGGTTGAAAAAGGCATTATATGGTTTGAAGCAAGCACCATGTTCTTGGTATGAAAAGATACATGCCTACCTCATTTCACATGGTTTTGAGAACAATCCAAGTGAGAGCACCTTATATGTTAAGCATGCAAATGATGTGCTTCTAATCATTGTTGTTTATTTTGATGACATGCTGCTCACTAGTGCTCATGAGAAGCATACTGCTGATTTGAAAGCTCATGCGCATGCATCATTTGAGATGTCATGTTTGGAGCATTTGCATCATTGTTTTGGCATTCCGTTTATGCAAGTTGATGGTGAAATAACTTTTTGTCAAACAAAATATATTAACACATTACTGCAGAATTTTGGCCTTCAAGATTGCAAACCTATTGGCACTCCTATGGAAATAGGTTTCGTGTTGACTCTTCATGATGTTGGAGATGCATTTGATGTTATTCTCTATCACTAGACTACTGGATGCTTGATTTCTTATGCATTACTTGGCAACATATCAGTTTGTTGTCTCACAGATGAGAAATTTTATGCATTGCCCAGGTATGAAGGATTGATAGGAGTTTAAGCGCATTTTCACTACTTGAGTGGTACTTGGCTATTTGGATTGTTTTATCCCAAGGGGGATCACTACCACTAGATTTACATGCTTTTGTTTTACTCTAAGTGGGCTAGTTTCTATGACACTCTTGTGTCTAGTAGTGGCTTTTGCTTCATGCTTGGTAGCTCATGAATATCCTGGTTGAGTAAGAAGCAACCTACTATGGTTACTTCTAGTTTTGTGCCTGAGTATAGGGAAGCTTCCATAGTGAGTGTTAAGTGCATGTTGCTTAGACCCCCTATGGTTGATTCGGGTGTTTGTGAGTCTTTCGCCACCATAGTCTTCACTGACAGTTAAAGCGCATTCACAATTGTGAGAAACCTTATGTTCCATGCTCGCACTAAGCACATTGAGGTGCACTATCATTATGTCAGGTAGAGGTTCTCTACTGGAGACATTAGTTTGGCATATGTACCCACATAGGAGACCAATGTAGACCCTATCACAAAGGAGCTACCTAGGGAGAAGTTTGAAGCTTTCCACAAAGGCTGCTTAATTCATTTTTTGGATTGATTCCATAGAGCTTGACACTTCCTTATACATGAGTGCGAGCTCCTTGTTCATTGCATCACTTCGATGGGAGAATTATTGATATATTTTGGTATTGATGTGTGTGAACACACTAGGACCACTAGGGCACTTTTTCACTCTTTAGGAGTTTTTTCCCCCCCTCTTGTATAAATGCCTATAACCCTAATGGGTCACTTATCTTTGTACATTCTCTTGGTAATACATTCAGTATTGTGTGTTGTGCTCCCAGCTTCTTCTTCTTCTTCCTTGTGTTGTTCGCATGCTTTGGCAAACCTAAAACTCTAACAAAAGGTAATAATAGAGTTAATCAATGACATGACCGCAGAAGAAAGAAAGAAGTATATCAAGCTTCAACAGATATATAGTAGCCAATAAAGAAAAGAAACTGACAACCAAAGATTGTACATAGAGTTTGATATTGACATGAAAATGGATAGGAGGGGGAGGATATTGAAAGAATAATTTGAAAGGAATACATTTTCCTCTTTTAAATAGCCAAAACTAGATTTAGGAAACTCTAAATTTTGTAAAACTAAGGAAGACTCTTCCTTGAGTTATGATATAGCTATGTATAGAAATAGGAAGTGATTGGACAACTAGAAGAAGAGATCGAGATGTCCAAAAGAGAGAAACTAGTTCATTTTGGAAAGATTGTATAAGTCAAATGTCAAGAAGAATGAAGGACACACTGTCATTTGGTAGTACCTGAATAGAGCTTTTTCTTTGGATATATATCTTCGTCTTCACTATGGTGCCTTTGTGAGATGTCTTCTCTGAAGTTTATTTTTTGGTTGATCATTCATTTGTAGAGTGCGTTGCGACTTGTGTGTGAGATTCATATTGAGTTTAATGATGTATGAGAATATCTTTTTTTGCTTTGAAGAAATTCGTCTCTTTATAATTGATCATGTTAGTAATTTTACTCAAGATAAGTAGTTTTTTATATCATATTTGGATTCTTCATGAAAAATTGAATGGATTAGGCACTTGAATCACTTAATTCAGTGCCATATTCATGGATTTATGAGCATTTGAAGTTTTCAGCAATAATTTTATCGAAAGTCATATTTTCAAAAAATCATGCTTTTATCAATTTTACCTTTCATCAATTCTTATCAAATCTCATACCAAGTTTGACTTATGTCTTTTGTGAATGATTGATTTGTGGTTTATTGCAGTAGTCTTTAAGCAACAATTGATCCAGCTCATCTTTGGATTGACAATTTGAAGAGGTCTCATTTTCCTTTTGAAGTTCTATCAAGTCACTGTTGCTACAATGGGACAAATGTTCTTAAAGGAGTGGAGCTGAAAAGGACTCACACTTCCCATGCATCCGAGAAGGGTCAAATTTTGAAAGAAAGTTTAGTTTGCAAGTATTCTAAATTGATCAAACAAGTAATACCCACACAAGATGGGCTATTTTACAATGTAGGAGGTCTAAAGGTTCCCAAGAGCACATTGTTCCTCAAGTGGGAAGGAAAAGACATGCTTCTACCTCTTTTCTCTTCTTCTTTGCTATAAAATTTAATACCCTAAGAGACGCGAGAATTTCTTGAGCCTTCTTTTGCTTTAAGTAAAGCAACAAAACCTCCACCTAAAAATCAAAATAAGGTCATATGAGAAACTAGACAAGTGGAGCCTTGACCAATCATACAAAGAAATCCCAATACTAGAGTGGCAAAACAAGTTTGCTTACCTAATTCTATTATTGAAGCACAATCATCTCAATCACAAATATGGGTGCCGAATAATTTATTGATAAATTTGAGTAGTGATGTGTGTGAGCACACTTAGGGCCGTTGTCGTGAAGGTGCATAGTCGGGAAGATCAACTCCAATTGCCCGTTCCCAAATGATGGCACACATGGGGTGCTTTTGGGCAAATTCAGGTGAATCACGTTTACAGTTCGCTAGCAAGACTTTAACATATCAAAGTAGAATATCAGCAATAAAATCTTTATTTACATCAAATTCTCATGGTAAAAGAATAGTAGAATTGGGTTGTACAAGAGTCCATGGAATGTCATTGGATGAATAAATATGCACACTCATTCTTTTCAAAACATCACTCAAATGAACTTTTCAATCAACATGATTGGAATGAATACAAACAATTTGAAAATCTTAAACAATATATGAGAGTTGATAGAGACCTTCTCGAAATCTCAATCCGAAGTAGAGTGAGCATAAATTGCATGAATTTTATGTAAATCTTTCAAAGTGAATCAAACTTTAAGTTCTGTTTAAAACATACGTCTTCAATAATTCTTCATAATACAAGAATGGTTTTGCTCATAACTTATATTCAATAGCGGCGAACATATACATGTGGACCAATCAGCTATAAATCGTGAGTTATTACGATACAATATTCCATAAACTCACATTCATCATGATAAAAGGGAATGGAAGTCATAGAAGTCTCAGAGTGCGTCTGTTTAAGTTTTTTTAACACATTAAACATAAATGAATACAGAACTTTCATCAAATCGAATACGCCCAAAACCTGATGAGTCCACAAAAACTTTTGTACGATAAAGCATCATCATCGGATTCTAAAACTATATATATATATATATATATATATGCTTTCACAATGTATCTGAGGTTTTATCAGTTGAAAGCTCAATCGTTGAACCAGTAATCAGAATTTGTCAGACGTAGTAGATCAAAGCGAGGTTGCTGGAAGTAAATGAGAAATCCATGTAGCATCACAACAGTAGCAGAAAATTCCAATTTCCCTCATCAGAATCGTAGAAGTTTTATCGGAGTACATATTCGATCGAATGGATCAATTAGTGTAGTTTGTAAGCGTTTGACAGAGAAGTATAATTAGAGAAGAGTGCATATGGACAAAGCAGAGGCTATGTCTTATTCAGTCGGAGTAGGAAGGATGTATCTGGTCACATCAGAGAGAAGCAGATGGAAGACGGTGATTTGTTGTTGGAAGTTGTTGTTGTCAGAGCAAAGTCGTTCATCAGAGTTAGAGTTGTTGACGGCAACAATATAGTCGTAGCTCAGATAGAATCGATGGAGTGGCATAGATGAAGTGTTGACAGATAACGCGCAAGATTTTACAATGTATGAAGCATTAATAAAGGAGATCATAAGAAATAGGAAAATTCTTAAAAATCATAATAAATAGGAAAACTCTTAAAGAGATCATAATAAATAGGAAAATTCTTAAAAATCATTTCGTATCTCTGACACTCATTAAGTATTCCTTCAACATCTGCTAACGCATGCAGGGAGTGATACAATCGTTGCCAATAGAGGTTTAGCGATCAGCAAGATGTCGGATGCCAACAATAGGAAAGAGGTTGTATAATTCGTTGTTGATGTCATCAAGCGTGAAGATAACAAGCATGTCAGACCGTTCTTAAGTGCTATAGCACGCAAGGCACTGGAATTGGAGCAAGAGCATTGTTGGATGAGTCCTACAGAGCGTTGTCGGATGAGTCGTATAGAGCGTTGCCTTCACGAGCATCGGCGAAGAGAGCGTCAAACTTGAAGTCTCCCCCCCCCCCCCCCCCCCCCCCCCCCCGCGGAACATCCTCCTTTTATAATCATTAAACTCTAAGATTAGAATTTTCCCGCAAATTCTGCCACCATCGTGAACTCTAAGAAAAGCTTTCGTCGTGCATGTTGTTTTCTTCCGTGGACTTGTGTGCTATGTTTATATTGCAAAAAGAAATTGCTTTCTATTTTAGCCAGTGGTGGGATTCTAAACCCTGGTCATTTCACATGATTTATTATTCATATATATCATTATACCACCACCTAATGTGCTCTCGTCCCGGAGAGCTATAGCCAAAACTCGGAGCAGATATGACACCATAATACTGGAGCTACAAGATCTTGAAGTAGGACATTGAACAGCTACCAAGTCTACCAGAAACAGGAGAGAACAAGCACTATAGAAGAACCAAAAAGTGGAATTGTTGCATGGAAAGCAAAGGAAAGCAATGGGAGGGTAGAAAGGAGAGGGAGGGGGAGGGCTGAGGGGGTGGAGATGGATAGTGCAGGGAGGGGTAAGGAAATGGCTGGGCAGAAGGAAAAAGAGAGGGTGAGGGAGGAGGATTAGGGGGTGTGTAGGGTGCCAAAATGATGAAACAGTAGAGCTACAGAGGGGGATGATGGGAAAATGTGCAACATATGTTGAAATGAGGTGAGAATAGACAATGTGGACCATGTGTATAAATAGAAGCAGGTGATAAATGTGCTCAAAACTTGAGGGTTTTGACCAAAACTCAGAGAAAATGTGGGAATTTGTAAAACTAAACCCAAAACCTGAGTCCACTGTGCCAAAAAACATGAAAATGACTCCAGTTTTGATAAAAATGGCTAATGGAGGCACGATCCAAAGCCAAAAGCTTTGAGCCAAGAAAATTAAAAAAATAAAAAATAAAAAAATAATATAAATGGATATGTTGTCTAAAAAAGATTTTTATTTTTATTTATTTATTTATTTATTTATTTTTTTGAATGCCCAGACCTAAGCTAAAAAATAAAAAGAAAATTAAAATAAATAAATAAAATAAATAAATAAAATAAATAATGAAAAGTATATAAAAATAACATAAAAAATATTAAATAAAAGAAAAATAAATAAAAAATATAGAAAAATGGAGGGGGCGGGAGTATGTCAGAATAAAAGAAAAAAAGTATATAAAAGTAAAAGGAAAAATATTAAATAAAAGAAAAAACAAAATGAAAAGATAAAAAAAATGGGGGGGTGGGGGGGGGATATGTCAGAACCGGGCGAGGAGGGGGGGTGGGGCGAGAGAGAGAGAGAGAGAGAGAGAGAGAGAGAGAGAGAGAGAGAGAGAGAGAGAGAGAGAGAGAGAGAGAGAGAGAGAGAGAGAGAGAGAGAGAGAGAGAGAGAGAGAGAGAGAGAGAGAGAGAGAGAGAGAGAGAGAGAGAGAGAGAGAGAGAGAGAGAGAGAGAGAGAGAGAGAGAGAGAGAGAGGGAGGGAGGGAGGGAGGGAGGAAGGGAGAGAGAGAGAGAGAGAGGGTGTGATTTAAAAAAAAAAAAATTTTTTAGAACCCTCAAACCCGAAAAATCTGGGGGGTGTGTCTTTTTTTTTTTGAAAATTATCCAAAAATAGAGAAAATTGGAGAAAAAATCTAAAAAAATGCCACAAAATTGCCAAAAAAATCTGAAAAATTTCTCATAAAATTTTCTACAGGGCTAGGCCCAATTTCCATACTCAAAACCACAAAGAGCTTCCTTTATTCCTCTTACTTGGCTAGAAAATGACATCGGAAAAGGATAAAAAAATGCTAGAAAAATGCTAAAAATGCTAGAAAAAATTTCCAAAAATACCCAGAAATTATACTTATGCAGAGGTTATGAAATGCTTTCTAGGTTTGCTAAAAACTCAAGGAAAACAAGCATGAAATTGATAAAGAAAACTACTAAAACTGAGCAAAATGAGATGAGAAAGCTATGTACAACCTGGACAGATTTTGTAGTTCCAGGTGATCCATACTTCTTCAAGTGTGTTGATGGTAGGCCTTGAGCCTTGATATGTTGATGAGTGGCAAGGCCTCTCCTTTCAGCGTCTTTAACTCCACAACACTCCAATTCAGCCTTGTTTTGACTCGATAAGGTCCTTCCCAGTGTGGAAGCCATTTTCCTCTCACTTGTGTTTGAAGATGAGGTCTATGGAGAAGAACTAACATGCCTGGTTCTATGTTGTTGTTCGACAGATGTTGATCATGTGCCTCCCTCCTCTTCAATTGAGTCTCTATCAATTGTTTTGTTGCTAGTAGACGAATCTCCTCCACTTTATGTAGTGCTCCCAACCTCTGAGAGACATGACAATCTTTCTTTCCCTCCATGAATGCTATTTTAGGTGATCCATGTAAAAATTCAAAGGGCTCAATTGGCAAAATGCCATAAAGCAGTTGGAATGGAGAATATCTCGTGGCCTCTTTGTAAGCTAACCTGTATGCCCATAGGGTACCTTGGTAAGCAATGCCCCAGGAAGTGGGCTGTAACATACATTCCTTCCTTAACATGGAAATTAAAACCTTATTGGTTGATTCAGCCTGTCCATTGGCTCTTGGATAGTAGGCACAAGAGGTCCTATGTAAGATTCTATACCTGTTGAAAATTTCCTGTAGGACCTTATTCACAAAATGATTACCCTGGTCTGTACAAATTTCAAGTGGACATCCAAACCTGCAAATGATGGTACTGTAAATGAAATCAGCAATAGTTTGGGCAGTGCAGTCAGGGGAGGCAGTAGCTTCAGCCCACTTTGTCGCATAATCTGTGGCTATCAATAGATACTTCTCTCTTTTTGGAACCAATGGAGGGTAGATGGGCCCTACAAAATCTAGCCCCCACTTCTCAAATGGTTGCCAGGGAGTGGAAACAATCAAGGGGTTATACCTTTGCTTTGTTGGCTTAGGTCCACACCTCTGGCAAATGTCACATGCCTTTCCCCATTCATCTGCATCCTTAAATAGTGTAGGCCACCATAGACTAGCATCCTGTATCCTCTGACTCATAATATGCCCTGGAAGGTGCCCACCACCTATTCCTTCATGTGAAGATTGAAGGACTTCCCTCACTTCTTCTTCTTCCAAGCACTTCTTAAACCTGTTGTCTTTTCCGTGTCTATATAATTTATCTTCAATGAAAGTTTAAGGGCTGCTCTTGATTAGCAGTCTCTTTCGTTGTACAACACTAGCCTTTTCTGGATACACACCAGTTTTAATGAAATTCTTGATATAATAATACTAACCTTGAGCTTGTACAACGAACAGATGAGTATCTGGAAAATCATCATTGATTCCACTAGCTTGATCCATCGTATTGATTTTTGATAGGTGATCCGCCATAACATTTTCTTTACCTGGTCTGTGGACTACAGAAAAATCAAACTCTTGGAACAGCAATAACCACCTCCATATTCTACCAGTGGCTTGTGGTTTGTTGAGCAAGTATTTTAGTGGTTGGTGATCCATTATAATAACAAATTTTACTCCTAGTAAGTAATGATGAAATTTTTGGACAACAAAAACAATGGCTAAGGCTTCCCTTTCTATGGTGCTGTAATTCCCTTCAGCCTTAGTCAAAATTCTACTGGCATATTGAATTGGTCTGTCCACCTTAAATTCTTCACTAGGTTGTGTCAAAACTGCCCCCACTGCATAGGCACTGGCATCTACATGTATATGAAAGATTTTTGACCACTCAGGTGATTTTGTCAGGATCTGGGGCCATACCTTTAGCCGACACCACATGTCCTAAGAGAGTTCCTTTTGTCACAAGGAAATGACATTTGTTTGGATTGAGCTTTAGCTTAGTCTCCCTGCATCTCTTGAAAATATTCTGCAACTGTCGCAAGTGATGGTCCAAACAATCTAAAGGAGTCTCCTTGTGAAAACCTGAAAATGAAGAGAAGTCATCCATGAAGATTCTAAGTGATTCCAACAATAAGGGGCCAAAAATGAGATTGACCGTTCTGTTAAAGGTGGCTGGAGCATGTCTTCGCCCAAATGGCATTTTTAACATATACATATGTGCCCCAAGGTGTGATAAAAGCAGTCTTTTCACGATCCTCTGGGTGTATTGATATTTGATTGTAGCCACTGAAGCCATCCATAAAGCTATATAATGCATGTCTAGCCACTTCTTCAATGACCTGCTCTGCAAATGGCATTGGGAATCCATCTGGGATTGTCACCTTGTTGAGTGCTCTAAAGTCAACACAAATTCTGATTTTATTGGTATTCTTCTTTGGCACTATAACCATAGGTGAGAGCCACTCTGAGTGTTCCACAGGAATAATGATTCCTGCATCCTCCATCTTTTGTATTTCTACATAAACAACTTCGGCATATTTTGGGTTGAGTCTATAACTCTTCCCTCGTATTGGTTTGACCCCCTCAACCAAAGGGATTCTATGCTCTCCATAATTGGCCGACACTCCTTCTAAGTCTTTATAATGCCAGGCAAAAACATCTATATAATGAGTCAAGAATGATCTTACCTTTTCAAGGAGCCCTGGGTGGTTCCACAACCAAGCGACCACCAAAACTGGCCGATTATTGTCTTGAATGCCTAATTGTATTTCTTTGACAGGATTTCTCTCTACCATGTTATCTTCGTGCTCATCTCCGTCCTTGTCTTCTTCCACTAGCTTTTCGTGCATTGCTTCATAAGCAGGGGTATTTTGGATTTCAATGTGTTCCTCCTTGTCCTGCATCCATCCTACAGGTATTTCTTGAATTGGGAAAGAACACTCTTCACTAGAATCTTTTACCTTGCCTTTAGCCTTAGTAACTTCCTTATATGTAGTTGTCATATCCTCCTCCAAGTTGTATTTGAGGGGTGTCTTCCTGCCCCTTCCGTGGTCTGTGATGGGCTCTCCCAATCCATCAACCTGGACTTTTCCCTCATCTTCATCATAACCTTCAGTCGTGCAAGAATTATTAAGAAAAATTCCAAAACAAGAGGAAGAGTTGCCTGCTTGAAGCCAATTTAGAATATCCTCTTCTTCCTCAAAATCTATTTGGGGTTGATCCTCTGATTTTGGTTCCATGCAAATGCAAACTGTTGCATCATGCTGGTGTTTCCTTGATTATCTGGGCCCTCTTCTAAATGAATCTGTGTCAGCTCTTACCCTTTCTTTTATACCCACATAGTGTCCTTGCCCCAATCATGAATGACACTTACATGTCTCAGCTATCGTCTTCCAATTAAGAGGGGAAATCCTCCTTCAACCTAGGGCAATATTAAAACCACAAAATCCAGAATGAATAGATTACCTTGTACTTCAAGTGGAACTTTTGGGATCACTCCCAAGGGCCTTACTTTGCTCTGATATGCCAAAGTAACAGTGAAATTTGTAGGCCTTGAAGGGTGGAGTCCAATCTTTTCCATTGTATGCTCACGCATCAAGTTAATGCCAGAACCACCATCCACAATAACTCCTTGAAATTCATGACCTTCGATATATACTGTCAGCCAAGGACTTTTATAATCTGTAAGGGGTGCTTCCCCTACAATTTTTCCTTTATGTAAAACAACACTCTTTGCTACCAAACTTGTAGTGGAAGCCTCATCAATTATCTACAAGAGTTTTGACCTGAATTTCCCATCCATCTTTATTAAATAAAAAAAATACTAACCTCCTTTTTCATGGATTTGAGAAGCTTTGAAGCCTCTAATTCCTTAAGAGCATGGGCTCCAATTGACTTACCAAACTCCTCTTGAGCCCTATTGAATGCATGCCCAATGGCATCACTAGTACATATGGGATCTCCTTTTTGCCTTGTATCTGCACATGCAGTGGCCTTGTCTTCAGATGTCTCTTTGTCTTTGTTCAATCCATCAATTCTTGGTTGTTGAGCTATATCTACTTGAGCCTTTCCTTTATTTCTTGTCTACACTGTAAAAGATTCTATCTCTTATAACTGCACCACCCTGGTAGATGGTGATGGCTCATTGACCTGATCTAACATTGCTTCTTTGTGTACAAAAATCATTTGAATATGGGGCCCGGATGAAGAGGCTTGATTCTTAGGACAACAATTTGTAGTGGTCTCTGGCCTCTGGGCAGTTTTTGCAAGGAGGGGCATTTTTTGGTAGAGTGCACCTACTTTGATAGTGCCCACATTCTCCACATCTGAAAAAAAGTGATTGGCCTTCTAGGCCCATTTCCAAAGTTATTCCTCTGTCTAGGGTTGTAATTGTTACCTTGATTGGGTGCAGCCGCCATTACATTTGCTGGTGGTAGGAGTCTTCCTTGTGTCCAATATGTTGTTGCATGTATTCCCCTTGATTGGCATTCTTGGGCCTCATGATCAGCTTTCCTGCATAATTGGCAAGTCACACTTAACAGAGGACATTCACTTACTATATGCCCTTGCTTGCTGCACATGGAACACCAAAGTCCACTCTTGATGCCACCTCCTTTCAGTTCCTGCAACTCCTGTCCCAGCTGAGCCAATTCCTCCACTTGGGCCTCCTCCTCCTTTTGGAGCTTTAGTGCTTCAATCTCCCTTCTCAACTGAGTTACATCATTCTCCTCCTCTCTGTGGGGCTTATTTCTTTTTAAGCCCTCCAACTCCTTCCTTAGCTGGATTACTGGATCCTCCATTTCTGTGGAATATGGTAATTGAGAAGAAGTAGCTCCATATTGTTGCCCTATCTGCTCCAGTCGTGTAGATGTGTTGATGAACTTCTATGGAGGCTGTAGATAACACTAATTCCTTTATTTTGCATTGGGTGGCCACTAGTAGGGGCTTAGCTAACCATTTCTTAACAAAAAAATCATGTGGTGGATGTGGCAATTTAGCCATTAGTGCCTTGGCCCTAGTCACAAACTCTGGGAACTTTTCACTTGGACCCAATCTCAAATTTTCTAGTTCTTCTATGATGATCTCTGCAATATTCCCATGCTGGAATTGATTTTTAAATGCATCTTTCATCAAAACCCAAGTTGTAAAATGGTTCTCAGCAAATTGGCTGAACCATTTATCTGCTAATCTTTCTAATGTGGCAGGGAAATGTTGGTGTAAATCACAAGCCTACACATTTGGCTTGGAAGACATCATGAAGACTCCACATGCATGAAGAACCATAGGAACATATGCTAGTGGTTTATTACCACTTTACCTCATTGTAAAAGTCTAATTTGACTTAGAATATTTTGTAATCACCTACCTAAGTGATTCGTGGAAAAGTAGATCACTTGATTGAGAGAATATCTCCAAACTTTTAGATGCTTGATCATAGGAAGCCAAAGATTTGAATTTGAATTCAAATCCTAAGTCATTTCCTATAAAATTGGATGTGAAAAAGTCGCGGGTAGATCACTCCATTCCCGAGGCTCATTCTATTGAGCTTGAGTGTGTGTAAGGACTATACCATAGCCTACACCTCTCTACACCATTTGGCAATGCTAGACATGCCAATGGGATTGTACACAATTGTTAATCAATAGATACATTTACATCATTCATCAGTGGATTCACTGCTTGTCTACTCCAAAGTCTATTAACTTGTCAAGGGCATATCTCGGTCAATACTACTCCAAATTCAGTGATTCAAAGCTTGTTGGATTCAGCTCAAAGTCATCTACATTTTGACAAAGTTTGAAGTGATTTCATTTATCCAATTCAGAGAAACCGTCGTCGAGGTGCTCACTGGTCTATCTCTGCTACAGTCCTAAAAAGTCGGGGGTGTCAAGACAAAAATAGAAGGTTTTCTTGACTTTGTGAATTCCAAAGTTATCTGTTTTGATGCAATCATTGCACACATTATTTCCAAAGGACATAGGCTATTTCTTAGTGTCATTGGGAAGCTAAGGAAGTCTACTAATCAAGTCTGAAGCTAAAGAGGGCTAGTACAAAGTAGGTTTTAGCAGTACCTACTCAATCTCTTGGATCATCCATCCATTTCTCCCAACAGTGGTATCAGAGCAAATAAGGTAAAATGGGAGATGGTTTTCCTTCATTCATTGATAAATTGGACAGGAACAACTATCAATCTTGGTCTCTAAGGATGAAGACCTACTTACAAGGAAGGAGTCTCTATGGATACATCTCAGGAGATGAGGAATTGCCCTCATTCAAAGCAAGAGGATTGCCAACCAAGGAGGAGCAAGGAAAACTCAACACATGGTGTGCAAGGGATGCATTGGCAATGTCTTATTTACTCAACTCTATATCTGACTTTCTTTTACCTCATATCAGAAATTGTAAGACTTCCCAAGAGACTTTGGAAACCTTGTCATCATATTTTTCCTCCAATACAAGGGCTAGGAAAAATCAGTTGTGGATTGAATTCACAATACTAAGGAAGCAACCTAAACAAGTTGTTTTAGAATTTGTGACCAAGATCAAAGATGTTGCAGATCAGTTAGCAAGCATAGGAGAAGAAATTGAAGAAGAACAAATTGTAAGGCAGGTAATTAATGGAATCAAGGCTGATGATAAGTGGGAAAGCTTCACCATTGCAATGGATCTCTACATGGACATGCACACTCTAGATCTTACAACTCTCATGGGTCAACTATTCATACATGAAGCAAAGCTTACCAAGAGTGGAGATACTACCAAAGGTAACAACTCTTCTGCCCTATACACTGATAAGAAATCTAAGGATAAAGGCAAGAGTAAGAAGGTGGAAAATGAATGCTCTACCTCCCAAGCCAATTATGCAGGGAGAGGTAGATCTTTAAGAGGTAGGGGCAGAGGAGGTAAGCAAGGTAGGGGGAGACCCTATAACTCATCACCATGTAACATTTGTGGCTTATCAAATCACACCACAGATGAGTGTTACATGAATTACAAAAATCAGAGAGGAAGAGGCCACCAAAGAGGTGGATACTCACAGTCTAGAGGAAGGTTCAACTATCACCAAGGCCACAACAACAATTACAACAACAACTACAACAACAATTACAATGGCAACTACCAAGGAGGATTCAGAAACAGAAAGGACTACAACAACTACACAGAGGAACATGATGACTCTCTCTTGATCATGAACATGACTTCAAAGTCAGGTACAAATGATGATCACTTATTTTATATTGATTCAGGGTGTTCAAATCATGTGGCTGGTAATGTGGCACTACTCTCTGATCTTGAGGAGCCAAAAGGTAAACATCAAGTCCAAACAGGTGATGATACAAAGCATTCTGTAGCTAAAGTTGGAAATGTGAAAACTTGTGATGGTAATCAGAATTTGTTAAGTAGAGTACTTTATGTACCTACAATTACAAAGAACTTAATGAGTGTTGGTCAGATTGTAGAGAAAGGGTTGCAGGTCAGATTCAATCAATATGGAGCATTTGTGGAGGACCCAAGACATGGATTCAAAAGAATAGCTAAAGGAGAAAAATCAGGTAGACTTTTCACTTTTGAGTTGGAAGATACAAAAAATATTGCATTATACAGTTATCAAGATCAAACACTTTCATAGCTTGAGATTTGGCACAAGAGATCAGGGCACATAGGAGAAAGGACCTTGAAGCAAATGTGCAGGGACCAATGTGTGCTTGGGATACCTAATGTATCCAAGCAACATATGATTTACAAGTGTGGTGCTTGTCAATTTGGTAAGTCTCACAGGTTACCCTTCTCCAAGAAAGGATATATGCATGAAAACTATCTAGAGCTTGTACACACAGATGTATGGGGACCTAGCAAAGACCCCTCAGTCTCAGGTTCAAGGTACTATGTGTCTTTTATTGATGACTATAGCAGATGGACTGTATTATACTTTATGAAGCACAAGGATGAGGTATTTAATTGTTTTAAGAAATATCTTGCATTAGTTGAAAATCAGACAGGAAGGAATTTGAAGAGGCTAAGGTCAGATGGAGGAGGTGAGTACTTCTCCAATGAATTTGAGGATTTCTTGCAAGACAGAGGCATCAAAAGGGAAATAACCACAAGGTATTCTCCTGAACAGAATGGGGTAGCTGAAAGAAGAAATAGGTTAATTGTTGAGACATCTAGATCTATGCTTAATGAGAAGAAATTACCTAACTATCTATGGGTAGAGAGTGTCTCTACTGCCACCTATCTCATAAACAGGTTACCATCAAAGTCACTTGATGGTATGACACCATATGAAGCATGGCATGGTAAGAGACCATCATTGGATCACTGCAAAATTTTTGGATGTGTAGCATATGTACACATTCCTTCACAGGTAAGAGGAAAGCTAGACCCAAAGGCTGAAAAATGTATTTTCATTGGATATGATTTAAATAAAAAAGGTTACAGGTTTTATAACCCTCCCAATAAGGGATTTATGGTAAGCAGAGATGTGATCTTTGATGAGAATGATTCTTGGTATGAGAATGAATGCAGGAAGGTCAAACTACCCTATGATTTGGAAGAAGAATTTCCAAAACTTACAAAGGAGGAACCTACTCAAGATGGAGAGTCAAGTTCACATGATGAAGATACAATCAACCTTGATGAGTTCAAGGCATGGAAGTCCAAAGGCAAAATGAAGATGAAGAAGCTTGAGGACATACCAGAATCTTCAACTCAATCAATCAGAAGGTCTCAAAGAGAGAGCAAAAAACCTATCAGATATGGGTATGATACATCTCTTGTTACTAAACATTCAATTTATCTTGCAAAGGATTTTTCAAATGAAGAACCAGGTTCATATGAAGAAGCAATCACAAAATCAGAATGGAAAGAAGCTATGGATGAGGAGATTGAAGCACTCAAGGAGAGTGATACATGGGAATTAGTACCCAAGAAGGACTCCATGAAGGTAATAGGATCCAGATGGATCTATAAGTTGAAAAGAAATTCTGATGGCACAATTAACATGTACAAGGTCAGATTAGTAGCCAAGGGTTTTGCACAAACCCAAGGCATTGACTACGAAGAAACATTTTCTCCTGTGGCCAAGGTGCCAACAATGAGAGTGTTGGTGAGTGTGGCTGCATCAAAGAATTGGAACATGTACCAATTGGATGTCAAGAATGCCTTCTTCAATGGATGGATTTCAGAAGAGGTTTATATGTCACAACCTCCTGGCTATGAAGACCCTAAGAAGGTAACTTATGTTTGCAAATTAAAGAAGGCCTTATATGGTATGAAGCAGGCACCTAGGGCATGGAATTACAGGCTAACTACATACCTCCAAGACCAAGGCTTTGTCATGAGCAAGGCCGACACTTCTCTGTTTATTGAGAGAAGTAATTCAGAGGTAATCTATCTTTGTGTTTATGTTGATGACATCATCATTACAGGCAATGATGTAAATGGAATCAGAGCATCAAAAGCCAGATGATGAAGGAATTCAAGATCAATGATCTTGGATTATTGAAGTATTTTTTGGGACTTGAATTAGTTTACACTAATTCAGGGATATATATTACTCAGAAGAAGTATGTGGAGGACATGTTGAAGAAATTTCACTTGCAGGATACTAAAGTAGCTAGCACTCCAATGGAGGTGAACCTAAAGCTAAGTGCCCATGAAGGTGATGAAGTCCAAGACATTATAGGTTATCAAAGTATGGTGGGTAGCTTGAACTATGCTACTCTAACCAGAATTGACATTGCATATGGAGTTAGTGTGCTAAGTCAATTTATGCACAAGCCAAGGATACCTCACTTAGAGGCTACCAAAAGAATCTTGAAGTATCTCAAGGGTACACAGAACCATGGTTTGTACTTTCCTTACACTTCAGATATTGACATAAAAGTTTATTCAGATGCAGATTGGGCAGGATGCAAGGATGATAGGAGAAGCACTTCAGGATACACTTCTTTTGCAAGTGACAAACCAATTTCATGGTCTGCAAAGAAGCAACCAACTGTTGCATTGTCTTCTACAGAAGCAAAGTATAGAGGGCTACCTAATGCCACTCAAGAAGCAATTTGGATTAAGCTTTTGTATTCAGAATTGGGCTTATATACTAGGCCTCCAATTATCTTTGGAGATAATACAAGTTCTCTTCACCTTGCAGCTAATCCTATCTATCATGCCAGGACCAAACACATAGAAGTTCATTATCATTATGTGAGAGAGAAGCTGCTAAGCAAGGACATTCAGCTGACCTATGTGTCAACCAACATGCAATGTGCAGATTTGCTGACTAAAGCTTTGGATGGGACCAAATTTTGCGGTTCAAATCTATGATTGGATTGCAGGATGTACTTGAAGATTGAAGATGAAGTCTTAAGCCAAAGTGTTTGGCTTGAGGGGGAGCTGTTGGTGTAAATCACAAGCCTACACATTTGGCTTGGAAGACATCATGAAGACTCCACATGCATGAAGAACCATAGGAACATATGCTAGTGGTTTATTACCACTTTACCTCATTGTAAAAGTCTAATTTGACTTAGAATCTTTTGTAATCACCTACCTAAGTGATTCGTGGAAAAGTAGATCACTTGATTGAGAGAATATCTCGAAACTTTTAGATGCTTGATCATAGGAAGCCAAAGATTTGAATTTGAATTCAAATCCTAAGTCATTTCCTATAAAATTGGATGTGAAAAAGTCGCGGGTAGATCACTCCATTCCCGAGGCTCATTCTGTTGAGCTTGAGTGTGTGTAAGGACTATACCATAGCCTACACCTCTCTACACCATTTTGCAATGCTAGACATGCCAATGGGATTGTACACAATTGTTAATCAATAGATACATTTACATCATTCATCTCTGTATTCACTGCTTGTCTACTCCAAAGTCTGTTAACTTGTGAAGGGCATATCTCGGTCAACGCTACTCCAAATTCAGTGATTCAAAGCTTGTTGGATTCAGCTCAAAGTCATCTACATGTTGACAAATTTTGAAGTGATTTCATTCAGCCAATTCAGAGAAATAGTCGTCGAGGTGCTCACTGGTCTATCTCTGCTACAGTCCTAAAAAGTCGGGGGTATCAAGACAAAAATAGAAGGTTTTCTTGACTTTGTGACTTCCAAAATTATCTGTTTTGATTCAATCATTGCACACATCATTTCCAAAGGACATAGGCTATTTCTTGGTGTCATTGGGAAGCTAAGGAAGTCTACTAATCAAGTCTGAAGCTAAAGAGGGATGGTACAAAGCAGGTTTTAGCAGTACCTACTCAATCTCTTGGAGCCAAAAACCTTCTAATGTGTTCATCCGGATCCTCTTGAGCTAGGCCTTTGAAAGAAGGAAATTTTGTATTTAATCTTGAGAGTAAGGTTTCCAAGTCTACCTGTCCGCCCATGCTCTTTACTAATGAGGTTGAAGATAGTGGACTGGAGGATTTTCTAACAACCTTCCTTCTTGTTTGCTTGCACATGACCCTCAATGTTTGGGACTCGGTTGCGGTCATGAGCAGCTTATAGTCCACTTAATATGAGACACTTGATAAGAATATTTACCTTTTGGTTAATGAAGTAGCACTATAGTACTGTCGACACTTGATCTCTTCTATACTTTGCACTTGGTTTCTCGTAAGCTCAAATCTCCTTGGAAATCCCACCAGGTGTGCCAAATTTGGTTGGGGGACTCTTAGACAAGAAGGGATTTGAGTGTTTGTAGGAGAAAAGGGGTAGATCAGAAGAGAAAATACACACTGGAAGCCTTTGTTGATTGATTACACTAAGACAAATACAAGGTTGAAGCACAATACAACCAATGCTTCTGTGCAAAATCCCACAGAGTGCTCAATTACAAAATACCAAATACCCAAGGGACTTGTTGTTGCCGGCCTCCTCTACACCAAACCTCCACCTTCTACCAGCCTGCTCTTGTGCACACCTTGCACCAAGCTTCCACTAAGGGGGAGGGATGGATACCTTCTGTCGGCGCGCGCACACTTCAGTAAGACCTTGGGATCCTTGGAGGACAAGCTTAGCACTGCTCTGCACACTTCCTTGGTCACTCTTCATGCACACTTTGCACTTCACTTCTTTGCGTCGCACACTATGTGTCTCTTGCACCTCTCTCTCTTTTGCTTCACTTAGACTATGCTTCTCTTGCTTACTCTTAGGATAGTCCAAGAATGGTCCTTGCCTTGATTTTAGTGTCGATTCATGTACGCTCCTAACTGCAATAGTATCTTGGTGCTCACTTTGATGTCCCAAGATTGTCTTCACAAGTGGAAGCCAAGGACTCCCTGTTTTGTCCTGTAGTGGCTTTAGACTAAAACCAAAAATTTTAATTGGGGGGCCATACTTTCACTTCTACGTACGCTCCCGCTTCACATACCTTCACATTTTCCTTTTAACTCTTCAAATGTGCACATAAGAGAGGGTTCACCTGAACCTTCCAAAACACTTTAAAAACACTTTGAACCTTAGGGGTATTAGAGAAAATACCTCTACAACCTCCAACCCACTTTCTCCAATTTACCCTTTGTGGACAATTAATTGTGCACTACTTGTGCACTTTGACATCTACACCTTAGCACTTTGACTTTGCACCAGTTTACTTTGACCTTGTTGACTTTGACTAGTTTGACTTTGACCTTTTAACCTTGATGGTGGTTGACTTTGACTACGGTTGACTTTGACCAATATGACTTTTATGGGATCAACATGTCATGAGTTCAAATCCCACAATCAAAGCTCTAAAGAAGGTTGAAATTAAATCCAAAAGGTGGATCACTCTCTAGAAAGTTCTCTTAGAGAGAAATCCATAGCAACAAGAATTTCTAAATTTGGAGGTTGTATGACCAAGATATCGCCAAATGAATGAAGGTAGGTAGTCTAACTGTACTCTAGAGAGAGGGTTTAGCTATGGTAGCTCCAAAAAACCTTAAATTTGGTCTATGAAGATGGATCTTTCTGAGATGAACGTGTGCGAGCATGGGTCTTTATCCCATATAGGTTGCTCTGAAGTTCCAAGGCAACGATATATAGAGCTCAAAGCCTCCTATGCTTTCACAAAAAGAAGGAGAAGAGATGAAGTTCGAGTCTGATTCTCTCTCTCTCCCTCTTCCTCTCTCTCTCTCTCTCATGGATGCGTGCACCTATGGGTTAATGGCTGCAGACATCGAGCTGCTCCATCGCTACTGTTGAGCACCTTGGATGCTAGGGGGGTCATGCGGCCTCCTCTCTTCTTATTCAAATCTGGCTTTTGTGGGATTTGAAGTCATGCGCTATTGTCTAGGAGTATGATGGTCTAACCACTTGCCCCAAAAGCCATGGTTGAGGATTAATTCCTAATGCTCCCTCTCAGGGTGTGTTTCAACCATCTCTTGCCTATCATTTCCTGAGTCTAACACTCTCTTACCCTTCTAGAGATCATTGTCCTCAATGATCAATCCTTGGGTTCCCCTTAATTGATGTCCTCACCCTTGCAAAGTATCTTTGATCTATTTCTCAATGTATACTTGATAATTTTTAGTGATCTAAGTTGGTATCCATTCAGTTTGTTTGCAACATAGGTCTCTTGAGCCCCTTATTCTCAATCTTAGTATCTTGAAGCCATTTCTCACCCATGCTAGGTATCCTGGACCCTTAATCTATTGCATACATTGGAAATTTCATTTTGGGAGCTTTCCAACAACATTTTATACATCTAAATTGGACTTATGGATTAGGAGATACACTCTAATATTTATTGGAATCACCTTTGAAAGCGACGTCCGCACCTTCCATCCCCTTACCCAATCCTACTTCCTAAGCCCTAATATGAATTATGGGATTTGAACTCATGATCTATTGGCTAGGAGTATGATGGGCTAACCACTTGCCCCAAAAGCCATGGTTGAGGATTACTTCCTAATCCTCCCTCTTAGGGTGTGGTTCAACCATCTCCTACCCATCATTTCTTGAGTCTAACATTGAGATGACATGCTCATAAGTTAGAAAAAAATTGGTTATGGACCTATGATTATCAATAGACTTTGGACTAGCAGTACAGTGGAATTAAACACTTTAGAAGGAGATGTGATTCCAAAGTACATTAGTGGATGCATAGTCAAGTTTTATCAAGAACCACTAATAAAAGAGATGCTAAATGACTAAATATGGCTAAGAAGTGTAACGAGGAAGAGAAAAGAATCAAAGAAGAAGCATAGGTGTAAGCCCTAGAAGGCACTAAAGTCATGATGTTGAGGCCACATGGCTTAAGTCATCATAGGAATCTCAACGGCGAAGAGTTCCACCTTGTAATGATCAATTTTGACCAAAGTGCCCCTAGACATCACATGGCAATGTGCCAAAGCTAGAAGGAACATCTCTCCTAGAATAGTGGATAGAAGACCATTCATTTCTCTAGAGCTAAGATAGGGAACTACAATCAAGATTACTAGATCCCTATTTGATTCAAGACCTTCCACTAGTGCCTTTAGGCATTCATGTTATCGAGACATGAAACTACAAATTAATCTGATCGAGGCCTACTTCATAAGATTACTAGGTCTAGAAACCCCTTGGATTGGTGAGGTGGAAGTTCCTATACAAGATGTTCCCTTGATAGTAAAGTTATTAGTTTCCCGTGATGAAGACCTCCTTTGATATTGGGCCAAGATTGGATCTATGACCAGGTAGTTGACTTGAACCTTCAAAGATGTCCTTTTCAAGTTTGGGTTGGTAAGCAATGAATCATATTGGAACTAGGGACCCAAGATTTTTGTAATTCGAATTCTACTTACTATGCATGCACCCCTAAGTCCATTGTGAAAAACGCCTCCCTTCTTGATGGAAAGGTCATGCAAGTGTTGGAGCCCCTTCCTTTCAAAAGATTAGTCTATTATAAGTGACTTAACTACAAAGGTGTAAAAAGTTACTCCAAAAGGATGAAGGAAGGAAATCCACCATACATAAGTCAAAAACTTTGGATCCATGTGCATTCACTAATTGCATGCCCTAATATCTAACCCATTTGGGTACCTAATACTTGCTTTTGGACATAGATGCACTTCCCATTTCACCCATCTTAGGAAATAATATTTCTTCTTACCTTTATGCTTCATCTAGAGGGCAAGCCATGAGAAGCACCAATCAGTGTAGACAAACTCCTAGGACTATTTAGAAATGGGTGCCTAAATAGCCCCAAGACCAATAAATCAAGTAACTTGTATAAACTGTTAACCTCACCATGTAGTCCCATAAAGGAACTCATCTCTCACAGTCAACCTTGTAAAAGATCGGTATCTCACAAACCTTGCAAACGAATTTCTAAAAACATGCTAAGTATATGCATTCTCCCAAGTATGCATGTAGGCAATCTAGTGACATGCTTTAGGCATGAGAATGTAATTGTGCACTTTGACACCACATAGGGCTACATAGGAAGGATGTCAGTAATGGAAAGGAACCAAGGTCTGACTACACTAGGACCAAAGTCTCTTTCAATATTGATATGTTTTCCTTATCTATCATATATACCTAGACACATGAACTGAGATGGTGCAGGTAACAGACCATTGAGCAGTAGGTCTGAGCCAAAGGTGAGTTCATTACAAGGCTCTCCCTAGAGAAGAACACTCATTACTCTCACCACCCAAATTGTCTAGATTTTAAGGAGAGATTCACATCCAAGATCCCGTAAATGCAAGATAGATAGGACCAATGTCAAGTTGCACTAGTTTGAGGGCCTAGTAGAGCCTCTTGCGGATCCCACATATATCTAGGAATCCAAATTAGAATTTGACGATCATTGGGGAATATTTTAATTTTTCTTTCTAGAGTTTAAAGAGCTATATAATTCAGACGTGCTACAAACCTATGGGAGAAAGTAGGGTTGGCTCAATATTTTAGGAATTGCTGCCGAAGCTAGAATTTTATCACTCCTACTTGTACTTAAAACAAACCAATTGATCATAGATCAGTTGTATGCTACTAATACTAGAGGATTTAAAGTAGGTGCTTAATGGGTGCTATGCAATAACAAGAAATATATATGTGCTTAGCTTACACTAGCCGAGTGGAAAAAGCACTCACTCATGTCAAAATACAAGCTTTAAAAAGTGCAAGAGGGTCCACTTCACATCAATCAAAGAGAATGAGGTACACCATACCATGCTTCCAACACATAGAGACCTCTATGTGCCCTCAACCATCACCAATGAGACCACTACATGTGATACCTCCTATTTGAATCCGGATTCCACAACCTCTCTCCCTCATTAGCAAGGGTGAGATTACACATGAAACAAGTAACTAGCAACACTACCATAGTTAAGAGTGAAGCTACAACTATAGAGGGTTTTTTTGAGTATCAAACACGAGCACTATGGATTTCATAACACTACATAACATTGAGATTCCTAATGCATTGCACACAGAGTTCCAATGTTTAGACACCCACTATATAGAGTATCTTAGACTTGGCTAAACAGAATCTTAGATGGACCACAAAGACGGACACACCATGACTGACCAAGAAGATGAAAAACACCCGTTAACTAAAGCTCAGGAAGAAATGACAACGAGCCAACATGATGGAATAGATGAGTAAAGTGTTAGCGATTTACAAGCTTATGTTTGTGAACCAAATTTGAATTCAATTGCCATATCAATTCACTTTTTTGTAAATTCTACAATCAACTTTCCACAAGTTTTTCAAATTTAGAATCCATCTAATTTGATGGAGAAAATTGGGGATTTTAGAGGCATGATTTGACTTCAAATTATAAACCTGCTTTTGGAGCATTATATAAGCAAGATATTGTAAGAAAGTCATGGTCATCCTCTAGCTTCCTCTATGCACTTTTAGGCTCTCATTGGGAGTTTGTACTCTATGTCTAAGCAACCCGCTAGCTAACTAGCCCCTAGTAGCTATAAATTTTTCTTAGACTAAGATTTTTGCTCATCTATATCTCATTGTGTAAATGCTTGTTTCATGAGCAAGATAGCTCATTTTATTGCTATTCTCTAAGCTTTCTTTTGATTAGAATATTATTCTCCAGTGTTCCTTTTCCTTCTATATATTGAGCTTGAAAGCTCACAAGTCCATCTCTTCATGTTTCCAAGTGTATGTGTGTGAAGAATACACATAGATATAAGATACTTGTTTTGCACTTTTGCTACTTTAGCTTCTGCAAGGTCATTGATATAGCTCTCATTATGTAACTTTGGTGATTCTTGGGAAAAGTAGAGATTCTATATCACTATTCAAAATTTAAGAGGTTCAATCTTTTGATAAAATGTTCAATTCATTTTTGGGTGTTTGGTAGTGAGCAGTTTGGTCATAGGAAGGCCATCAATGTTCTGCTATAACTAAGAGTGGATATACTCCATGAGTGATATCAAAGTTCAAGTTTGAGCATTGAGGACATCAAGAGGAGTCCTTGAATTTGGTTGAGAGCCAAGCATTCAAGCAAAGACCAGGAAGTTTTGAAGAAGCATGTGAGGCAAGGGGCACCTTCTATCATCACCAAAGGCTCAATAAAAATGGAGGCTTTTGTGGGAAGGTAGCATATCATTATTTCCCATATACATCACAATCCAAGGAGGGATTAGGAGCCAATATATAGTATCAAACACAATGGGATACTATAACACTTGGATTGGAAATCTTAAAATGATTAATTACAAACCTTAGAAGTTTAGAATCTCTAACTTCCTCAGATTGGTATTTGGAGGTTGGTTAGTGGTACTGACATGACATCATACATAGATCTACATACACCTGCTAATCTCTAACCATGATGCTTCACATGCTTCCATTGCAGCACCTCTATACTCAACCTCTGCACTATACAAAGCAATACTAGGTTGCTTCTTGTTGCTCCATGTAGTAGCTTCACTCTTGTAGTAGCTAATGCAACAAGTGTTTTGATAGTAGACATTTTTGCTACAAGGTTGAATGCTTCCTCATAATCAATGCCATATGTTTGTGGATATTCTTTTGCTACCAATCATGCTTTATACTTTCTTATGCTACCACCAACATTATGCTTTACCTTGTAAGCACACTTTTAGCCTATGGGTCTCTTTGCTTATGGCAATGGAACAAGCTTCCATGTTTTGTTTCCATAAAGTGCAGCCATCTCCTCATTCATAGCTTCCTCCTGATTTGCATTTCTAGTTGCATCTTCATAACAAGAGGGTTCAACATCTTGTATTAGCTTGGTCATGTAGGCATAATGATGAGCCATGTATCTATCATATGTCAATTGTTGCACTAAATTTTGCATCCTCCCAGATCTTCTTGGTCTTGGATCACTTCTCCTTATATCATGTGCATGTGCCTTCCTTACTCCTAGAGTCTTCATAGAGGGAAATCCAAGTTCCTCATCAAGAATGTTTTCTGAACCGCTTGAGTCTCCATCAATGTCTTCAAAATCTATAGATGTTTTACCACCAACAAAAATCTTTTCCTTACCTTTCTTAGATGTACTTGATGAATTTTTTGGATTGCAATTTCTAGGAAATCTTCCACTCCATGGCTTTGATCTGGAACTATTGCTTGGAGACACATAGGGTCCACTCAAAACTTGAGATTTTGCACTTGATTTTTCAACATTCGTTTTGTCACTTGGTTCAAGATTAAGTCCTTCTTTGGCATCTGCATAGAAGCTTGAAATTTCATCAAACACCACATCTCTTCTTACCTTCACATGTCATGTGAGTGGGTTATAACATTTATATCCCTTTTGCTCAAGGGAGTACCAAATGAAGATATATTTTCTTTTGCTTTTCGATCAAGCTTTGATCTCAACTCATTTGGGACATGTACACATGCAATACATCAAAAACTTTCATATGTGATAAGTTTCACTTTTTACCTCTAAGCTTCTCTTTAGGTATAAGTTGATGTACAATAGTAGTCAGCGTTTTGTTCATGATGTATACTACAGTGTGCATAGCTTATGCACAACAATGGCATATTCTTCTCAGCCATCAAGGCTCTTGCTATTTCTACAATATGTTTATTTGTGCATTTGGCAATGCCATTCTGTTGTAGTGTGCATTCACATGAAAACTAACATCAATTTTCATGACTTTTTAGAATGTTGCTAAACTCATTTGAAAATTATTCACCTCCTCCCTCACATCTTAATGTCTAAATATCCTTCCTTGTCTTCTTTCCCACCATAGCTTTAAAATTTTGGAACTGAGCTAAGTGAACACCTCACTCTTGTTTTTCATGAAATAGACCCATAATTTTTGTGTATATTCATCAATGAACGTAACAAAAAGCCTGCAACCACCCATAGATGTGGTCTTTATAGGACCCAAAACATCTGTATGTACTATTTTTAGCACATTCTCACTAACATGCTTGTCACGCAAAAGCAATGCTCTTGAGAGCTTACCAAATTGACATGCCACACATACCTTTTGCATCTCTTCAGCCTTGAAATTTGTTAGTCCATTTCCGATCTCCTTCGATGCGACAATTTCAACCTCTACAAATTCTCATGTCCAATTGGTTTGTGTCACATCTCTATACCAACAATAACTCCTCCACCTTTTGCAAACATGGCTGCATTCATTTGAAGAATTTTACATTTAAATTGAACATCCTACCCACTTTGTTTACTTTGGAAATCAATCTTCCATCCTATTTGTATTCTTCTACATATAACCCATCAACATTCAACCTCACTTGTAATCCCTGATCAGCATTTGTCCAATAGAAACTAGATTCTTTCTTATATTTGGAACGTACAACACATTGACAAGATGTTTTGTAGTTCCATCCTTCATAGACAATGTTATGTTTCTTATATGTGTGATATGATGTGATGTATCATTGCTTGTTTCAATATACACTACAACATATTAGGGGCATACCGGCCCCTATACTGACACAAATACACAACACTATTTTTGCCCCGTTACTAGTACAAGCAATAGTATGCACGCCGATATTATATCATCGATATAAATGTCGGTATGTGCATTGTACAAGTGTCGGTAATTGGTTGGACATACGGACGCTCATACCAATGCTTATACTAATGACCAAATCTGCAAATTTGTTTTGGGTAGAGTGTGTTGTCTCTTTTTGCAACAACATTTCCATGTTGTTGTGTAGCAAAAGATAGTCGCTGCCCGAAAAAACCGATTACATGTAACATGTAGTCTAATGGTTGTTGATATAGCGTTTAAATGACCGACAACCAAAACACGGTTTGATAAAGCAAAACACTATGAGACACAAAAGAGATGAGTAGAATGAGTCATGAACCATGAACAAAAGTGTGATAAAGAGATATATATTCCATGAATGAACCATGTACAAAAGTATGGCAAATCATTAGCATTTTTGAGCCAAATACAAAATATAGCAAAGCATTGCCATATAGAAACCAAATTCAAAATTATGGTACACCATTTCCATGTATGAGTGTAATAGAAAATTATGGCAAAGCACTATCATACATATGTCCAAGGGATCTAAACCTTTATATCTACAGTCCTCCAACAAAGCATATGCATGAAATGAGACAAATTGACATGATATTTATAAACAACAACAAAAAAAATCAAACGAAGTTTATAAGCTCACCTCATCATAGATGCTCCCATGAAATGATCGCACAACGTCCCTCCAAGTCCTCCAACACTGCAACCAATCCATGATGATATTCATAAGCCTCCTCGGTTCGCGTCAGAGGAAGATCCACTACCAACTCCTGCAATAAATATGCAAAACATTACATGAACATACATGATGTGCTTAACATAAGCAAATTCAATAATCAAAATGATACTTACAAATGCGTAACATATAGTGTCATATCCATCGCTACCTGAATGTCATAGTCTGACTATATCTAGACATGTGGCACTCGCATCTCGCTGCTGATGATATCGGTCATGAGTATTTTGGTTCTCATTGGAATCAATTCCCACTCCTTAGTGTCTAACCATACATGATTTGGTAAGCCTGCTTTGAAAGCATCAAGGGCCTCCGACCATCAATGGGACATCACCTCACATGCCGTTGTCATAGAGATTCCCATCTCTACTTTTTCTTTTACTTGCTACAAAACAAAATGTTGTTTGGATCAAAGATTCAAGATACGATTCGGAAATGCTATGGATTTCGCACATAATTGCACCTCCAAAAACAGTATCATGACACCCTTTTGTGGCATAAGGACCTCACTCTCCATTATACAGGCGAATGTTTGTTTGGAAGATCAAAGAGAGGTGAAAGCTGGACCTTATGACACAATACATAGACACTCTGAGGTGGAAGGTTTCAAATCAACTCCTGGTGGAAGTCTCTATTACAGAATCAATGCTTCAGATTCTGATGGATGATCGAATTCAAATCGACATATTCAGATTTTGATGGATGATCGAATTCAAGTCTGACTCTAGCATCGAACGCATTGGAAACAACCGACACTCTTATGTTGTCATGTGTACTGCTAGCCCGAACAATTACTGTGCCTCTTTAACAACATTCAACCTCAGTTTCTCTATGCATTTGTATTTTCATATTTTCTCCTACATCTAGAAGAGATGTGCAAGGACGTTGGGATATCCTCAATCTCAGGTGTACTGCCATTGTCATATCTCAGTTAAACCCTCTTGTATTATTTTTATTATCTTATTTAAGGCAGATCGCAGTTAGCTCAATTTACTTCGAACAACATATAATGAGATGTATTCGAAGAAGCTAATGCTCAGCGGAGGGAATGAGAAACAATGAAAAAGATTGGACATATAGAGGTAGAGATATGTGCAATAACTAGAACCATTAATTGAAAAGTTGCCAATTGTCTCTTCTCTTGATTCGAATAGCATAGAAACGATGTTAAAGAATCACTAGACGTTTCTCTTCCAAAATGGATGGCTGAGAGAAAACAATGATGAAAAAGTATGATAGTGGGCGCATTGAGATAAAAGGATGGATGCGCGTGCAACAAAAAAAGCGAGTATAACATGTGAACGTAAAACTCTATGGTGGAGGAAAAAAGAAGGGGATGATTGGCGTTGAAGATCGGTTCTCCTTTGTTCGAGCTCGAAAAGAAATCTGGCAATATTGTACGATAGTGAGGGGTGGTCGCTGTTGAGGGGAAGAACTTGATAAGTCCAGTTGAAACTACCTCTTGTAGAGGAAACAGAGGGACAAACCCGAACATATTTCCTCGGTAATACATCTGCGGACACATATCCTCAAAGCTTTTCCCCAAACCATGTCTTATTACAGCACGAGTCCTTCCTTTTTAGTGATTGTTTTCTTTCGATGCGCAACATGAAAATTAGTGTAGCATGATCAAACGTGCGCACTGCTGGAGTTGAAAGAATGAGACATCTCGGTCATACTCTGAGACAGTCAATGAGATGCGCTTGCTGTTCTAAAGGAACGCATCTGATCTGCGTTGATGTCAATTTTAACGATGAGGGATGATCAAGGGGGTGGAAGTCATACGACAGATGGGCAGAAGATACACACGATTGGAATTCTAAGCATGCGCAACGTTTTGATCTATACTATTATGCCTTGAAGATATCTGACCATGATTACGATTATTTACTGATGATATGACACATGAACAGAGACTAGGAAGCTTCAAACGCATTTATCAATGCTTGAGAGAAGACTGGCGATGCTTCGTCTCTGCTTGCTCACCTATGGTGCATCCGTGCAACTTTATGAATAGATCTTCTGCTATGCCAACAACATCCAATATGTCTGATGAGCACTGGATGATGTGGTTTTGTAATGATTGTCGACGCCCCGTCTCTTACACCAAGAACTATGTGATGATCTAAATTTTGCTCAATTATAATAAGCTTTGTTATGCTACACTAAGTTTTGCAATATTTTTGCAAAATTATGTAGTGCACAAAGTTCATAAAGTTTCTGAAGTTCTAACACCGATTGCGAAGATTAGCTCGCATTGGGAAATAGATACCACCCAATATGTTCTCACATCTGAACAGAGAGAAAGCATAAAATAAAGGAAGTAGAAGTAGAAGAATAAATTAAAGACCAAATTACTGAAGAATCGTTAATCTCCCTATCATACGAGCGTTGTTTATCTAGGTTTTTAACTTTGTTTTCAATCGCATCACCTGAACCTCACAGTAGTGAGAATTTATTCGCTCCACCTCTAAAAACATAGGCAGATAAGCATTTGATATTTATTAGTCCTTAAAAAACATAAGTAATTAAGAGCTATTTGAAACTTCAATTATCCTATTCTTCAAGTATACATAAACCGAGCACCCAAAAGTTCCGACAACTTTGAATCCAATGTGAAGAATTGGCACGGCATCTCCTGTATACATGTATATATTTTTATTGTGCTTTGCACATGCATGTACATAGATCGGTGATTGTAGTGGTTGCATCAACATCCGTGGAAGTGGTAGCCTACTCTCAAACCTTGCAATCTCTTGGTTGTTGAGGGCTTATCAGTGTGACCTGAGCACCTCCACAGAAATTCACAAGTAGGAGGATCCTCATGCCAACTTTGTCCATCAACATTTGCAGAAGCTACGATTGCACATTCATGCTCTAGAACTGATGTATTAGGATTGATTTGATCAACTCAAATGTAAAGAAATTTGCACAAGCACAATCACAAAAACCCTCTTCTTCAAGCCAATTTGAGGTACTTATACTTTACTTTTACATTCATTATATAATTGAACAATGGGCAAAAAGGGCTTAGCAAAACACATCATACAAGACATAGATTCTAGTATGGAGACAAAGAAGTTTCTAGAATATGATGAGCAATTTAAAGATATGGAGTTACAATTAGTTAAAACTATGGATTTAAAGATTGATTCCAAATTTGAGTCATTAAATTCCTTTCTCTCAATTTTGACAAGTAATATCTGAATTTAGTGCACCTATTAAATCCATAGATATACAATTCAATCAAGAGTGTAAGAATTTACAAGAAATTGTTCACTATGAACTTTCAAGTTTGAACAAAAGTATGGATAAACTATTAAATCATGTGAAATAAATTTGCACATTCAATACCAGTATTCATTACATTACAAGTTTCAAAGAAAATATTGAAAGTTTAAGAAATCAAGTAAAAGAAAGTGCTACATGTGAGTGTAAATATACACATCAAGTTCAAGTTCAAAATATATCTACACATTCTATTGACCCAAACCCTTTACTTGATCATAGAAGAGTCACTCCTAGCTCTTTACATAGAAGAAAAAATAGAGTCCATAAACGAACTGTTAGATGCTTCTGGTGTGATGAAATAGGTTATATATATGGAAATTGTATTGCCTATGAGAAAGCCTGTAGACATAAATTCATACTTGAAATTGAACGAAAAATATGCAATTATCATGATCACTTACCTCTACACTTGAATCTAGGTAGAGTGGGATGAAAGCATATTTCGACCACTCAAGATATCGGCCAAAATCAACAAATAGCTCGTGTTGAAGATAAATGTACAAGCTCATTTTCATATGAGCCATGCTTGGATAAATTTACCAAATATAAAGATAAAGGAAAAGTAGAGGAAAAAAGGAAAAAATAAGAAAAGAAAAAGTCTAGTCAAAACTTCATGATGAGTAAGAGATACAATATCTTGCCTTGTAGTTAGTAGCATGTAGTGGACAAAGTGGTGAGTTAAGAAGGAGGCACAAACTTCTTCACATGCTCATTGGTTATAAAAGTGAAGTGGGAGCACATTCAAAACAAGGAGAGAAAGAGGCAAGAGCTCCCAGTAGTCAGATCTAGCCATTTTGTTTTTTTGGTTTTCCCTTAGACTCCTTCCAGTCGCATGTCAGTTTGTACACAGCTTTGTTGCAGAGCTCATATCGCAATGCATATGTAACCATTTTGTGTGTTTAAACATTCATTGGAAAGCTTATCTTGGGTAATTTATGCATATCAAATATCTCTTTGAAAGCGTATGTACTTTGTGAGATATCAATGAAAGAGTGAAGTCTAGTTTTTTAGTATACCTGTGTAGATAGGTAGTCTATTTTGTTAGGTTCCGTTTCCCAACCAAAACATATCCAAATTGCATGCTTTTTGGCTTGTTGGAAAGCACTTGGCATCTACTTTCACTATCTAAAATAGTTTATTCAGAGCATTCATATTCTGTGAGATATCGTTCAGAGAGTAAAGTCTAGTTTTATAGTGTACTTATGTGTGCAGGTGGTCTATCTTGATGAGTTGAGTTTCCTGACCAAAACTCATCCAAATTACTTGATTTTTAGCTTGTTGGAAAGCTATTTGTGTGTATTCTCGGTACCAAATATCTTTCTCAAAGGATATATATTCAGAGAGCTATCAGTCCGAGAGTGAAGCTGAGTTCTTCAGCATACCTGTGTGGACAGGTAGTTCATCTTTGATAGTTGTGTTTCCTAATCAAAACTTGTCCAAATTAAGACATTTATAGCTTGTTAGAAATCTCTCTTTGGCTACTT
The DNA here is from genome assembly GCA_020310875.1 of Ceratopteris richardii. NCBI lineage: Eukaryota > Viridiplantae > Streptophyta > Polypodiopsida > Polypodiales > Pteridaceae > Ceratopteris > Ceratopteris richardii. The sequence continues at coordinate 19,329,427 of CM035435.1, read as the reverse complement.
TGATTGACTAAAGTATCAAGTCCATTTGAGTTTTGTGTTGAGAGCAGCAAGCTATCTAAGGTGCAGATGTTTGTCCAAGTGCTGGACATACAAGGGTTCACTACACACTTCCGTTGCGCATAGGAGAACTCATTAGTTGAAGCTTCATCATCAGAGCTGGAGTTGAAGCAAAGCAAAAGAGGAGCTACAAAATAAGAGGGAGCTTCACAAACGCAAGAGCAAAGGACTATAACTATTCGAGGTAACTCTCAAAGTCTTTGATACTCTTCAATGGCTGACTTGGGTCAACAAGTAGAGAAGTTGGACAAGGATAACTATCCCGTGTGGAAGTTTAGAATGACCAACTACCTATTGGGCAAATGCTTATGGGGTATTGTGAGCGGCGATGATGCTCAACCTCAAATCAATCAAGCTATGGCCACCGAAGTCCAAAGGAGGCAAGCAAAAGAATGGGAAGAGAGGAATAGGAGAGTCATGTTCCTCATTTTGCAAGTCATTACTAATGCCATGGTAGGGCATATTCAACATCTAGAGAAAGCTAAGGATGCTTGGGAAGCTCTTGAAAGGATGTATTCAACAAATACCAAAGCTAGGAAACTTCAACTCAAGAATGAGTTGAACACAATCAAGAAAAGTTCGAGTCAATCCATAGCTGAATATACTTTGAAGATTAAGGAGCTAAGCGATACTTTAGCTTCTATTGGCACAACGGTTAAAGACGAAGATCTTGTGTGTTATACTCTCAATGGCTTGAGAGAAGATGAAAGATGGAAGCAAAAGAGGAGCTACAAAATAAGAGGGAACTTCACAAACGCAAGAGCAAAGGACTATAACTATTCGAGGTAACTCTCAAAGTCTTTGATACTCTTCAATGGCTGACTTGGGTCAACAAGTAGAGAAGTTGGACAAGGATAACTATCCCGTGTGGAAGTTTAGAATGACCAACTACCTATTGGGCAAAGGCTTATGGGGTATTGTGAGCGGCGATGATGCTCAACCTCAAATCAATCAAGCTATGGCCACCGAAGTCCAAAGGAGGCAAGCAAAAGAATGGGAAGAGAGGAATAGGAGAGTCATGTTCCTCATTTCGCAAGTCATTACTAATGCCATGGTAGGGCATATTCAACATCTAGAGAAAGCTAAGGATGCTTGGGAAGCTCTTGAAAGGATGTATTCAACAAATACCAAAGCTAGGAAACTTCAACTCAAGAATGAGTTGAACACAATCAAGAAAAGTTCGAGTCAATCCATAGCTGAATATACTTTGAAGATTAAGGAGCTAAGCGATGCTTTAGCTTCTATTGGCACAACGGTTAAAGAAGAAGATCTTGTGTGTTATACTCTCAATGGCTTGAGAGAAGATGAAAGATGGAAGCCTTTTATAACTTCCATTAACTTGAAAGATGTATATCCAGGTTTTGAACAACTAATCCCTCATCTTGTCACATAAGAGCTTAGCTTCGGTGGTCCCAAAGGAAAGGATAGCCACAACCAAATGTTATATGCAGGTTGAGGCAAAGGAAGAAACTCAAGAGGAGGCTCAAGAGGAAAATTAAGAGGTCACAACGACTCCAACTACAATCAAAACAATTCGGAAGACAACAAGGATGCATCAAATGCCAACACACAAGGAAGAGGTCGAGGTAGAAGTAGAGGAAGAGGCCGAAGCTCCTACAATTCTCATAAAGGTATAACATGCTATCATTGTGGTAAAGTAGGACACTATGCTAGTGATTGTTGGCTGAAGAATGGAAGACCAAATGGAGGCAATCAAAGGAACCAAAGCAACTATGCAAGCACCTCAAGTGAAGGAAGCAAGGATGCACTACTTGCAATGAGACATGAGTATAGAAGCTCTTGTGAAGATTACAAGAAATGGTACATTGATTCAGGTTGTAGTAACCATATGTCATGCCAAGGAAGTTTTCTCACTAATCTATAGGTACCAAGTGGAAAAGGATGTGTTGAAACAGGTGATGATACTCAACACATGATTGAACATATTGGAGATATAAGGCTTGGAGATACAAGTAAAGCAAAGGTACTATCTAATGTTCTTCATGTTCCTACAATTTCAAAGAACTTGATTTCAGTAGGACAAATGGTAGAGAAGGGTTATCATGTCATATTCAATGAGAATGGGTGCTTCATAAAGAATCCAAAGGAAGGCTTCAAGGTCATTGCTCGAGGTAGAAAAGAAGGAAGGATGTTCACTTTGGATGTCCAACATCCACATGGAAAGGTCATGTACATTCAATGTGGGAACAAGAAGATTTCAGAGCTGGACTTATGGCACAAAAGAATAGGACACATCAACATTCCAAAGCTGAAGGACATGAGCAAACATGAAGTGGTAAGAGGTCTTCCAAAATTTAATAGCATTGGACTACATGAGTTATGTGAAGCTTGTCAACTAGGAAAGCAAACGAGGCATCCATTCAAGAGGACCAATTATGTGGTTCCAAATGTCTTGGACTTGATACATACGGATGTATGGGGACCAACCCAAGAGGCATCAATGGCTGGTGATAGATTTTTTGTCACCTTCATTGATGATCACTCAAGAAAGGTATGGCTGTTTTGTATGAAGCAAAAATCAGAGGTGTTTTCTATATTCAAAAGATTCAAAGCTGAAGTTGAAAAGGAAACAGGAAGGTCTATCAAAACCTTAAGGTTCGATGGTGGAGGAGAATACTTCTCCAAAGAATTTTCAGATTTTCTACAAGAGAATGGGATCAAAAGGCAATTCACTTGTAGGTATACACCACAACAAAATGGAGTAGCTGAGAGGAAAAATAGGCAAATTGCTAAAATTGCAAGATGCATGCTCAACGAGATGAAGGTACCATTGTACTACTGGACTAAAGCTACCACAACCTCCATTTACTTGATGAATAGGTGCACAACATCGGGAATACATCACTTGACTCCAGAAGAGGTATATTCCGATAAGAAACCTGATCTTACACACCTCAAAGTGTTTGGATGTGCTTGCTTTGTTCACATTCCACAAGAAGTTAGAACAAAGATGGAACCAAGGTCAGAAGAATGCATTTTCATCGGCTACTCGATGGAGCAAAAAGGATACAAGTGTTATAACCCTAGAACAAAGGAATTAAGAGTCTCGCGAGATGTGGTCTTTGATGAACTAAGACCATGGTATGAAGATAAAGGAAAGGAAAAGATTCTTGAAGAAGATTGTGATGATTATGCAGGAACAAATCAAAGAGAAGTTCAACAATCAAGCACAAAGGCTTCAGGTCTAGAGGCATCTACATCAAATGAAGAATGTTCAACATGGAGGGGGAGCCATTCTTTGTCTCCAAATTCAGGTCATAGTAGAGCCGAAGAAGCAAGTGGTACTCCAAATAGTGAGGTAGATGCAAGTGAAGAAGGATATGAAGAGGTAATCACTCCGATGGTAAAGTTGAATAGGTTAAAGAAGCAACTTTCTAAAGGCAATGAAAGAAGATCTTCAAGGACAAGGTATCCAACTCAAAGGTTGAGTTATGATAGTTTTATGGCAACACATTTTGCATACATGATGCAAGTTATCAAAGACAAAGAGCCTGAGACATATGAAGAAGCTTGCACACAAAAGGAATGGAAAGAAACTATGAAAGAGGAGATCAAAGCTCTCAAAGATAATCACACATGGGAGCTAGTGCCAAAGAAAGAAGGTATGAAGATTGTTCCAAACAAATGGGTGTTTAAAGTAAATAGGAATGCTGATGGCTCACTAGCTAGATATAAAGCTAGATTAGTTGCCAAAGGATTTAAAAAAACACAAGGCATAGATTATGATGAAGTTTTCAGCCCCGTTGCAAAGATGGGAGCTATCAGAACCTTAATAGCAATTGGTGCTTCAAGCAGATGGCCATTATATCAACTCGACATCAAAAATGCCTTTCTCAATGGAGAACTACAAGAAGAGGTATACATGAGTCAACCGGTTGGATTTGAAGATGAAAACCATCTAGATTTTGTTTGCAGGTTGAAGAAGGCACTTTATGGCTTGAAGCAAGCACCAAGAGCATGGAATCAGAGATTGGTAGAGTATCTAACTAAGTGTGGATACAACCCAAGTAGTGCAGATCCTTCGTTGTACATGAAGAAGGAAGAAAATAGAGAGGTATATATTTGCATATATGTCGATGACCTCATCATAACAGGAAACGATGTTATAGAGATTAAAGATATCAAAAGGAAGCTTGGTAAGGAGTTTAAAATTTCAGATCTTGGGGAGCTGAAATATTTTTTAGGAATTGAAGTTGTTTATGGAAAGAGTGGCATCTACTTGATGCAAAGAAAGTACTTGTTGGATGTTCTTTTTAGATTTGGAATGAGTGAATGCAAACCACTCACTCAACCCATGGACACAAATACAAAGATTTGTTCAAACGATGGAGAACCATTGGAAGATGTAACGACATACAGAAGCATTGGAGGATCATTGATCTATGCAAACATTACAAGACCTTATTTGTCTTATGTTGTTCGTGTACTTTCTCATATTATGCAAGCCCCAACAAGTGAACACTTAAATTCAGCCAAGAGAGTGTTGAGATACATAAAGCATACAGTTAATCATGCTTTGTTTTACAAGTTTGATGAAGAATTGCAGGTCAAAGGCTTTAGTGATGCTAATTGGGCAGGCTCAAAGGAAGATAGAAGATCAACCTCAGGTTATGTGTTCATGATAGGAAGCAAACTATCACGTGGAGCTCAAAAAAACAACCTACTGTTGCACTTTCATCTATGGAGGCTGAATACAGAGGATTAGCATTTGCCACATGTGAAGCAATGTGGATTAAAAAGCTTTTGGCTGATCTTGGAGTGCAAGTTGGAACCATTCCTATATATGGTGATAACATGTCAAGTATCTACTTGGCAAGCAATCCTATGTTTCATGCAAGGAGCAAGCACATAGAGGTCCACTACCATTATGTAAGGGAGAAGGTGCTGAGCAAAGATGTGGAGATAAAGTTCATTAGAACCAAAGATCAGGTTGCAGATATTTTTACAAAGTTCTTGGATGCTCCTAAACTCAAAGGCTTCAAGGATGTGATAAATTTGCAGGACATGGATGAAGATAACTCCCAAATGAGCTTGAGGGGGAGTGTTGAAGATAAATGTAGAAGCTCATTTTCATATGAGCCATGCTTGGATAAATTTACCAAATATAAAGATAAAGGAAAAGTAGAGGAAAAAAGGAAAAAATAAGAAAAGAAAAAGTCTAGTCAAAACTTCATGATGAGTAAGAGATACAATATCTTGCCTTGTAGTTAGTAGCATGTAGTGGAGAAAGTGGTGAGTTAAGAAAGAGGCACAAACTTCTTCACATGGTCATTGGTTATAAAGGTGAAGTGGGAGCACATTCAAAACAAGGAGAGAAAGAGGCAAGAGCTCCCAGTAGTCGGATCTAGCCATTTTGTCATTTTGGTTTTCCCTTAGACTCCTTCCAGCCGCACGTCAGTTTGCACACAGCTGTGTTGCAGAGCTCATATCTCAGTGCATATGTAACCATTTTGTGCGTTTAAACATTAATTGGAAAGCTTATCTTGTGTAATTTATGCATATCAAATATCTCTTTGAAAATTTATGTACTTTGTGAGATATCAGTGAAAGAGTGAAGTCCAGTTTTTTAGTATACCTGTGTAGATAGGTAGTCTATTTTGGACAGTTTAGTTTCCCGACCAAAACATATCCAAATTGCTTGATGCTTGTCTTGTTGGAAATCCCTTGGCATCTACTTTCAGTGTCTCAAATATCTTATTCAGAGCATTCATATTGTGTGAGATATCTTTCAGAGAGTAAAGTCTAGTTTTACAGTGTACTTATGTGTGCAGGTGGTCTATCTTGATGAGTTGAGTCTCCTGATCAAAACGCATCCAAATTACTTGATTTTTAAGTTGTTGGAAAGCTATTTGTGTCTACTTTCTCTGTACCAAACATCGTTCTCAAAGGATATATATTCAGAGAGCTATCAGTCCGAGAGTGAAGCTCAGTTCTTCAGTATACCTGTGTGGACAGGTAGTTCCTCTTTGATAGTTGTGTTTCCTAATCAAAACTTGTCCAAATTAAGTCATTTATAGCTTTTTAGAAAGATATCTTTGTCTACTTTGATTGACTAAAGTATCAAGTCCATTTGAGTTTTGTGTTGAGAGCAGAAAGCTATCTAAGGTGCAGATGTTTGTCCAAGTGCTGGACATACAAGGGTTCACTACACACTTCCGTTGCGCATAGGAGAACTCATTCTACACAGCTCGAAGAAGAACTGGAAGCCAAAGAAACATAACAATACTCAATCGAATGATTATCAAAGTAGTTGTTCAATTAAAAAGGAAGAAACCTCTATAAGTATGAGTCAAGACGAATCATTAAACATAGATACAAAAGGATTTGAGAAATTTTTGAATTGTCAATTACAAGTACATAAAGAAGAGCATATTGAAAAACCAATTAAAGTGAAAAGTAAGGAAGATTGTACAACATATGTATAAATTGATGCAAAGTTTTTGTATCATGATAAGGTTTTTGATCCTAAAAATATTAAAAGATTTATGGAAGAAAAGTACAATCATGTTCTAACGGAAATTAAAGATGATATTAAAGAACAAGAAGATGATGCAAAATAAGTATAGAAAATGACCAAGAAAGTACATCAACTTATGAACATGAAGATCAGACCAAAGTAGAAGGAATTATTGAGAAAATCATGAAACAAATCGAGAGCCAATTTTCAGAGTCTTTGAATACGAAGAAACAAAATAGCAAGATAATATTACATGAAATTATGATGAAAAAGAAAAATCCTTTCGAAATACCTACTAACGCATTTTGAGAGTGTATGTTGTGGGTATTCATGAATATTATTTTTACGGGAGTTTTTACGTTCTTCCTTATCAAAAAGATAAGTTATGAATGATCACGGGAATTTTACTTTCTTCTCAGTTATCTCTTCATGAAATACAATGTGATGTTTATAATTATTTGATTAACTCTCTTTTTGAAGTTTGAGAGAGGTTCTAGTTGAAGGAGAAATATTGAAGATATGCTTTTTTTTTTTGAAGGTTGCATGTTCAGGTCCAACGAGAATGGAAGAAGCTGTAATAAAGAAATAAGCTTGCAATAGTGTCAAGGAAAGCAATCCAATTTTTTTATCTCTTGCACCATGAATTTTATATTTGCATTCCAAGTATGCATGTGAAAATTATAAAGAACACATAAGTTTTTCTCCCTGAGGTGCAAAATTACTTGCGCAGATCTTAAATGTAAGTAGAAACATGATGAAATTGTTAGGAATAGAGTTAAAATTAGAAGATGAAACCTCTTCATTAAAAACCATTACCTATCTATGCATCATTATTTTTTTCTAATGCATAAAAAGTATGCATGTAATAGGGTCACATTTTATGACCTTGCATCGCGACACGAACCGAGCTTTACCCATGCACATAAGAGTAATTCCAAGGATTAATGTATATCCACCTTGATATGTATATGGGTGAGTGCACAAGCCTCACCATGAGAAGCCTTTTTCTTTAATTACTACACCATATGTGTTTCTCTATGCATTTCAAGGTATGCATTCAATAAGCCTACATTATAAGGCCATGTATAGACACATATCTTCTAATCCCATGCATATATCAAATCAAGCAAACTAATTTTCTTTGAAGCAATAGGTTATTTGGCCCTTCAAGGATGGTATGTAGTTTTGGTGAGGGTGAATGTCGTAGAGATTCCCATCTCTACGTTTGCTTTTACTTGCTCCAAAACAAAATGTTGGTTGGATCAAATATTCAAGATAGGATTCAAAAATGCTGTGGATGTCGGACAGAACTCTACCTCCAAAACCACTAACATGACACCCTTTTGTGGCATAAGGACCTCACTCACCATTATAGAGGTGAATGCTCGTTTGGAAGATCAAAGAGAGGTGAAAGTTGGACCTTATGACACACTACATAGACACTCTGAGGTGGAAGGTTTCAAATCAATTCTTAGTGGAAGTCTCTATTACAGAATCAATGCTTCATCACTTCGATATATTCACAATCTGATGGATGATCGAAGTCAGGTCTAACTCTAGCATCGAACTCATTGGAAACAAACGCCACTCTTATGTTGTCATGTGTAGTGCTAGCCCGAACAATTACTGTGCCTCTTTAACAACATTCAATCTCAGTTTCTGTATGCATTTTGTTTTCATATTTTCTCCTACATCTAGAAGAGATGTCAGGGACATGGGCATATCCTCAATCTCAAGTGTGCTGCCGTTGTCATATCTCCGTTACAACCTTTTGTATTATTTTTATTATCTTATTTAAGGCAGATCACAGTTAGTTCAATTTACTTCTGACAACATATAATGAGATGTATTTGAAGAAGCTAATGCTCAGTGCAGGGAATGAGAAAAGATGGACAAAAAGATTGGACATGTAGAGGTAGAGATATGTGCAACACTTGGAACTATTAGTTGAAAAGTGGGCAATTCTCTCTTCTTCTAATTTGAATAGCATAGAAACGATGTTAAAGAATTACTAGATGTTTCTCTTCCAAAATGGATGGCTGAGAGAAAACGATGATGAAAAAGTATGATAGTGCACGCATTGAGATAAAAGGATGGATGCGCGTGCAACAAAAAAAGGGAGTATAACATGCAAATGTAAAACTCTATGGTGGAGGAAAAAAAGAAGGGGATGATTGGTGCCGACGATCGGTTCTCCTTTGTTCGAGCTCTAAACGAAATTTGGCAGTATTGTACGACAGTGAGGGGTGGTCGCTGTTGAGTGGAAGAACTTGATAAATCCAGTTGAAACTACCTTTTGTAGTGGATACAGAGGGACAAACCCGAACTTTTTTCCTTGGTAATACATCAGCGCACACATATCCTCAAAGCTTGTCCCTAAACCATGTCTTCATACAGCACGAGTCCTTCCTTTTTAGTGATTGTTTTCTGTGGCTGCACAACATAAAGGTTAGCATAGCATGATCAAACATGCGCACTGCTGGAGTTGAAAGAATCAGAGGCCTCGGTGATACTCTGAGGGAGGTGATGAGATGCGCTTGCTGTTCTGAAGGGACACATCTGATCTGTGTGGAAGTCAATTTTAATGATGAGGATGGTCATGGGTTTGAAGTCGTACGATAGGTGCGTAGAAGATACATCTGATTGGAATTCTAACCATGCACAACATTTTGATTTATACTATTATGCCTTGAAGATATCTGATGATGATTACGATTATTTACTAATGATATGACATGTGAACAGAGACGCATCTATCAATGCTCTTTCAAGAATGAAGACTGGCGATGCTTCGTCTCTGTTTGCTCACCTATGATGCATCCGTGCAACTTTATGAATAGATCTACTGTTATGCCAACAACATACAATATGTCTCATGAGCACTGCGTAATGTGGTTTTGTAATGATTGCCGTCGCCTCTTCTCTTACACCAACAACTATGCGATGATCTCAATTTCGCTATGTTATAATAAGCTTTGTTCCGCTACACTAAGTTTTGCAATGTTTCTACAATTTCCAATTATGTACTGCACAGAGTTCATAAACTTTCAGAAGATCTAACGCCGATTCCGAAGATTAGCTCCCGCTGGGAAACGCATACCACCCAATATGTTTTCACATTTGAAAGGAAAGAAAGCATAAAATAAAAGAACTACAAGTAGAAGAATTAATTAAAGACCAAATTACTAAAGAATCTTTAATCTTCTTATCATACGATCATTGTTTATCTAGGTTTTTAAATTTATTTTCAATTGCATCACCTGAACGTTAGAGTAGTGAGAATTTATTCCCTCCACCTTTAAAAAGAAATACTCAGTCAAAGCAAACTGAACATGAAGTAGACGGAGTTATTCAAGAATGTATAATAGATGAATCATTAATTTTGCAATAATATCAAGATGTATTGCTAGGTATAGAGCTGCACAACCTTATGGTCAATAGATGCATAGAATCATAAGCATTTCACATTAGTGAATTGAAGATATTTATTACTCCTTACACAACATAAGTAATTAAGAGCTCTTTGAAACTTCAATTATCCTATTCTTCAAGTATACATAAATTACTTGAGTTTGCTTCATAGACTCAGTGTGTGCTGATTGGCGGATGACTTGATCCATCATTCGAGCACCCAAAACCCTACGTGAAGAATCAGCACGGCATGTGAGGTAAACAGGTATACATTTTTATTGTGCTCAACATATGCATGTACATAAATCGACGATTGTAGTGGTTGTGTTGACATTCGTGGAAGCGGTATCCTACTCTCAAACCTTGCAATCTCTTGGTTATCAAGGGCTTGTTAGTGTGATCCGAGTACCTCCATGGAGATTGACAAGTAGGAGGATCCTCTTCACGTCACCTTTGTCCATCAACATTTGCTAAACCTACGATTGCACATTCATGCACTAGAATTGATGTATTAGGATTGATTTGATCAACTCAAATGTCAAGAAATTTGCACGAGTACAATCACTAATACCCTATTCTTCAAGGAAATTCTAGGTACTTATATGTTACTTTTACATTCATTATGTAATTAGACAATGGCCAAAAAGGGTTTAGCAAAACATACCATACAAGACATAGAGTCTAGTATGGAGGTACAAAAGTTTCCAGAATATGATGAGCAATTTAAAGATATGGAGTTACAATTACTTATAGCTATGAATTTAAAGATTGATTCCAAATTTGAGTCATTAAATTTCTTTCTCTCAATTTTGACTAAAGTAATATTGGAATTTAGTGTAGCTTTTAAATCCATAGATACACAATTCAATCAGGAGTTTAGGAATTTACAAGAAACTGTTCAGTATGAACTTTCAAGTTTGAAGGAAAGTATAGATAAACTATCAAATCATGTGAAAGAAATTTCAACATTCAATACTATTATTCATGACATTACAAGTTGAAAATAAAATATTGAAAGTTAAACAAATCAAGTAAAAGAAACTACTACATGTGAGTGTAAATATACACATGAAGTTCAAGTTCAAAGTATATCTACACATTCTATTGAGCAAAACCCTTTACCTCACCATAGAAGAGTCACTCCTAGCTCTTTACATAGAAGAACAAATAGAGTCCATAAACAAATTGTTAGATGCTTCTAGTGTGACCAAATAGGTCAGACAAAAACTCATACTTGAAATTGAACGAAAAATATGCAGTTATCATGATCACTTACCTCTAGACTTGAATCTAGGTAGAGGTGGTATGAAAGCATATTTCGACCACTCAAGAAATCGGCCAAAATCAACAAATAGCTTGAAGAAGAACTGGAAGCCAAAGAAACATAACAATACTCAATTGAATAATTATCAAAGAAGTTGTTCAATTAAAAAGGAAGAAAACTCTATAAGTATGAGTTAAGAGGAATCATTAAACATAGATACAGAAAGATTTGAGAAATTTTTGAATGGCCGATTACAAGTACATAAAGAAGAGCATATTGAAAAACCAATTAAAGTGAAAAGTAAGGAAGATCGTACAACATATGTACAAATTGATGCAATTTTTTGTATCATGATAAGGTTTTTGATCCTAAAAATATTAAAAGATTTATGGAAGAAAAGTACAATCATATTCTAACGAAAATTAAAGATGTTATTAAAGAACAAGAAGATGATGGAAAATAAGTATAGAAAATGACCAAGAAAGTACATCAACTTATGAACATGAAGATCAGACCAAAGTAGAAGGAATTATTGAGAAAATCATGAAAGAAATCGAGAGCCAGTTTTCAGAGTCTTTGAATACAAAGAAACAAAATAGCAAGATAATATTACATGAAAATTATGATGAAAAAGAAAAATCCTTTAGAAATACCTACTAACGCATTTTGAGAGTGTGTGTTGTGGGTATTCATGAATATTGTTTTTACGGGAGTTTTTACGTTCTTCCTTATCAAAAAGGTAAGTTATGAATGATCAGGAGAATTTTACTTTCTTCTCAGTTATCTCTTCATGAAATACAATGTGATTTTTATAATTATTTGATTAACTCTGTTTTTGACGTTTGAGAGAGGTTCTAGATGAAGGAGAAAGATTGAAGATATGAATTATCTTTTTGAAGGTTGCATGTTCAGGTCCAAAGAGAATGGAAGAAGCTGGAATAGAGAACTGAGCTTGCAATAGTGTCTAGGAAACCAATCCAATTTTTTATCTCTTCTACCATGAAGTTTATATTTGCATTCCAAGTATGAATGTGAAAAATATAAAGAGCACATAAGTTTTTCTCCCTTAGGTGCAGGATTACTTGCAAAGATCTTAAATGTAAGTAGAAACATGATGGAATTGTTAGGAACAAAGTTAAAATTTCAAGATGAAACCTCTTCAGTAAAAACCATTACCCTATGTATGCACCATTATTTTTTTTCGATGCATAAAAAGTATGCATGTAATAGGGTCACATTTCATGACCTTGCATCGAGACATGAACCGATCTTTACACATGCATGTAAGAGTGATTTCAAGGACTAATGTATATCCACATTGATATGTATGTGAGTGAGTGCACAAGCCTCACCATCAGAAGCCTTTTTCTTTAATTACTGCACCATATTGGTTTCTCTATCCATTTGAAAGGATGCATTCAATAGGTCTACATTATAAGGTCATGCATAGACACATATCTTCTCATCCCATGCACATATCAAATGTAGCAAAATGATTATTTTTGAAGCAATAGGTTATTTGTCCCATCGAGGACGCTGTGTAGGTTTGGTGGGGATGAATGTTGTAGAGATTCCCATCTCTACTTTTGCTTTTACTTGCTACAACACAAAATGTTGTTTGGATCAAAGATTCAAGATACGCTTCAAAAATGTTGTGGATGTCGGACAAAAATGCACCTCCAAAACCAGTAACATGACACCCTTTTGTGGCATAAGGACCTCACTCTCCATTATACAGGCAAATGCTCTTTTCAAAGATCAAAGTAATTGTAGTACATGTATGTTGAGCTAGTCAAAGGTCAAATGAGTCAAAGTTCAAAGTGGTCAACTATGGAGCCAATCAAAGGTCAAAGTGATGACTTTGTAAGTGATGCAAAAGTGGTGCAAAAGTGCAAATTGGTGCACAGTTGGTGCACATGTGCTCCAAAATAGGGGTGCACAGGTAGTGCACAAACAGTTTGCTCACAATGCTTTTGCATACAACAAGGCATTTAGCATTCATGGAGTTAGACTCAGCAATAGAGAATAGTCTACACTAAAGAGCAAGAGAAGAGCAAGAGACACCTTTAGCTAGTGTGATGCATAGAAGAGAAGGAGAACAAAGTGTTCAAGGAAGGTGAGCAAGTTTGCAGAGAGAGAGAGAGAGTGCACAGAGATCCATTAAGGAAGGAAACCAAGGTGGACAAAGGTACTAGTGAGGAGGTTTTGCACGTCAAGAGAAGGTTGCCTTTCCTCCAACCCTAACGAAAGCTTGAGTGCAAGGTTTGCACAAGAGCAAGCTACTAAAGAGGGTGGAGGTCCAACACAAATAATTTTGACTCCTCAATGAATTTTTGTATTTGGTATAGTTGTGTGTGTGTGCATGCACTTTTTGGTTCAAGCACTATGCACATAGAATATTTTTTCTTATTCTAGACACATACATTGTATTTTTCATTGTAATCAAGATACAAAAGTTTTCTATGAAAGTGTTTTACTTCTTCTTCTTCATCCTTCTCCTACAAACACTTAAGCACCTTTCAACTAAAGAATCCCATCACAATATTTGGCACGCTCAGTGGGACATGGTGGCTGGAGCATAGGAGAACCAATATTTGCAAGTGAGGAAGAAGTGAAAAGGTTTGGACAACATTGTAGAGGTAATCTTTCTTTTCCTTGGAATTATCTTAGCCTAACGAATAGGGTGCACAACACATGAAGAAAACCCCATCACAAAATTTAGGAGTACCTTACAAAACAACTCAAGTAGACGTAGAAACTCAAATTTCAAGGTTAAATATCAAATTACCCTCTCTTAGATGATTAGCACAGGAATTCCATTATGAGCATGTTAGAAGACTTCTAGTCCTATAAAAAACAAGGGGGCTATTAGGAAGAGAAGATGCAATTTTACTTCTTTTCCCAAGGACATTGGAGGGATTAGTAGATAGTTGGTCTAGTCAATTTGCTCAAAACCATTTTACTCCTTGGAATGATGCCTTCAATACATAGTTCCAAAAAGTGAATACAACAAAAAATTATTATTGAAGAGTTAGAGAACTTAAAACTAGGTACTAGGGAAACATTTCCAGAATTTGTCACTAGAGCAAAAGCACTCATGGCTAAATTACCAAAATCCCTTCATGAATTCTTTTTCAAGACGTGGCTTGGTAAACCACATCGAATATCAACACAATGCAAGATTAAGGACTTAGTGCTCCCTACAACAACAATTGAGGAATTTATTTTTTACAACATAAAGCATAGAGAAAATTAGATACCAATAAGGAACTCGTTCTTCTAGTGTACCATACCATTTGGAACCTAAGGGCCCCGTGTCACAGTTGAGGAGAGAACTTGAGAGTCTTAGAAGGAACAAGCCCCAGAAAGAAGAAGAAAATGCAGTAACTCAATGGAGGTGAAAACTTTAAGCATTAAAGATACAAAATGAAGAAGAGGAACAAGCAAATTAGGTAGCACAACTTCGCTAAGATGTATAAGAACTTCATGGAGGAGGCATAAAAAATGGATTGTTGTGCACCATGTCTAGAGAACAAGGCCATGTGATAAGCAAATACCCTCTTTTAAGTGTGACTTGGGAGTTATGCAAGAAAGCTGGTCATGAAGCCCATTAATGGCATTCAAGAAGGATGTATACACATGCACAAGCACATTGGGGACAAGGAGGGTTCGAACTACGAGCAATTGCAATCACGGGTGCACCGAGTCAAGTTAACAATTATAACCCATGATCTAGGGGCTACTTTGGAAAGGGCCTAGGAGGCAGATCATTTGTTTCAGGTGTGGGGAATGTGGGAATAATCAAAGCAAGTGCCCTCTACTAGGAAATATCCCTCCTTGAAAAACTGCTCAGAGGCTACAAATCATTACACCATTTCTTATTCAAAGAACAAGGCATCTACATCTAGGCCTCACATGCAAATGATCTCTGTGAACAAGGAAAAAGTTTCAGAATGATTCAATGTGCCATGACCATCTGCCAGAGTAATGGAGTTAGAAGAAATTGGCTCTTTTGTTAATGAGACAAGAAGCAAAGGGAAGGCTCAAATAGAAACATGTCAAGAGTCAATAACAAATTGATTGAATAAAGACAAGGGGACACATGAGGACACACCCATGCTAAGTAAAGCGACAAATCAACAAGAGGAGCTTACAAGCACAAATGATGTCATTGAACCTGCATTTAGGAGGGCCCAAAAGGAGTTCAAAGAGTCACAAATAGCCCATGCTCCTATGAAAGGTTTCAACACTACTCAAATCAATTAAAAAGGAAGTTAATATTTTTTATAAAATAAAGATGGATGCAAAATTCAGAGCAAAAGTTCTAGAGATTATGGATGAAGCATCCACATCTACTGTGATTGCAAAGGCTAATGCTACTAGTAAGGGTAAATGTAAATGGGAAGCCTCCCTTATAGATTATATGATCCCACAACTCACTCACTTTTGAAGGACAACTTCTACAAGGCATTATAGTGGATGGCGGCTCAAGCATTAACTTGATGCCTGAACATACTAAGAAAAAGCTTGGACTCCAATCCTCAAGACCACCAAGGTTCACTTTTACATTGGTCAATCAAAGCATACTAAGACCTATGAGAGTGGTCCTTGGAGTTCCGATTGAGGTACAAGGTAACATCTTCACTTTGGACTTTGTTGTCTTAAGGCTGTCACAAGTAGATAGAAGTTTACCTCTATTGATTGGGAGACCCTGGTTAAGGACTGCCAATGTGTGCATGATTGGGGAAAGGATACTATGTGGGTAAAACAAGAGGAAAGAGATCTATAAAAAATATTTCTAGAAGGACTAGAAAAACAAGGACATACCAGCATGATGCAAAAATTTGGTGTTTGTATGGAAAAAGATATGATGGAAAACCTAGATTTGGATTTATATGAAGAAAAGAATCTTTTGGCCTGGATACATGTAAGAAACTAATCTTCTTGCTATGGAATCTTTCCAAACATTCCAAGCACAAAGGAATTTGATGAAGACAATGAGAATACAATACCAATGAGCACTTGGTTATAGATAATTGTATGGATAATATCTTTTATGATAACTTTGATGACAATAAGTGCAAGGCATTACAAGGATTTGGGAAGAATACTTGCCGATTTTGAGGGACCAAGGATTCTAGTGATTGAGGGAGCTAGACCAATACAAGGAAAATATTACAAACTATATCAAAAGTATGTTGAAATTATCTACATAGAGATAAAAAAAAATGGGGGATAATGGAAATACTTTTCATGTGGAGCATTTAAAGTAGCCTTATCCCATGGTCATTCTACCCAAAAGGAAGGCAATAAAAGTGGAGTGCAGTATAGTTAGAGGCTATAAAGGGCAAAGAGCTACCATTAGTCATCATATCCAAATCAAGGACTACCATCAACCAAGTTGAAGCCTTGTGGATCACTTGGAAATCACAAAATCTGTATAGATTGTACATAGCCTTCTCATACCATTTTTTTCTTAGTTTCATTAATTATCAATTGTTGAGCTTTTTCTTAGAGTTTTTCATGCAATTTAGAAGCCATTTTGGAGCCCAATTAATAAAACACTTGTTGGTATTTTTTAGGAGTTTTGTTTCTCGAATTTTTAGAATTTTATATCTTACAGAATTTTTTGGAATTTTTTATTTATTTTGAATGCACTTTTTCTTGCTAAAATAGAAGAAAAAAGGAATCTCTCTCACTTTTTGAATGTGGAAAGCTATCTAGAATTTGTGCATTTTTTTTTTGTTTGCGTATTATTCGGATTTTTTTTTGGAATTTATGTGCATTTTTTTCCTATTTTATTTTAATTTTTCCATTAAACAAAAATGACCCCCTTTTTTGTCTTAAAAAACTCCTCTCTTTCTAACCTCTCTTCCTTCTTGCTCTTATCCTCTAATCCTCTCTCACCTCTCTTTATCTCTCTCTATCTTATACCTATACTTTTCTCACCCTTTGCATATCTTTTTCTATCTTCTCTCTCTATTTTGCTCACCCTCTCTACCTCTATCTACTCTCTCTCCCCTCTCTCCCCACTCTCTGTCTCTCTTTCTCTCTCTCTCTCTCTCTCTCCTCTCTCTCTCTCTCTCTCTCTCTCTCTCTCTCTCTCCCTCCCTCGCTCCCACCCCCTCGCCCACCATAGGATAAATGTTTTTCCTATGGTGTGGATTAATTTCTTGTTTTTTGGCTAAACACGTTTTTCTCTAGACTGCATATTGGGTGGCCATGTTTTTTCAAAATAGGGGTCAATTTCATGTTTCCTGATGCTCCTAGACTCATATTTTGCATTCGTTTCATCATAATCCATCACCTTTGCATTGTTTTGTGTTGGAACATCAAGCTTACACTATGCTTGAAGTGGATTTGATCTACATCAAAGGCTATCATGTCAAAGGAATATCCGTTGGAGAGTTATGTTTCTTATGCTCATTTATTGTTTTTTGTTTGAGAGAGTTTTGATGGTTCATTTACCATTGTAAAAGGCTTGAGCTTTACACATGTAAAATTATAAAGATAGAGATCAAATCCCACGAATTTGTGGTGGTTGAGTTGCATTCAATCAAGCAATCAATCACCTAAAAGTAGATCCAACTAGATCTTCACTTTTCCTAGATTGTAGGAAAGTGAATTGATTCCCTGCAATAACCATTCCCATCTTCATTTGAATTCAAAATCACTTGTAGAAGTTGTGGAGCACTTCTAGAGTCTGTATAAAGACTTGAAATCACTAGTACAATACATGGAAGCAATATACATACACTTGTGACCATCATTGTCTTGCTCCTTCAATTTTCTACATCATCTTCTTCACCTACGATAATCTTGCAGAGGCTGCTGCTCTCTCTCTAGAGCTAAATATTTGATGCGTGATGGCTCACTGGAAAGGTATTAGTGTCTAGTTTATCCTTGTAAATGTTCATAGCATTTGGCTCCCTAGATTGGGATAAATCGCAATTCTTGTGTCTCAGGGTCAATCTCTGTGTATTCCTAAAAAAAAAGGAGGTACCACTATTGAGTGTCTGATTCATTCCTATAGCATATTTTTCTTATTCCTTAAAGGTTTGTGCAATTATATACACTAAATCATATTTTTATCACTCCCATAAAAGGATTTTTTCTAATTGTAATCACGTTGGTCACTATGGGCATTTGAAGTTTATTGTCTCTTCCATAGATAGTAAGTTTTTTGAGCTAGTCGATATGTGAACCTATCTATTTTGTATCGACTCCTTCTCCTTGATGCCCCAAAGTACATAGTGCATTTCTTTGCACTTATCGCATGGGAGTGAGGTCCATTTGAGTCTCCATAAGCTCAAGGGCTGGTCTTGTGCTGGTTGGCTGGACCAAACTTCTATTAGTATATGATCACTGTCTACCCCTCATGATTGTATGCACATTTTATAAGGCCTCCTTTATGAGGAGAAGCTAAGCGTGCATTACCCAATTGATGGGAATCCCAACTTGCATGTTGGATGAAGGTCATATTGGACCATGTAAGGTATTGTAAGGAAAGGGAGTAACCAGGGTCGGTTCAACCTGTCTAAGCCATGTATGGCAATTATGCGAGCAGTGGTCGCCCATGTATAGTAGTCCACGGTACGCCACCCATGATCCTATATATACATGACTTTTGCACTACCTGAGACATCGAGTTGAGCTAGCATACCTCTACCTTGTATCTCCCTCTCTAGAGTTGTCTAGATCACCATTTAAGCTCTACCTTGAGAGTGCACGGGTGGACAACGCCATCATCTTTGTACTTGTTGTTAGTAGAAAATTGCTGAGATTCTCCAATATATGTTATCTTCTCTACTATTGCTCCTGTTTTATATTGCGTAACTATTGTCTTACATGGTATCAGAGCTGTAAGGTTCGAATAGGTTGAGAAGTATCACTACTTTAGCCTACTAGCAGACTAGAATATCAATAGATTATAAGAGTGATTACATGATGGCTTCATCATCGAACATTGATCTTGGTGCCTCAGCTAATGTTAATGCTCCACCAATTCGAATTCACCCACCTGCATTCACTGAAGGGAAGCTGGATGGAACCATTTTTACACTCTGGAAGTTCAAAATTTTTGTAATTTTGGACTCCTATGAATTACTTGAGACTGTCATGGGACCGATGGGATTGGATCCAGAGCCTATACTAGTTGAAGATCCAAAAAATTCAAGATTGATGATTCAGCCAGATCCAGATCTTCTATGAGCTTGGAAGAGGTGAAATGTTGATGCATCATGTGCAATTGTTACTAGTGTAAGTGATTCTGTGCTTACTTTAGTTCAACATACTACTAAAGCACATGAGGCTTGGGGCATATTGGCTCGACAATAAGAGACCAAGAACCACACTAGGATACAAAATTTAGAAAATCAGTTGGCAAATGAAAAGCATTCTGATTCTAAAAAGGTTTAAGATTTTATCAAACGGATAAAACATCTTCAAGACCAATTGGCTGCAGTTGGTGTTGTTATAACACTAGAAGAGGTGGCTGAAAGATGTATACATGTTCTTCCAGCAAAGTATGATGGATTAATAACAACGCTTAACACTCAGGTAAGACCAACTACCCTTACATTTGAAGAGTTTTGTGCTATGCTTTTAGAAGAAGAGATACGGTTGAAGAATCGGCAAAGTACAAGTGATGCTGCATTCAGAGCAAATGCAAAAGGTAAAGGCTCTTCTGATGGATCAAAGAAGAAGCCAAAGAAGAAAAAGTTCACATGAAGTTTCTTCTATTGTGAGAAGAAAGGCCATGCCATCAAGGATTGCAGAAAGAAGCAAGCTGATGAATGGAATGGGACTGTAAAATCATCGTGGAAGAACACAGATTCTTCCACGATGATTTTACAGTCCCATTCCATTCATCAAGGATTGCAGAAAGAAGCAAGCTGATGAATGGAATGGAACACAGATTCTCCAAACAACACAGAGGTGGAACTATGGGTAGCTATTGAAGAGGTATGCTCATCTGCTCAAGCTTGTGTTGATGAACCATGGATTTTAGATAGTGGAGCGTCTTGCCATATGACCAGTAAAAAGAATTGGTATAGTTCCCTAGTGCCTCTATGGGAATCCATTAATGTAGTGGTGGGAAATGACTCCAAGTGTCCAACGGAAGGAGCTGGAACCATCTCTTTTATCACTTCTCCAGGTGTTAAGAAAAAGTTATCCAATGTTCTCTATGTACCTACACTTAAGAGAAATTTGTTGTTAGTTTCTGCAATAACAGATGGTGGAGTCGAAGTTCACTTCAATAAGAGTGGTGCAAAAATCATGGATTCATCAGGTAATGTAGTAGGTAAAGGCATAAGACGTGATAAATTGTATGAGTTAAGTGCCTTAACTGCTATAGAAGATAAAGATGTAAGCAGGTTCTAGCATCAAGGATTTGGGCATCTCGGATTTGCAGTTTTGAAGGAGATGCAAAGAACAGGGATGGTTGCTTATTTGCCTACATTTTCAGAGTTGTAGGAACCTTATGAAGCTTGTATGATGGGCAAGCAACAACGAAAGGCATTTCCAAGAGAATCTCAAGCTCCTCTAGAGTTGGTACATGTTGATCTCTGTGGTAAAATGTCTACACCTGATTTAGGAGGATCTCTCTACTTTTTGTTGTTAGTCGATGATTATAGTAGAAAGATGTGGGTTTATTTCATTCGAGAGAAGGCTGATGCTTTTGAAAAACTTAAAACGTGGCATAAGTATGTGGAAAATGAATCAGGAAGGAAACTGAAGAAATTCAGAACAGATAGAGCAGGTGAATTCTTGTCAACAGAATTCAATAATTATTGTAAGGAGAATGGTGTGAAAAGGCAACTTACCAGAGCTCATACACCTCAACAAAATGGTGTTGTTGAGCGCAGGAACAGGAGAGTAGTTGAAATGGCTCATTGTATGTTAAAGGCTAAAGAAATGCCTGATTCATTTTGGGCAGAAGCAGTCAATACAGTAGTCTACATCCTCAATCGAAGCTACACAAAAGCAGTGAAGAGGATGACTCCTCAAGAAGCATATTCTGGTAAAAGGCCTTCAGTTTTGCATTTCAAAATTTTTGGTTGTTTTTGTTATGCATATATTCTTGATTCAACAAGATCAAAGTTAGATTCAAAAAGCAAAAAGTGTGTCTTCCTAGGATATAGTGAAGAGTCTAAAGCATACAGGTTGTGCGATCATGAGGCAAGGAAGATTTTTGTCAGCCGAGATGTGGTGTTTGATGAATGACCACACTTACTAGAAGATAAAGGTAAATCTACTATCTCATCAAATGGAGAAATATCTCACCTTGTGCCTATCAAAAGACAGGTTAAAGTTGAGGAGGAGGAAACATCTGATGGAGAAACTTCCTCGATAAAAATCCAACTAGTTGTAGCTGCACAACGTAAGCCACTACTGAAGTGGGCACAATAGCTCTTTGATGATCACAATCCACATGTAGATGTACCAGAATCATCCTCCGATGGATTACAAAGATGAAAGAGAATAGACGATCAAGGAAGAGCCTCAAAACACATTGTTAACATGGCTCTAATGGCAGATATCATGGGCTAGATAAAGGAACCTACCACCATTGA
This sequence comes from Ceratopteris richardii, assembly GCA_020310875.1. Classification (NCBI taxonomy): domain Eukaryota; kingdom Viridiplantae; phylum Streptophyta; class Polypodiopsida; order Polypodiales; family Pteridaceae; genus Ceratopteris; species Ceratopteris richardii. Next base: position 19,307,640 of record CM035435.1, on the reverse strand, counting down.
AGAAGCCCTTGATGATCTAGGTTGGAGAGCGGCAATGCATTCTCAGTATGATAGTATACTCAAAAATGATACATGGGATCTAGTCAACTTGCTGCCAAAGAAGAAGGTAATAGGTACTAAATAGATTTGGAAAGCTAAGTATAAAGCAGACGGAACATTAGAAAAGTATAAGGCAAGATTAGTTGCACAGGGTTTTTCACAGATTGAAGGATTTGATGTTCAAGAAACTTTTGCACCAACAGCACACATGACAACTATTCGAACAGTACTTGCAGTAGCTACACAAAAGGCCTAGCCTATTTTCTAGATGGATGTCGAATCTGCATTTTTGAATGGTCACCTCAAGGAGGAGGTATATGTATCTCAACCACCAGGTTTTGAGGTGCCCAATTCAGAAAATAAAGTTTGGAGGTTGAAGAAAGCTTTGTATGGACTTAAGCAAGCTCCACGGGCTTGGTACCAACGAATAAATACTTTTTTCAAAATATGGGTTTTGAAAAAAGTAATTCTGATGCTAACTTGTATGTAACGAAAAGGGATAGCAAGCTAGTTGTTGTCATTGTATATGTGGATGATTTGATCATTACAGGAGATCATTAGGAACTCATCAATCAAACTCGGATCAGCTTGGGAACTGAGTTTGAAATGACATACTTAAGTCTACTCCATTTTTGTCTAGGAATGGAAGTATGGCAAAGGAAGGATAGCATTTTTATCTCACAACAAAAATATGCCAAAGAAATTCTCAAGGCATTTGGAATGATGGACTGCAAACCAACTAGCACACCTATGGAGGTAAATCATAAGCTATCTATGGATGATAACATGCGTGATGTAGATGCTAAGAAGTATAGGAAGCTCGTTGGAAGTCTTATTTTTCTGTGCAACACTAGACCAGACATTTGCTACGCTATTGGAGTGTTAAGAAGGTTTTCCAACAAACCTAAGGAGAGTCACTAGAATGCTGGAATGCGAATTCTAAGGTACATTGCAGGAACCTTGGATTTTGGTATTTTGTTTACCACAAGTGATACACTCCAAGGATTTTGTGATTCAGATTGGGCTGGAATGCGAATTCTAAGGTACATTGCAGGAACCTTGGATTTTGGTATTTTGTATACCGCAAGTGATACACTCCAAGGATATTATGATTCAGATTGGGCTGGAGATTGTGATTCTAGAAAATCAGTTTCTAGATATTGTTTCTCACTTGGTTCAAGAATATTTTTGTGGGTAAGTAGGAAGCAACCAACTCTCGCACTCTCCTCCACTGAAGTAGAGTACAAAGCAGCTTGTTTTGCTTCTTGTGAGGCAGTTTTGTTAAGGCGAATTCTTGCAGATCTAGGTTTTCCATCAAATATGCCAACAAAGCTAATTGAAGATGAAATTGTGGAGCTACAATATTGTCCAACAAAGGCAAATTGTGCTGACATATTCACTAAAGCACTTGGAAGAGAGCAGCTCAACAGGCATCTTCAACAGATGGGCATAGGACCGAGACCTACTTGATTTATCATTAGTAAACATTGAGGGGGGGTGTTAGTATATGATCAATGTCTACCCCTCATGATTGTATGCACATTTTGTAAGGCCCCATTTATGAGGAGAAGCCAAGCGTGCATTACCGAATTGATGGGAATCCCAAATTGCATGTTGGATGAAGGTCATATTGGACCATGTAAGGTATTGTAAGGAAAGGGAGTTACCAGAGTTCCATGGAATATTCCCTATCGGAGTCAAAAATTATTTATATTTGTTAGGTCGGTTCAATCCATCTAAGCCATCTATGGCAATTACGTGGGCGTTGGCTGCCCATGCTCTACCGCCCATGTATAGCCATCCACGGCAGGCCACCAATGATCCTATACATACATGACTTCTGCACTACCTGAGACATCGAGTTGAGCCAACATACCTCTACCTTGTATGTCCCTGTCTAGAGTTGTCTAGATCACCATTTAAGCTCTACCTTGAGAGCGCACGGGTGGACAATGCCATCATCTTTGTACTTGCTATTAGTAGAAAATTGTTGAGATTCTCCAATATCTATTATCTTCTCTACTACTACTCCTGTGTTATATAGCCTAACTATTGTCTTACAACTTCATCGCTTCGAAATGCACTTTTCTATGTCTTACAAGCTTCTCCAAGTTTCTTTCAGTGGTATCAGAGCTAGATCAAGATGGGTGATGGCTTTCCCTCAATGATTGAGAAGCTTGATTGACACAACTATGCTGCTTGGAAAATCAAAATGGAGGCAAATTTGCAAGGGTTAAATCTCTATGGAATTGTAGTAGGTGATGAAGCTATGCCTATTCCAAGATCTAAAGGAGGACCTACACAAGAGGAGATAAGCTCACACTTTGGTGCACAAGGGATGCTCAAGCAAGTTCATACATACTAAAATCTATCTCTGACTTTCTATTACCACATATTAGAGGATGCGAGACATCTCAAGAGACTTGGGATGCCCTTGAGACTTTCTTTTCTGCTAGTACCAAAGCAAGAAAGAATCAACTTTGGAACGGATTAAACCAAATGAAGAAGACACCTATACAAACCATCACAGAGTTTGTTACCAAGGTCAAGGAGGTTGCGGATCAGTTAGCGTCGATTAAAGAGCTAATTGAGGAAGAGTCTATCATGTGGAAAATTCTCAAGGGCATTCGAATTGATAAGCAATGGCAATCCTTCACGATGGCTTATGATCTCATCATGGATGTGTAGACTCGAGACTTCAACATCTTTCTTGGACAACTCCTCAATCGAGGCCAACAATAGCACAAAGGAAGGTAACTCATATCATGGTAATTCAACTAGTGCTCTATATGCATATAAGAAGAATAAGAAACAGAAAGGCAAGAAGAAGGAATAGATGAAAAAGAGAATTCCCAAGACAACTTCGCAAGCAAAATCAAGTGGAAAGGGAAGGAGAAACGGCCAAAGCAAGACAAAGCCAAAGGTCAGAATGTTCAACCTTGTGTCGCATGCGATAAGACCAACCACACCACTCATAATTTCTAGTTCAATGGGAAGACCTAAAAAGGAAGTGGAAGAGGTGGATATGGTAGCAATAGAGGCAGATGTAAATAACAATAGATGTTATAATATAAGGGACTACACCAATTATTTAGAAGATCAACCACATGAAGACTCATTTCTTCTCATGAATCTAAGCCACAAAGAAGGTAAAGAAGATGATCATTTATTCTACATAGATTCACGATGTTCGAATCATGTTGCACGCAACATTGCTCTTTTATCAGATTTGGAAAGTCCAAAGCATAGAGATGAAGTACAAACATGGGATGATACAAAGCACAATGTGGAGAAAATTGGTAATGTCAAAGCTTCTAATGGGACGACAAACATTCTGAGTAAGGTTCTCTATGTACCCACTAACACTAAAAACCTAATAAGTGTAGGCCAAATAGTTGAAAAAGGCTTGCAAGTTAGGTTCACTAAACATAGAGCTTTTGTGGAAGATCCATGTCAAGGCTTCAAGAAGATAGCCAAAGGTGATTAGCATGGTAGGCTCTTTACTTTTGAAGTAGGAGAAACCAGGAACATAGCTCTATTCACTTTTGGGTCTCAAACCCTAAGTGAGCTTGAAGTGTGGCATAAGAGACTTGCTCATGGAATGAGAGAACCTTGAAGGATATATGCAGGGATCAAAGTTCTCTAGGACTGCCAAACATATCAAAACAACACATGATCAATAGGTGTGATGCATATCAGATTGGTAAGGTAGAAAGACAATCATTCAACCACAAAGGTTATATCAACAACAAGTTATTGGACTTAGTACATATAGATGTATGGGGACCAAGTCAAGAACCTTCATTGGCAGGACAAGGTATTATGTCTCAGTTATTGACAACCATAGTAGATGGTCTATTCTCTACTTTATCAAGAGTAATAAGGAAGTGTTTGATTGCTTCAAAAATTATCTAGCACATGTGGAGAATCATACAAGTAGATCACTAAACAAGCTCAGATCTGATGAGTTCTTGTAGGAGAAAGTTATCAAAAGGCAAGTGACTACCAGGTACTCTCCTCAACTGAATGGAGCCATCGAGAGGAGAAACAAGGCATTGGTTTGATCGGCCAGAACAATGCTTGACGAGAAGAAGTTGCCACATTATCTATGGGCAGAGGCTTGTTCAACTGTTGTGTACCTTGTCAATAGACTACCATCCAAATCACTTCAAGGTATGACTCCTTATGAAGCATGACATGGAAGAAAATCTAGTCTTGGACATTGCAAGGTTTTTGGTTGTTTAGCTTATGTTCATGTACCATCTCAAATAAGGGGTAAACTAGATGAAAGGGCAAAAAAAGGTAATGTTTATTGGATAAAATTCAACTCAGATGGGTTATAGGTTCTATAATCCTTCAAACCAAGCAGTTCACTACAAGTAGAGATGTTGTGTTTGAAGAACATACGACTTGGTATGATGAAGACAAACAAAAGGTAACTCTACGATATGATCTTGATTCTAATTCTCATCAATTAGGAAGCAAGCATGATACACAAGTCCAAGGTACAAGAAGTGATATAGAGCATGACCAAGATGAAGGGGAAAATGATTACAAGCTATGGAAGGAGGCGAAGCAAAGATGCAAGACGTTGGAGAATACTCCAAAGAAGCACCTAGAAGATTAGCGAGAGATAAGAAACAACCAAAAAGGTATGGATATGATTCCACATTTGTTACAAAGCATTCAATCTACTTGGCGAAAGAATCTATTTTAGAGGAACCCTCAACCTATGAAGAGGCAAAGGGAAACCCTAATTGGGAAAAGGCCATGAAAGAAGAAATAGATGCAGTGAAGGAGATCGACACTTGGGATTTGGTTCCAATTTTACTGAATCAAAATGCAATTGGTTGCACATGGGTGTATAAAGCTAAAAGAAATTCAAATGGGTCACTTTGCAGGTACAATGCAAGATTAGTTGTCAAAGGATTCTCTCAAACTCATGGTATAGACTATGAGGAAACATTCTCACCTGTTGCAAAGATGACTACAATCAAGACATTGATAAGTGTAGCTACTGCAAGGAATTGGAGAATCCTCCAACGATGTGAAAAATGAATTCTTAAATGGTTGGATAAGTGAAGATGTATACATGTCACAACCACTAGGTTTTGAAAACCATAATCGTCCATCTCATGTTTGTAGACTTAAGAAAGCATTGTATGAATTGAAGCAAGATCCTAGAGCTTGAGATTAGAGGTTAGTTACATATCTTCAAGATCATGGGTTCAAAGCTAGAAACTGAGATCTTTCACTATTCATCAAAAGGGATCACGATGAGATTATCTATCTATGTGTATATGTAGATGCTATTATTGTGAGAGCTGATGATCTAAATGGCATTCAAAGGATCAAGAGACACATGTAAGAGGAGTTCAAAATCAATGACCTAGGTGAGTTCAGATATCTCCTAGGTATGCAGGTGATGTACACATATGAAGGAATGTATTTGACACAAAGAAGATACATTCAGGATCTACTTCTCAAGTTCAAAATGGAGAATACTAGACCTATAGGTACACCTTTGGAGATGAACCATACACTTAGTGTTTATGAAGGTGAGAAAATTGGAGACATTAAAGAGAATCAAAGCTTGGTAGGTAGCTTGATATATGCTACTCATACAAGGGTAGACATCTCATATAGTGTGGGAGTGCATAGTCAATTCATGCACTCACCGAGAAGACCACACATGGATGGGCCTAAGAGAGTACTTAACTATCTAAAAGGTACAATCAACAAAGGTATATTCTATCCTTACTCTTCAGATTTGGATATCAAAATATATTCAGATGCAGATTGGGCACGAGCTAAGAATGATAGAAGAAGTACTTCTAGTTACTTAGCATTTGCAGGTTCGAATCTAGTGTCATGGAGTTCCAAGAAGAAACCTACAGTTTCTTTATACTCAACTGAAGCAGATACAAAGGTTTGCATTGTATAGAGATTTGGGACTTGTAAGTTCCAAACCTCACATATTTGGAGATAATGTAAGTTCCATGCATCTAGCGGCAAACCCTATTTTCCATGAAAGAACCAAACACATAGAGGTGCATTACCACTACATCAAGGCGAAGCTCATGGCAAAGGAGATTGAAATTTCTTTTGTTCCTACTGAAAGGCAAGTAGCAGATATGATGATGAAGGCACTTGATGGAATAAAGGTCTGTAGATGCAAAGCTATTGTAGGTATTCAACCTATCAGAGAATGAAGACTCGAGCATACTTTAGCTTGAGGAGGAGTTTTTCGAACATCAATCTTACACTATGCTTGAGGTGGATTTGATATACATCAAATGCTATCGCATCGAAGGAATATCGATTGGAGAGTTCTATTTCATATGCTCATTTATTGTTTTTTTTAAAGAGATTTTTGATGGTTCATTTACCATTGTAAAAGCCTTGAGCTTTACACATTTATAAAGATAGAGCTCAAATCCTATGAATTTGTGGTGGTTGAGTTGCATTCAATCAAGTAATCAATTACCTAAAAGTAGATCAAACTAGATCTTCACTTTTCCTAGATTGTCAGAAAGTGAATTGATTCCCTCCAACAACCATTCCCACCTTCATTTGAATTCAAAATCCTGGTGCAGAAGTCATGGAGCAACTCTAGAGTCTATATAAAGACTTGAAATCACTTTTAAAATACATGGAAGCAATATACATACACTTGTGACCATCATTGTTTGTCTCCTTCAATTTTCTACATCATCTTCTTCGCAACAGTAATCTTGCAGAGGTTGCTCCTCTCTATCCAGAGCTCTAGATTTGATGGGACATGGCTCATATTGGTTTCTAGCTTATGCTTGTACATTTTCATAGCATGTGGTTTATTAGATTGGGAGAAACTTCAGTTTTTCTGTCTCGGGGTCAATCTCTATGTATTCCTAAAAAATAGGATGTACCACCGTTGAGTGTCTGATTCATTCCTATAGCTCATTTTCCTTATTCCTTAAACTTACGTGCATTATATACACTAAACCCTATGTGTATCACTCCCATGAAAGGACTTTTTTCTAATTGTAATCACACTAGTCGCTATGGGCATTCGAAGTTCATTGTCTCTTCCATAGATAGTAAGGTTTTTGAGCTAGTCGATGTGCGAACCTATCTATTTTGTATCGACTCTTTCTCATTGATGCTGCAAAGTACATAGTTCATTTCTTTGCACTTATCGCATGCCAATAAGGTCCATTTGAGTCTCCATAAGCTCAAGGTCTAGTCTTGTGGTGTTTGGTTGGGCCAAACTTCGTCGCCTTGAAATGCACTTTTCTACATCCTACAAGTTTCTCCAAGTTTCTTTTATTTTGGTCAAACCCTATATGTTTGGTATATATTTATCATGTGATTTCTATCCCACACATTGTCTACATGGTCTATTCCTCTTTATTCTCCCACATGTTTTACATTTTTCATATGGATCATTTGTATCTTCCATCTTTTGGCATTTTTTCCATTATCAACCATCCCAACTCATACTCCTTGCCCCTCCCTTTATACATGAACCCAGCTTCTTCTATCCTTCTTCACCCTTAAATCCTCCTTAGCATTTCGTTCATCCCTCCATTATTCAACTTCCTCTTCAATGATATGATGTCCACTTTTGGTTATTCTCTTATGGCTGTTTAATTGCTTCTCCTAGTGGACTTGGTGGGCTACACATATGTAATTTTGGAAATTTTACACAAAGATTTCAAGTGACGCAAATGTGCTCATCATTTGGTTGTTCGCACTTCAAGGGGAGAGCCCATTAGGTTATGGGCAACTATTGAGCTAGTCAAAGGTTAAACTAGTCAAAGGTCAAAGTTGTCAACTCTAGAGCTGATGAAAGGTCAAACTGATGACTTTGCAAGTGATGCATAGGTGGTGCAAAAGGGGAATGTGGTGCACACGTGGTGCACAAGTGTTCCGAGATCAAGGGTGGAGAGGTGGTTTTGTATGAAACATTGAATGCATGTTGCATAATAGTTTTATTGAAAGGTTTCAAGGTTTTAAAGTTTTCTGGAAGGTTGAGTTGAATCCTCCCTTATGCACACATTTTGAAGAATTGAAGGTCAAAAGTGGAAGTCATATGACTAGATTAGTCTATTCGGCAATGATCATTTATGAGGATGAGAAAGTTTATTTGATGTTGGGATCTAGTACATCAAAAGAGGAATATACCTAGGCAACTACTTGATTTAGCAGAATCAACTTGACGTCTACCATGTATGGATGGGCTCCAACATTTCTCTGAAGGGTCAAAGATAACTAATGCAGGGAATATAGTCACTTGTAGTGGGAAAAGCTAATTTGAGAACTAGGTATTAAAGCTGGCTGCAAGAGCCATATTTGACCTACATCTCTGTTTTTGGCAATCACTTTGGCACATACTCAGTGAACTTTGGGATATGGCAAGGCCCTTTAGTCTCTTTGAGTCTATAAAAGCAAGTGTCTTGCGCTCATCAGGGATATATATATCTTTTCCTTGTAGCAGAGTAGGCATATTTTAGTAGTGATACTATGTGACACCATTCCTGGACCACTCTCTGCATTCTACTCCTACATGCACACTGTTGGAGGACACTCTATGATGATTACACAGAGTGTGGGCCTCCCAGTTGAGTTGGATATTAGCATTACAATGTGATTGAGTGGCTTGGATCCACTCAGTTGCTATGGGTTTCTGGTATTTCTTTTGGTCTTCATCCCTTGTTGTATTCATTGTGTTAGTCAATGCTCTTGTATTGATTTTGGCTAGTTCTAAAATACCTTGCTAGTTGAGTGTATTACCCATTTGGAGCATTTCTTCCCTTTGTAATCCTTTCCAGAGATAAGAAGTGAATTTGGGAATCTCTTGAATATATGCTCTTGTCATTGTTCTTCTCTTTGTGACTGTACAATGTCTATGTTGTCAGTGAATGCACCTGCACATAGGAATGTTATAGGGCATACTTCCCTAAGGAGAACCTGCCTTGAGTAGATGGAGTACTAGAAGTGTGTAGTGATTGATATTGCTAGAATTGGGTACCCTACTACCTTCTCTATAGTTTGGCATTCCCGATGGGACACTTGCATTCCTGTTTGAGGTTCTTAGTATAGCAAATAGTTGTTTTTGCATTATTCTTTCTTTTGGCATCTTGCTAGTGCGTACATGACTCACACTCAAGTAGAGAAGGCACCTCTTCAAGTATAGAAGAGCCTTAAGAAACCATCTTTACCTTCGACTATTCAATCTAGATCCCTGCTACCCTCCTTAAATTTATCTATTGATTCGGCTGCAATCCCATCCTTAAAGGAGAAGCCTGGGAGGACATTCGATTTCTTCGCAAATACTTTAGAAGAAGCACTAGGGCCAACGGAGGATCTTTTTCATTTAGTGTCTAGGTGAAATATCAAATTCCCTACTTTTAAGGGACTGGATTATGAGGATGTAGATGATCATGTGAGAAGATTCATCTCCTTATGCCATAGAGGAGGTCTGCAGAACAGCGAGGATGCAATATTGGTACTCTTCCCATCGACATTGGAAGCTCTTGTAGAAAAATGATGTAGTGAAGAGGATTCTAATCTTCATATTCTTTGGGGATATTTTTTCTTAGTGAGAGTGATATTGCAAAATTCGACTCCGAGTCATGAATTAAAGCTTCTTTCTGATTGCAACACCATCCCACAATCCACCACCTTCTCAACTTACCACCCTCCACCTTCTCTCCATGCACCCCCACATGTCCACTCGCCATCGTCCCTCCATGCAACTCCTTCCTCCACCATCTATATCATTTCCTCATGCAACGCTGTTGGGAAGAAAGTAGGTGATGGGAAGAGCCGGCACGAGGTTGGATCAGGCCCCTGCTGTGCGCCGTTCCCACATCCAGTGAGCGGTGTCTCCACGCTGGGCGCCTTGTCCTCTCTCTGGTATGGTAATCATCGTATGGCAATCACATTGGTCGCTATGGGCATTTGAAGTTCATTGTTTCTTCCATGATGCCTCAAAGTACATAGTGCATTTCTTTGCACTTATCGCTGTCGGCGCGGAAGCGATGGTCGGTGGATTAAGGCGACCGCCGGAAATACGGCGCACGCGGGGTGCTTTGATCAAACTCAGGTTGCTCAAAAAAATATATATATAAGCTCAGGTGTATATATGGGAAACATGGAATAAGCTAAATACATTACTTCATTCGGATTAGAATTTGTGATGCTTCATATGTAATAGATTCTTATCTTTAAGTTAAGAACAGCATGAGTATTACGATCAAGAACTACATAAAGATTACGGGTATCGAACCAGGATCAGCACATCGAGCTGGAATTTATATGTGTGTGTCAAACCTATGGCTCTCATATATTCTTGCGATATCTCAGAAAAGGATCATTATTCTAAATATTTATGTGGTAAATATCAAGATGAAGGCTTTGATATGCAAACATATGAACACTTGTTTTTCCGTCAGACACTTATGCAAGTATCTCTCACAAATGTGACAGTACATTACGATTGGAAACAGTATGGGGTGAAAAATTTGAATCTGATACAATTAAGAAGCACAAAAGTTGAGTAGCAGTTTCAGGGAGATACAACTATAAATGCAAAGTCGAAAATTTTCAAAAAGATTCGATTGATACAATCTTGCTTGTTTACAGAAATATGAAGTTGGACTCGTCAAATGATTCTCTATATAGATTTGTCGTTGTTGAATCACTAATCATTATATAACAGTCAATTTTCAATCTAGTGAAAGCATGTCGCAGCAGAGCACGGATTCATAAACATCATACATCCATCAAAGTGTTGGAGCTTCAAACCTTTGTCAACGCTAAGAGCATCAAAAGCTATAAAAATTTAACTTCTCTAGTTCATCATACAGTATTCAGTTAAAGCGAAGTTTAAATTCGATTTTCGTTATAAACAAGAAGCTTTGCATAATAGAAAAATCGGATCAACACTTTCGCTGTACAGACTCAAACAAGACGCTCTTTATTTTCTAAGAAAAACACTATAGACTCGAAAGAGTGCTCGATTCAACTAAAGCATATTGTATGTGGAGTGAATGCTGGGCTTCTTCGTGCTAAACTTGTTTTTATTTACTATACATGTTTAGCAAGCGATTAACTTAACACTGTATATGAGATTCAAGGCCTTTCAAAACACAAATGATTTATCAGAAACTTGCACATAATTCGAATTCAAAGCGTTGAGATCTACAATCAAGTGGACGATTAGTATTAAGTAGCACAAGTGCTAACAGCGAACTCTGAACTTCTATAACAAAGAACATATGGAATCATCATCTTAGCAAGATACAGCAGTGTTATTTAGTAATTGTCTAGTCTTTCTGCGCAACCTTTTGTATTCAAATAAAATCATTCACCAACGTATCTTACAGTGTTGCAACTTCTTCAAAGAAGCAATAAGTCATTGCGTTATGAACTGTCACACGCCCATTGAAGTAATCAAATCAGAGAATCAGTTACACGCTTTTGTCTTATGATTTTCAACCAGCTTGTTGCTCTAGCACAATGGTGAGAACCACGTTAAGAAGCTTCACCTCCTTAATGTCAATCCGCGGAAGAGATAGGAGTGATATGAAGATCGTGAATGAGAGATGATGTGAGAGTGAAGGTGAGAAGCACAAAGATGCACACACACATACACACACACAATGAAGAGACAAGCAAGACACAATGGAAGGTGGGAAATTAGCTTTATTACTCAAAAACACTATTACAAGCTCAAACTAGCTCTAAGCTCACACTAGCCAACATGAACCGACCTCAAAAATGAGCTCTCTAGCTCTTTTTATAGTTTCTAGACTAGTTTTGACCGGTTTCACATCTAGCGACCGGCCTAGTTAAAAAATAGGTCCTAGAGGCTATTTGGAAGGGTAAACGATGTCTAAAAATAACGAAAATTGGTACGAGCATTCTACCTAAGCTCCTCAAGCTCGAGGACTCCTCGGCTTGCACAAAATGGAGCTATGAATTACAAAATGGGGTTTTGTCTATATTACATATGTTACAAGAGTGATGAAAATCACTGTTGGATATTTGAAGAGGTATTAAAAACATAGTTGTTTGAAAAAATAATCCGAATGGCTCCCTGCTCTGCCTTTACATGCTTCCATGTCGTCTGTGCCTCTGACTGTGCCTCTGACTGCTTCCAACACCCCCCTCCCTCTCGCTTCTGTCGTCCTCGACAGAACCTTGTTGTGCGGTCTGCCGGATGTAGTTTTGTAGGAGGTCGTGAGCGAGGGTGTGCTCAGATACTCGAATGCCTCGGGTCGGATCAGCCTCGAGCTTCTCCCAGTCGATCGGTTGCGGTTCGTCGGGTGGCGGGAGTTGATAATGCGTGGAATAAACCATTCGCTCACAGGCAAAAAGTTGCAATAAATGTGTGGGCCTGCTGATGAATACCTCGGAATGGTATTCCCAAAACCCGGTGGTGAACATCTCTTCAAAGGTTTGTTTGTAGCATGCCGGGAGGTATTTTATTCTACAGTGCCAGGCATAACACACCCGGAGCGATGGCGTTGTGCTCATGTCATATACTAGATCAAAGTTACCATGCTCAAATCCCGGGGTGTTTACATGCGGTGCCTTGACGCGTCGGAAGACTTTAAATATCATTTGCATCATGTCAAAAATTTTGACAGTCATATGCGCGGCGATATCATCCATATGCTTCAGGCGAGGGAGCTAGTGACGGATTGTAGCCATCATATAGCTAACAGTGGGCACCTCGATAGGTGGCTTGAAGTAGGGGTAATTCAGCCAATCCTGACACTGCCTATTGTTTTGTACTTTGATAGCGAATGCAGTCCAGGAGCGGCGTCGTGGTACTGGTCCCCAGCAAGGATTATACTTTAAATGTAAGGGCGCTTTCACCCATGTGCTCATCATTTCTGGGTACTCCTGTAAAAGACGTGTACGCCAATCTGGTTGATAAATAGTGCCTTGTTGCGCATCCAGTGGCAAGTCTTCAGGCTCGAACTGGGTTGCATGTGATGGCTTCTTGCCAGTTCGCTTTTCTATGGCCAGCTGGTATTCGGCCATTAGCATGAAGTAAGGTTTGTATTGAAGCTCATGCCCGGATATGTACCTGCGTGGGGCCAATTGAGCAAAGTAGGGAGATTGCAAAATTCGTTCTTCGATCATGGCCATAGCATGTAGCTGGGCCCCGACTCTAGCTGAGTGCGTTGTTCCAATCTCCTCCACAGTCTTCATCCATGCGGGGGTCAGAAGTTCATAGGTCATCTGGCCTTCGGCCGTGACTTGTCCGCCTGGGATGGGTATTGGCTCGTATGCTTCTTCAAACGTTTCCTCCACAGGAATGGTTATGTGCTCATCGTCAGCTGGGATCTCCGGTGGGGAATCAGGCCGTGGTGGTGCTTCGTATACATCTATGCGTGATTGGAGAGTGGTTACCTGGGCCCGTAATGCGTTTAGTTCCTCTATGAGTTCAGGAGAGGGGTCCACAGGTTCTGGTACTTCTGCTGCCACTGGTGCTTGTTGTGGTGCCGGTTCTCTGAGCTGTAGTAACTTGTGATCTTCTTTTAGCTTCTGATGTTCTTCGTTCATTCGATCATAGTCCTCTAGCAGTTGAACATGATCATCTAGCAACATCCGCATCGATTCAGATGGGATTGCCTTGAATCGGCTAGGACTTAATGGTTGTTCTGGATGGTCCAATGCCGCTTCCAAATTTTCTCTATTCTGCTCTTGGAGTCTCTGGTTTTCCTCCTTGGCTGCGGCTAGGTGTCTCCTGAGTAGGCCCATATTCCTTGTCAGCGTCGCGTTTCTAATTGTTTGGGCTCGAAGCAGGTTGTCCAGATCAGCAGTGGCTTCTTTTGTTTTCTCTTCACTTTCTAGCTCTAGCTTATGATATGCCTCTCTTAGTTCTTGGTATCGTGTATTTAAAGAGGCATTCTCGATTGATAATGAATTAAGCTGCGACTGTAATTCGTTGGTCGTCCTCTGCAGCTGTTGATAGTTGTTGCCCAGAGATGCGAACTCATCTCGTACTTGTGACATGCATGTGAACATTTGTTGAAGTGCAGTGTCTATGGTTGGCGATAATAGTAATGGAGTGCTAAGTGAGGATGCGGTGGAAGTAGATGCATCGGGGATGGGAAATGGGGTTGGGAAGGTGGATGCAGTGGTGATCGTGGAAAATTGTGACGTACCTAAATATGATGGTGTTGTGAGTGGAGTGGGTGCTGGTGCGGTGGGTGGTGATATGTCCATGTCATTGGACGTGTCAAGTGCGGTGACTGTGAAAAGCGGTGTGTATGTGGGTGGTTGTGTAGGTGTGAAGACGGGATTTACAAATGTAGAGTAATTTACAGGGGGAATGGTTGGAGCAGCTTGATGAAAAGGGGAAATAGGGGTTATGGTGGGTTGAGGAGGTGAAACTGGTGAGAAGGTTAGTGGGGTTAGAAAGGTGAAAGGGTGTCTTAAAGGTGGGGTAAAGGATGGGAAGGATGAAGGGATGAAGGGGTTAACATGTGGACGAGGTGGGGTGGGTACGGGCATGGTGGCATGAATGGGTGGGGCAAAGGTTGTGGCGATGTTGCCGTGAACTGGTGTGGATGTGGGAGGAGCAGTTGGGTGTGCTGGGGATACAGGATGGATTGGTGAAACATGAGGTGAGAGAGGAGTAGATGGTGTGGATGTTATTTCAAGGACAGTGGTAGTATGTACAACGGTAGTACCTGGTGGGGAGTCAACTAGGATGGCCTCTTTGGTGAGGGGTCTTTCCGGACGTAGGCGTGCATCTTGCACCTGGTGGGATGATTGAGCACCTACCGGAACTCGAATATATTCACCAGGCTTTGATAACAGGCGAATTCTGCGAGGGTCATATTGAGGAAGTGGCTTCCTTTGTAAATATCTCAATGCTTTGACCGGGCCGATGGATTGGACCAGTTCTCTAAACCCTCTGATGTAGACTTCTTCAAATCCTCCGGAGACTAGTTCTTGTTCGATTAGGGTCTGGCTCTCTTCCTCAGTCAATTTCTTCCGTGCCCAGACTTTCTCCATCGTACGATATAATTTCTTGATTGCCAGCGTGTAAGCTGCTGCTTCGAAAGTCTCCTCTTCATGCGTGCTGGTGTCACCGTGTGCATCGGTTTGTTGACCTTGGCCGTCTGTCTGTCCTTGTTCTTGGGAATCATACGTGCCCTGGCTGGCTTCATCGTCACCTTCCTCATCATCTGTGGCTGTTCGTTCATCATCAGAGCTAGACACAACTTGTCCCTGTGGCAGATCCCGCGGTGTGGTAGGGTAGCTGGGGCGTTCATATTCTTGAGAGAACATTTGTGCCTCTGAAAACTGGAACTCATTTGAGAATGCATCCGGCATCTCAAAATCGAATGTTGTGTTTATTGGTTCTGCCTCCATGTGTGGTAATGGGAAAGAAAAGGCTTCCGCACCAATAGTGGTGGGAGCTTCTGCTGTCGTGGTGGTGGGTGCTGTGGTTGCAGCTGCCTGAGGTGCAACGGTACAAGTAGTGCCCTCCGTGACCACTGGTCTAGACAACCTTATGCGAATAGGTTGCACTGTGGGAGCGGCTTCTGTCGGTGATTGTGCTGGAGAGGGTTGTGGTGATGGTGACTCTGGCACTTGGAGGCAAGGAATGGTGCCTCTCATGCGCTTACCTGCCCGTGTTCTGCTGGGCTTCCTGGCTTTCTTCGTCGTTCCTTTGAATGCTTTCAGCTCTTCTCCCATCTATGTTGTGCCAAATACATTTGATCAATGATCCAGCTCGCCAGATCAACCGTCTGAGGTCCCGTACATGCCAAGTACAAACCAAACCATATTCTTTTATGTGGCATGGTAAATCTGTCCTGAGCGGGGAATGCGAAGTATTGCATGCATATCCGTAGCGGCTTTGACAGCTCAGGTGTAATTGCTGAGATCTCCTCCCACTTAGTGACATCCCCACGTTTCATAGGGTCTGGAATTAATCTTTCTCGATCTGTGGGCGTGTGGGTGCCATGAATTTTGATGGCCGCTCTGATTAAATCCTTCGAAAGATAAAACCTTTTGTAAGGTGGATCATCCACTAAAGAAGGCAAAATAAAAGTTCCTGGGATATCCTTATTCTCCGAGGCCAGCAAAGTAGTGATTAAATAATAACACCTGTAAAAGTCAGGTTTGGGCAGAGGATCACTGAAATACTCCGTGAAGCCGGCTCTGGCCCAAACGTGAGTTAAGTCCTGGGTGTTCTGTAGGCCTTCGAACTCTCTGGAGAAGAATTGGTACTTTCCCCAAGTGCGGTCGTCAAACGTCAAATTAGATTCAAATATAAAATCCGCGTCCGCTAAGGGTCCTGCCAGTCCTTGAAACCAGTGGGAGTTATGGTGTATCTTTTCTGTGTAGCCCATAAGTGGGTTGTCGATCGGCATGGGCCCTGGAAATCCTTGGAATTCTGGCGGTGGAGCAGTTGGGTGGGATTCTGCTCGTAACACGTTGAGGGGCACTGCCGCTACACTGGGGCCTGCTCCTGATGGTCCTGCGTCAGTTTGCATGATGACTGGTGCGCTAGTGAGAAAGATCTGCTACAAAAGATTAACACATTAGCATGGAAATTAATTATGATCCCATTAAAGTGAGACCGCAATCCCTTTCCATAACTGATGCGTAACCCGTGTAGCCAAGTGCTGTGATGTGATGGATGCAATGCCTCTTGCAGCATTAGTGCAGGTCTCTAGACACCTACACGTTTCAGATCATGCATACATTTCTTGATGAGATGAGATTATGAGTGATGTGTGATGATGTTGGGTGAATTTATACAAGGTTTAAAGGTTAGTGATTTATTACAAGGTTGTATGTTAGTCGGGGAGTAGTTAGACAATGGGTTAGGGGAAGACGATTGGACACGCTTTGGTATCCATTTCCTAAGAGTCCTTGAGTGGGTGGTGGGTTTCTGCTGAGGGGCAAAAGGTAGTATCGGGTGTGGTGGTATTGAGGGATATAAAGATTTGTGAGGGGTACATATTACATGGCTTAAGGGTTGAGCTATGATACATGGTTTGGGTACCCAAATCTGCGTGGGTGTGGGTCTATGGGTAAGGTATTTCTTGCGATCCAAATTTGTCGAATGCTCGGACCTATAGAAGGAGGTCGAGGGGATGGTGGACATCGATTCTGTTTCTGCACTGCCTTTTTCTTGTTGATCTCTGCTTGGTTGGAGTTCTTCGGTGCTTTTTGTCCTTTTGGCACCCATATTTGTCTAGTGCCGCTTCCTTTGGGTGGTCTAGACTGCTTTCCTTGTTGTGTCTTCTGATACTGCCGTCGGTCTGGGTTCCTTCGTCGTGGTTGACTCTGTCGTGGTTGAGGTGGAGAGGTCGGATGGACGCTCGGCTTTGGAAAAGAAGGGAGTTCCAACACTTGCGTGACCTGCCCATTAGGAAGTGATTCGTTCTTTAACTTTAATCTAGGCCAGTCCGCAACAAGTTTGGAAGGATGAGCACCGTAGGGTGTCGTGCTCATTTGGCCGCTGATGCAACCCACCTGACCGCTGATTCTGTCCATCTGCCCTTGCGGTTGGGTAACTGTCCCTTCTAGTTTGCAGGAAGTCCCAGGGAAGATCTCCTGTCGTCCTTCTGATTGACAACTGTCTATAGCCAAGCCCGAGTGGGTTGGTGTAGACGTAGCGTGATTGAGCTGATCAAAGATCTTCCGGTCTTCCGTCGCATGTGTTTCATAGGGTCTGGGGTCACAACCGTCAGGCGGAATGCCGTTAGGGAAGTCAAGCGGTATCACTCGCTTCTGTTCTAAGGTTCCAATCTGTAAGGAGCCTTGTCTAAGATTTAGGTCCACTGAGTGATCGTATAGCCAATCTTGGCCAAGGATTAGGGGTTCTATCAGGTCGTCAATGGCACACTAGTAGCTTCGCTGTCATGGTCACATCCTTAATGAGGATAGGAAGGTCCACCTCACCCATGCAAGGGGTTTCCATGCCTCCAAGGCCTATGAGGTATGCCTCAATTGGCCGCATTTCTATTCCTGAATCCTTATAGTGGGACCATCTAATCGCACTAGTCGCAGCACCTGAGTCAATTAAAGCCCTGAGTTCTTGGCAAGGGTTGCCGTGCTCTAGCCTAACTGTAATGAATGGTCTCCTGTCCACTATGCTAGGATGAGTGGTTGACTTTACTTGACACATGGCCATGGGATATCTGGGTGATGTTTCCAGATGGCTATAACGTTCTCTCCCTAGTCCTTGTCTTCTTAGCTTCATGCGCTTAATGCGTTCTATTGCTTCTGCCTGAGCTTCCGCTCGTATTCTATTTTCTTACTCCTTACGCTTCTTTGCCAATGTGAGTCGTCTAAGCATATCCTCAGTAAGAGGTTCTTGATATAACCTGACTCTACAGCCACTATTGTAATTAGGCATTATATCTCCTTCTAAGGTGGCTAACTGTACTGCTCCACTTGTCGAAAGTCTGTTAATGATCATAGGTCCATAACCTCACTTTTCTAACTTCCGTGCGTGCTGTTTCAGCGTATACACTAGAACTAAATCTCCTTCTTTTAGGCCTTTATCTTTCACATGTGCATCAAAATATGCTTTCTGTCGCTTCTTCGCTGCGTATATTCCTGCTGCTGCTTTCAGCCTGGTTTCTCCTAATCGTTCCAAGTCCATTATTCTCGCTGATAATTCATGGCCGGTCCACTGATGTTCTTGTGCAACCTTAAGGGTCGGTATCAAGAAGTCCAGAGGAAGCACTGCATTCTGACCAAAAACCATCTGAAAGGGAGTTGCATTGAGTACGGTCTTGTAGGCCACTCGATATGCCCAAATAGCGTGGTGTAACTGTTTGTCCCAATCTGAACGTTTGTTGTTCACGAGTTTTGTCAGTACGTTACAAAGTATCTTGTTAGTGCTTTCAGCCTGACCATTTGCCTGAGGATGATATGGTGCAGATTTCTTGTGAATCACCATAAAATCCTGTAACAAATATTCAATGACTTGGTTTAGAAAGTGAGTGCCTCGATCGCTCACTAACTCTATAGGCAATCCATATCTTGTAAAGACATTTTCAAATAAGAATTTTGCAGTTGTGTGTGCATCATTCTTTTTTGTGGCTTTTGCCTCTACCCATTTTGTAAGATAATCTGTAGCAACAATAATGTATTCAGCATGTGTACCTTTTGCAGGGGGGTTAATGGGTCCTACAAAGTCTATACCCCACTTAGAAAATGCACGTCCGCCCATCATGGGTTTCAATGGCATTTCATCTCTGCGAGTAGGAAACTGAGTTCTTTGGCACACGTCACATCTCTTTACATAGGTATGTGCATCCATGTGAAGAGTGGGCCACCATAATCCTGCAAAGAGAATGGCTTTGATTATCCTGTCGGGTCCAAAATGACCTCCTGCAACACCTTGGTGTGCAGTCTCTAGTATGCTAAGATAATCGCTTTCATGAACGCACTGTCTTAAATATCCATCTCATCCTCTTTTGTATAAATTATCGCCAATAAGTGAATAGTCTTGAGCTTCCTGCTCTAGACTGCGTTGTCGAGCTAAGGTCATGCCTTGAGGGATTGCGTTCGTCCTCAAGTGTGTCACTAAAGGTTCACTCCAGTCTGGTGTGAGAGACACGTGATAGAGTGTCGCATGCTCTACTGGTGGTCTTTCCCAACAAACACTGCATTCCTTACACAACTTGTAGACATCTGCTTCCATCGTAGGCCAATATACTCCCAATCTATGCAGAGTCTGTAATGTTCGATGTTTTGAATGATGTTGCTTTAGTGCACCTATGTGTGCTAATTGCAACCAATTCACATGTTCTGATTCATCTACACAACAAGCAAGAATCTTTTGATTATCCTGTTTATATATGCTTCCTGCCATTATTTGGTACCTCTGAGATTTGGTAATCTCTCCCTCTTTGATCTTTATCTTAGGATTCTTGGGTCCGTATGTCAGAATAGGGACTATAGGCTTAGCCCATTCTGGTGCTATCTCAAGGTTAAACAAGTATGCATCTGGTAATTCATCCGCTACTCCTTGAGGAGCTTCTCCTGAGGTTAATCTTGAAAGGTGGTCGGCTCTAAGATGCGTCTTTCCTTTCCTGACTACTACTTCAAAATCATACTCCATGAGTAATAGAAACCAACGTATCAATCGTCCTGTGTTACATGGTTTGTTGACTAAATATAATAGGGCTTGATGATCTGTAAAGAACTTGAACTTGTTGGCCAACAAGTAGTGCCTAAACTTCTTTACTGCGTAGATCATCCCTAGTCCTTCTCGTTCCGTCGTGGTGTAATTTCTTTCTGCTGCGTTCAATTGTCTGCTAGCGTAAGCTATGGGGAGATCTATGTTACCTTCGTTCGTGGGTTGTGCTAACACACATCCTATGGCGTAATTGGATGCATCCACATGTACATGGAATGGCTTACTCCAATCTGGGGTTGTCAATATAGGTGCTGAGCACAAGCGTCGTTTAAGTTCAAATGAATTTTCACATTCACTTGTCCATTCGAAATTGGTTAAAAGAGAGTACAAAGGCTTGGCTATGATTGCATACATGTGTATGAATCTCCTATAATAACCGCAATGGCCCATAAATGCCTGTACCTCTTTGATGTTCGTCGGCCTAGGTAGATCCGCAATTACCTTCACTTTTTCCTCGTCCGTAGAGATTCCATTTTTTGACACAATGTGTCCTAGAATTTTGCCTTGTCTGACCATGAAAACGCATTTTTCTGGGTTCAAACAAACCTGATATTCTCGACATTTGTCAAATATTTGTCTTAACTCTGGGATATGTGTCTGTCTTACATTTGAATGAGCACATAAGTCATCGACATAAACTTCCAAGCTCTTGCGTAAGAATTCCTTAAAAACATGACACATGAGTCGCTGGAAAGTAGCGGGTGCATTTGTCAAGCCAAATGGCATTACTCGAAATGCAAATATGCCCCATTCTGTGGCAAAAGCTGTCTTGTGTTGGTCTTCTGGAGCAATGGCTACTTGATTATAGCCTAAGAATCCATCAAGAAAGCTGTAAACTTCCTTGCCCGCAACTCTTTCCAATAGGTGTTCCGTGATAGGAAGAGGATAACTATCTCTAATCGTGGCGGCATTAACTTTTTTAAGGTTAATACACACATGCAATTTTCCATTCTTCTTGGGCACAACCACAATGGGGGATACCCATTCGGTGTGCTCAATTTTGTAAATGAATCCTGCTTCTATCAAGCGATCTATCTCCTCTTTAATCTTCGCAGCGTAGTTATCATTATACGTGTAAGGTTTCTGTTTTGTCGGTTTTGCATCTGGAGTCATAGGGATTCTATGAGAACATATATCTGGATCTACTCCCTTCAAATCTTTGTAACTCCAAGCAAAAACATCTCTATATTCGCGCAACAGGGCAACTAACTCTTCTTCTTCTTCAGTCGTCAAATCATGCCCTATGTATGTGCATTTTTCTTCTTCTCCTTCTATGGCAACTATTACTTTCTTGGTTTTCTCTCGATTATCATATACTTGTCCGTCATTCGCCTTTCTATTGGGCATTCGTACCATGATTCTTCTATCTTCGATTTCATATTTCTTGAAATTCTCGGGTACTTCAAATAAAGATTCTTCTTTTTCTGTCCTGGTGTCTTTCTTCTTTCTTTTCTTGCCTTCACTCTTGTTAGTCACTTCCGTGGCTAACCTCACTTCATTCATAATTTCCTCATGTCTCTGAGTGTGCGTCTCTACTTCATAGAAATATTCTTCTTCTGATGCGAATGGGGAGTCCATAATAATTGATTCTAAATCAACATCGCTTGCATCCTCAAATGCGTCAGTGCTAGCTTCACATTCTTCTAAAACTGCCTCGCACATGATTGGCTCTATCGTGAAAACTGAAATGTCATAGCCATCCTCGTCACAGTGGGGTGTCCATTGTTCTTCATTGATGGCTACATCCATGGTTGCTAGTATTTCTGCCCAACCATGGGGTTCAAACTCTTCATCTGGGAATACTACAGGTGCGTAGGCTGGATCTTGAAGGGTTCATGGATGTTGTTCTGCACCTAAGGTCCTTGCTTCTAATCGTTCTTCCTCTTGTTTGGCTACTTTACACATCCATAAATGGGTATCCTCATGCAACCAAGAAGGATCTGATTCTAATGAGTGCACGGATTCCGTCTCTGCTGGTGTCTTATGGATGGTATTCCATTGTATTGGGGGCACATCTCTATGTGAATAGTCTTTAAGATTGACTTTGGTAGTCACTCCTAAATGTTGCAAGTACAAAGAATTAGATCCCCAATCTTGTACAATTTGCAACTGACGCATGAATGGTCGTCCCAATATCATCTCATAAGCACGGTTTTTCGCAAAGTCACAAATGGCAAAGGTATGCTCAAATTCTACACCACAAGTGGTGAGAGATATGCCTTCTAGTAGGCCTAATGGTTTTTCTATGTGTCCATCAGCCATTTGTAGCTTCATCCTGGTGGGTCTGAGTGCTGGCTTACCCCAACGTTTCCACAAAGCGGTGGTAGCGATGGCTACTCCGGCTCCTGAATCTAGGATGGCTTTCGTGGTGTAGCCCTGATGGGTTATTAGAAGATATGTGTTACCTTCCTCTCCTTCGCTTACGTCACCAATCTTTTCCACGGGTATCTCTGGTACCTTCTTATGTGATCCTATCTGAGAGGGTGTGGTAGCAAGCTCAGGGAATTGATTTGCTACGTGCTTCCACAATTCTGGTTTTACCTTTAACAATTCCTCCAGAGTGAGATTACACTGTACTTTGGTATTCCTGATCACTTCCGTGTTCCTAGGGGTCACTGATTCTTCATTCCTCACTATTATCGTGGGTGCCCTCATACTAATAGACTTTGCTTCCCAAGGTCCTGTGAACTGAGGTAATTCTTGTAAAGAATTAGATTCAAATCCTGTGGGTTCACTCAGTTGTTCCACCTCTACCTCATCATATATAGAGGGGATGTCTTGGGGAAATTGTTCCTGCAAATCGTCTATTTCTTGAATAGGAGGATGAGTTCCTTGTTCTTTTCTCCATTTCTCTTCTTGGATTTCCCTCAAAAATTCATGTGAGTACCTATGTATGGAAGAAAAATTGTCTTCGCTTTCTGTATTGGGTACTTGAGATAGGGATGGTGCATTCCTTTCCTGTGTCTCTGTGACAATAGGGTTCCTATGCTGATCCTTTTTCTCTTTGCTTTCAATCAAGTATTCTAGCCTCTCCATTAGTCCTTGAAAGTGTAATTCCGGTTTTGCCATGTTATTCCAATTAAGATATCTAGAGGCTTCAAACAAAGCTTGTGCTAATTCTACCATTTTCATGCAAAGTTTAGTTCTCTCAATTTCTAGATCAGCTCGAGGGTAGTTTTTACTCATTTCCGTTACTTGAGGTCCCTCATTTATTCTAGCCTGATATGCACGAAACATCATGTCTAGATCTTCTGGTATGGGTTCCGCCAAAACTGATCCTGATTTCTGAGCTGGGATTTCTTGGTTTAATTCTTGTGAAGTCAATTCTTGGATTTTGGCTCTAGATTCCTTCAAACTTCCTTCCAACTCACTTATCTTTTTACTCCACTTTCTCTTGATTCTTTCCCTAGAATCTTTCCAAGATTTTGTCTTTTTACTGCTAGATTCTGCAACTTCACTAGTTCCGGCTACTTTCTCTAGATTAAGCTGTTGGTTTTGTAAGAGCGCCTGGGCTCTGGTTATAGCTTGGATAGGCACGTATGTAGGGTTGGATCCATCTGCGTTGTTTACAATACCTATCACGTTGATCGGTGTCACATTCGAAGCGTTAACTGGGTTCTTAGGACAATCTTTGATTATGTGCTCTTTGCCACAATCGGCACAAAAGCCTTGTATGTTATAGTACTGTGATTGCCTTGCTATTGGGGGATGTGGACAATCCTTAATGAAGTGATCTCCTTGGCACCTAAAGCATGGTCCTCTAGGGCCCTGTGATCTCTGTTGTTTCAATTGGGGCCGTGGGTTTGGGTTTGCGTACATCACATTAGCATAGTCTGGCTCCCAACTAGGTTCCATTGGTGGACTATCATAATGATATGTCTCCACATGTTCTGGTGACTCCGTGTAATAAGCGGGTGGACTAGTTACATGAGTAGAGTCAAAACTGTTTGAGTTCGGGTCACTTTCTGTGATCAAGGGTGAAGAAGGCACTAAGGCCCTACTTAGGTTCTCTTCTACAACAACGTATTTGACTGAGATGACATTCGCTGGTGGGGGTGGCTGCTGAACTAAGACGGGTTGAGGTCTCTGTTGAGCCTGGTATGGGTAGTTCTGAGGAGGCCTATAGTAATAAGGCTGAGCATTGTATTGGCCTTGATACCTACCTGGCTGCTGGTATGTTTGCGGGTAGTTCTGTCTCACGGTTTGTTTGTTGTATGGGCAGTCCTGAGCCGTATGATTCGTGTATCTTCTCTCAATTATGCAATATTGGCCACTAGGGTTGGCTTGAGGTTGTGGTGCATTGGGACACACGTTTGCCAAATGATTTCCACCACAAGTGTAACAACGTACATTAGTTGGTAGCTTGGGCACCTGTTTACTAGAAACTCCTAGTTTTTGGGCCACTTTTTCTGCTAGGTCCTCTATCGAATTAGACAATTTTGTGGATGCTAGAGAAGAACAGTCTGAGTCTTTATAGACCTTTGAGATTTCTAATTCATCTCCTAGGTTGTCCTCGATGTCTATACATATTCTTACACACTCCTCTAGCGTTCTGGGTTCTTTTAGGTACACATAGGAGCGTAGTTTAGCGCTCAACAAGCCATCTAGGAACAGTGATACTTGTTTGGCTTGTGAGGGTAGCTCTTGCATTGGACATCGTTCGACATATTGTCTGAACCTACGTCCTGCCAGTCTTACTGTTTCCTGAGGGGTTTGTTTAAAGCTATGAATCAACGAAGACGTGTCATGTCTAATCCCACTTTTAGAGAATTCAGTGATGAATGACTCTAAAAAGTGATGGATGTCTCTAAATTGCCTTTGTTGCAGTGGTTGGAACCAAGTTAAAGCGGTATTCTTTAACGTTAGTCTAAATGCATTGTATTGCGTTAACATGTCCTCGACTTGTTCTGCTCTTAGTACTTGCTTGAATTCTGCAACATGGTCATAGGGATCTCCTGTCCCATCAAAGTAATTCTTCATGGATTTCACTAATTGAGTGGGTCTCAATACTCTTGCGTGTTCGCGTGGTCTAGGTAGAGGAAAATCATCTCTACCACCTAATACTCCATGATCTCTTTGTCTATCCGCTCTATTAGTGTCTGTGGTTGTTCTATCTCTCCCTATGGGGTGATTAAAGCTTACTTCCGGTCTCTCTTTATTTTGTTCTCTTTGATGTCCATGGGCTGAGGATGTTCCTGCCCCTTGTTGACTTGTATTCATGTTCGTTCTAGATGGAGGGAATATCAATTCACCTCTCCATGTGTATGTGTTTTTAGCGCGGTCAGGCACCACAAAGACTCTTTCTGAAGTCTCATCCAGGTATACCACCTTTCCAGGTGTATCTGGGTCCTTGAATTCATAAATTGTAATGATGCCTATCTCACCA
Organism: Ceratopteris richardii; assembly: GCA_020310875.1. Taxonomy (NCBI): domain Eukaryota; kingdom Viridiplantae; phylum Streptophyta; class Polypodiopsida; order Polypodiales; family Pteridaceae; genus Ceratopteris; species Ceratopteris richardii. The sequence goes on along the minus strand of CM035435.1, from coordinate 19,282,033 downwards.
GGGTGTTCCTTTCTGTACCTCCAAAAGGCTTCATCTGTCTCTTTATTTACAAACAACTCGGTGCTCCTGTTATCTTGAGGAATCCACTCTGGGATGAGTACTCTTGTTAATACGGATTTCCCTCTAGGTGTTCTAGGTTCTTCTAACGGTTCTTTTCCTTGAAATTTTGCTTCCGTCTCTAATTGAATTGTGCCAAACTCATTAGTATCGTTTGGCTGTGTACTTAGGACGTACATGGTTCCTTCTTTGTCTATGTAAGCGTCTCTCTCAAATTTCACCACTGGTCTTTCCAATCCAATGGGTTGATCAGGGTTGTGCAGTTGCACCACTTGCCTTCGCAAACCATCCTCATAGATGCGAGCACCTAATCGGTTGGTTCGGAGAAACTCTAATTGTGTTCTATAGGGTCCTTCAGGTTTTTCTAAATATGCTACATTAGACCCTCCTTCTGGTCTGTCTGTGCTAAATGCCATTTCTGATTCACTTGATTCTGAGCTCAACTCGTAGGGATAACTACTATTCAATTGCTGAGCCCAAGATCGTGCAGTAGTCCTTACACTTGCCTCTGATGATCTGAGGCTTCGTCGGTCCGACTTTCCTATGTGTCTCCCTGATCTAAGGTTCATTAATTTTCTTCCTTGCTCACTCAGTACACGCTTAGATCGTCAATAGTTCTTTGTTATTACTTTCTTAATTCCTTTTAATTTTCCTTGGATTCTTCTCTTAATATATGCGTCAGGAATTCGACTTTTCGTTATAATCTTGAGTTCTCGCTCCGTCAGACTTATGTTCTTTCCTTTAGGTTTTCGTCACACACCTTTATCTTTAGTCTTGAACTTGAAAGAATTAAGTATCTTGAACTTGAGGCGTTCCTATCGACTTAAATCCACAATGCTAACGTTTAGCCTAAGCTAAGAATTGACTGAGGGGGTTGAGTAATCTTCCAACCTCGAGTCGTCTTTTCTGGTTGCTCTGATGCCCTGTTGCCCAAGAAGCCGCGCTTCCCAAGCTCTGCTGTCTTCACTGCCTTGCTTGCTTGCCTTTGATTGCCCTTGCTAGACCTGGAAAAATTCCAATATTAGACCAATTCACAATTGAATGATCAAGCACTTGAGCATATACACCTTTTAGTCCCTTCCCTTTTTTGCCCAAATTTTCAATGTGTGCCCCCTGGCTTCCTAGTCCCAAACTGACGATCAGGCCCTAGGGGGTAAAAACTGACGATCAGGTTTTCCTTCAAATATGAGCTAAGGGGTCTCCTATGAGTCTAATGGTCCAAAAATTTCTCAAAAATACCCCCAAAATTGGTCAAAAAATGGAACCCTAAATTTGCGATGGGGGTGGACAATCGCGATGGTCTGGGACCGTCGCGATGGTCCAAGCGAACCGTCGCGATGGCGTGGAATTTGGACAATCGCGATGGCGCGAAAAATGAACCATCGCGATGGCGTGGAATTTGGACAATCGCGATGGCGCGAAAAATGAACCGTTGCGATGGCCCGAAGTGAACGATCGCGATGGCGTGAGGTCGAACCGTCGCGATGGTCCGAAAAAATGAACCGTCGCGATGGCGCGGTCAACGGTCAAAGGTGGACAATCGCGATGGTCCGGGGTGACCCGTTGCGATGGTCACAAGTGCGATGGCGTGAGCCAATCGCGATGGTCCGATTTTGGGCTGTCGCGATGGTCCGAAAAACGAACCATCGCGATGGTCTATCTTGACACGTGGCACTGTCGTGGCGATGGCATGAGCCAATCGCGATGGTCCGGGGTCAGCTGAACAATTGCGATGATCCAAGTGGACCGTCACGATGGCTCAAGTGAACCGTCGCGATGGTCCGAAAAATGAACCGTCGCGATGGTCCGGCCGAGCCGTCGCGATGGCTTGAGCCTATCGCGATGGTGCGACACAATCGCGATGGTCCGAGCCAATCGCGATGGTCCACCAAACTTATGATTTTTGAGATGCGCCTATGGATTCGTGCAAGCGCAAGGGTCGCCTACCTCGTGGTGTGGTCGCCTACTGAGAATTCCGAAGGTTGCAGACCATCGCGATGGTCCGCCACACTCGGCAGATCTTTGACAGAGAGTAAATTTTTACCTTTTCCAAGCTTTCCTGATGCACTGGAGCTCTGTACCTGCAAGAAAACTCAAGAAAACACAAGCACACACAAGCACAAAAGTTCTCTCTCGCTCTCTCGCATGCACAAATGAGGGGAAATGAGGTGAATGGGTGGATATGGTGAATTTTCTGATTTTTTTGGAAATGAAGATGATGATGCGATGATGAAGATGGAGTATGGGGAAGGTGACAAACACTAAAAACTAAGTAAAAACAACAACAAAAACTGAAATTTTTACCTTCCAACGCCACTTCTTGCTATACTCTTACCATCACACATTCGTCCTAGACTCGATCCCCGGCAACGGCGCCAAATTTGGTGTTGCTCTAGCACAATGGTGAGAACCACGTTAAGAAGCTTCACCTCCTTAATGTCAATCCGCGGAAGAGATAGGAGTGATATGAAGATCGTGAATGAGAGATGATGTGAGAGTGAAGGTGAGAAGCACAAAGATGCACACACACATACACACACACAATGAAGAGACAAGCAAGACACAATGGAAGGTGGGAAATTAGCTTTATTACTCAAAAACACTATTACAAGCTCAAACTAGCTCTAAGCTCACACTAGCCAACATGAACCGACCTCAAAAATGAGCTCTCTAGCTCTTTTTATAGTTTCTAGACTAGTTTTGACCGGTTTCACATCTAGTGACCGGCCTGGTTAAAAAATAGGTCCTAGAGGCTATTTGGAAGGGTAAACGATGTCTAAAAATAACAAAAATTGGTACGAGCATTCTACCTAAGCTCCTCAAGCTCGAGGACTCCTCGGCTTGCACAAAATGGAGCTATGAATTACAAAATGGGGTTTTGTCTATATTACATATGTTACAAGAGTGATGAAAATCACTGTTGGATATTTGAAGAGGTAATAAAAACATAGTTGTTTGAAAAAATAATCCGACTGGCTCCCTGCTCCGTCTTTACATGCTTCCATGTCGTCTGTGCCTCTGACTGTGCCTTTGACTGCTTCCAACACAGCTATAGTTATTTGGCATTCATCTTTAATTTCTTTACGAACTGTTCACCAAGGGTACAATTCATCCTTGTAGGATTAATCTGCTCTTATTCTACTGCTAACGGAGGTCCAAAATTCAAAGGAGATTGTATTTCATATTAAACATGAGGACTCAGAGAAAGTAATCAGTTAGCGCTCTGACAATCGTACGAAACCCCATTAATTCATGTTATATCATGTGTGAAGAAAAATGCATAAAAAAAAACTCGACTAGCAGAGTAAGAAGATATATGCGGCATACATGTGCACCTTCATTCTTCTATTGTGAGATGTGAGCAGACATGAATACAGGCAGAGATGGCCTTCGAGATCTTCTATCATAGAAATCTTGCTCGACCTTCAAGACATCACCGTGTTGGCTTTAGTTAAGGCTTTCCAAGCTCTGTCAATATCCTTCCTTTCTCAAAAGATTCTAGCACAGCTCTTTTACCCTCTGAATTTCGCGTCAGCCTCTCTCTTTTCAGATATGATCAATCAAAACTGAATTCCGAAGAAGAAGTCCACAGTTGTCTCTGTCTCTTCTCTCTTCCTGTATGAGGATACATGCTCCTTGCGACGCCATTTCCCAGATCACCCAAATCAGAGGAACTCGAGAGAGAGAGAGAAAAAACTCTACGCGTGCCTCCTTGAAAGGAGAGAAACCAAAAAATCTGCCAGATGAGAATCAATGAATTGGCCTCTCTTTTTTTTTGCGATAATTTTCTTCTCCTATGTACCCCCACAAAGAGCCGATATCTACGTCTTTTTCCATGCATAAACTCCTTGTTTTGTTTCAGTCGCCTCTTTCCTTATTGTTCCAAAACTCTTTAATCGGAGTTACGAAAAAAGTAATCACTCTTCTTCAGTTAACTACATGGCCTTTGCTTTATGCGTTCCCTTTACTTTCTTCTACCGCTTCTTGGATTGATTTTACCTTTAATGTATAGGTCAAGTATCATAATACTATTATACCATGAGGTATGAATCATTATTATTGATCGAAAAACTATGGATTGATCAATTCGTAGCAAAAATCCATTATGGAGTGGATTATAATGTATGGGGAAACTCGATGGTAAGCATATATGATGACATTCTATTTGGTGCAATAAAAAGTGTGGCATATGAATGAAGCTTGAAGGGATGGATATTTCCTTCCTCCATTATCTTTGAAATTTTGCAAATACTTGTTATCAAAGAAAACATCTATTTTTCTCAGATCAACTTTGGAAATAAAATCTTCTTCGAATGAACCCTTACTCCTCTCAACCAAGTACTACTTGGAAGGATAGAGACAACATAAGGGTACTTTCTTGATTTTGAATGATAATCGTGAAGACAAAATCTTCACGACATCGCATGCCAGTGAGGTCCATTTGAGTCTCCATAAGCTCAAGGGCTAGTATTGTGCTGGTTGGCTAGACCAAACTTCATCGCTTCGAAATGCACTTCTCTACCTCCTACAAGCTTCTCCAAGTTTCTTTTAGTGGTATTAGATCTAGATCAAGATGGGTGATGGCTTTCCCTCAATGATTGAGAAGCTTGATTGACACAATTACGCGGCTTGGAAAATCAGAATGGAGGCCTATTTGCAAGGGAGAAATCTTTATGGAATTGTAGTAGGTGATGAAGCTATGACTATTCCAAGATCCAAAGGAGGACCTACACAAGAGGAGATAAGCTCACACTCTGGTGCACAAGGGATGCTCAAGCAAGATCATACATACTAAAATCTATCTCTCACTTTCTATTACCACATATTAGAGGATGCAAGACATCTCAAGAGACTTGGAATGCCCTCGAGACTTTCTTTTCTGCTAGTACCAAAGCAAGAAAGAATCAACTTTGGAATGAGTTAAACCAAATGAAGAAGACACTTAAAAAAACCATCACAGAGTTTGTTACCAAGGTCAAGGAGGTTCCTGATCAATTAGCATCGATTGGAGAGCTGATTGAAGAAGAGGCTATCATGAGGTAAATTCTCAATGGCATTCAAATTGATAAGCAATGGCAATCCTTCACGACAGCTTATGATGTCATCATGGATGTGTAGAGTCAAAACTTCAACATCTTTCTTGGACAACGCTTCAATCAAGAGGCCAGCAATAGCATAAAGAAAGGTAACTCATATCATGGAAATTCAACTAGTGCTCTATATGCATGTAAGAAGGATAAGAAGCAGAAAGGTAAGAAGAAGGAATAAGATGAAGAAGGGACTTCCCAAGCCAAATTTGCAAGCAAAAGCAAGTGGAAAGGGAACACGAAAGGACCACAACAAGACAAATCCAAAGGTCATAATGGTCAACGTTGTGCCATATGCGATAAGACCAACCACACCACTCAGAATTGCTAGTTCAATGGGAAGACCTAGAAAGGAAGTGGAAGAGGTGGTGCTTCCAATAGAGGCAGAGGTAAATAACAATAGATGTTATAATAGAAGGGACTACACCAATTATTCAGAAGATCAACCACATGAAGACTCATTGCTTCTCATGAATCTAAGCCACAAACAAGGTAAAGAAGATTATCATTTGTTCTACATAGATTTAAGATGTTCGAATCATGCTGCAGACAACATTGCTCTTCTATCTGATTTGGAAAGTCTAAAGCATAGACATGAAGTACAAACATGGGATGATAGAAAGCACAATGCAGAGAAGATTGGTAATTTCAAAGCTTCCAATGGTAGGACAACCATTCTGAGTAAGGTTCTCTATGTACCCACTAACACTAAAAACCTAATAAGTGTAGGCCATATAGTTGAAAAAGGCTTGCAAGTTCGGTTCACCCAACATGGAGCTTTTGTGGAAGATCCATGTCAAGGCTTCAAGAAGATAGCCAAAGGTGAGAAGCATGGTAGGCCTTTTTACTTTTGAAGTAGGAGAAACCAAGAACATAGCTCTATTCACTTTTGGGTCTCAAACCCTAAGTGAGCTTGAAGTGTGGCATAAGAGACTTGCTCATGTGAATGAAAGAACCTTGAAGGATATATGCAGGGATCAAAGTGTTCCAGGATTGCCTAACATATCAAAACAACACATGATCAATAGGTGTGATGCATATCAAATTGGGAAGGCATAAAGACAATCATTCAACCACAAAGGCTACATCCACAACAACTTATTGGACTTAGTACATACAGATGTATGGGGACCAAGTCAAGAACCTTCATTGGCAGGATCAAGGATTATGTCTTATTTATTGACAACCATAGTAGATGTTCTATTCTCTACTTTATCAAGAGTAAGAATGAAGTGTTTGATTGCTTCAAAAAGTATCTAGCACATGTGGAGAATCATACAAGTAGATCACTAAACAAGCTTAGATCTGATGGAGCGGGAGAATACTTCTCCAAGGATTTTGATGCGTTCTTGCAGGATAAAGGTGTCAAAAGGGAAGTGACTACTACGTACTCTCCTCAACTGAATGGAACCACCGAGAGCAGAAACAAGGCATTGGTTGGATCAGCAAGAACAATGCTTGAAGAGAAGAAGATGCCACATTATCTATGGGTAGAGGCTATTTAAACTACTCTGTACCTTGTCAATAGACTAACATCCAAATCACTTCAAGGTATGACACCTTATGAAGCATGTCATGGAAGAAAACCGAGTCTTGGACATTGCAAGGTTTTTGGTTGTTTAGCTTATGTTCATGTACCATCTCAAATAAGAGGTAAGCTAGCTTAAAGGGAAACAAAGGAAGTGTTTATTGGATACAATTCAACTCAGATGGGGTAGAGTTTCTATAATCCTTCAACCAAGCAGTTCACTACAAGTAGAGATGTTGTGTTTGAAGAACACATGACTTGGTATGATGAAGAAAAACAAAAGGTAACTCTACCATATGATCTTGATTCTGATTCTCATCAATTAAGAAGCAAGCATGATACAGAAGTCCAAGGTACAAGAAGTGATATAGAGGATGACCAAGCTGAAAGGGAAAATGATTACAAGATATGGAAGTCAAGAGGCAAAGCAAAGATGCAAGAGGTTGGAGAATGCTCCAAACAAGCACCTAGAAGATCACCTAGAGATAAGCAACTACCAGAAAGGTATGGATATGATTCCACATTTGTTACAAAGCATTCAATCTACTTGGCAAATGAATCTATTTTAGAGGAGCCCTTAACCTATGAAGAGGCAAAGGGAAACCCTAATGGGGAAAAGGCCATGAAAGAAGAAATAGATGTAGTGAAGGAGGTGGACACTTGGGATTTGGTTCCAATGTCACCGAATCAAAAGGTAATTGGTTGCAGATGAGTGTATAAAGTTAAAAGAAATTTAGATGGATCAGTTTGCAGGTACAAGGCAAGATTACTTGCCAAAGGATGCTCTCAAACTCATGGTATAGACTATGAGGAAACATTCTCACCAGTTGCAAAGATGAATACAATCAGGACATTGATAAGTGTAACTACTGCAAGGAATTGGAGAATCCTCCAACTTGATGTGAAAAATGCATTCTTAAATAGTTGGATAAATGAAGAGGTATACATGTCACAACCACCAGGTTTTGAAAACCATAATCATCCATCTCATGTTTGTAGACTTAAGAAAGCATTGTATGGATTGAAGCGAGCTCCTAGAGCTTGGGATTAGAGGTTAGTTACATATCTTCAAGATCAAGGGTTCAAAGCTAGAAACTCAGATCTTTCACTATTCATCAAAAGGGATAATGATGAGAATGTGTATATGTAGATGATATTATTGTGATAGGTGATGATCTAAATGGCATTCAAAGGATCAAGAGACACATGCAAGAGGATTTCCAAATCCATGACCTAGGTAAGCTCACATAGTTCTTAGGTATGTAGGTGATATACAAAGATGAAGGAAATTTAGGATCTAGTTCTCAAGTTCAAAATGGAGAATACTAAACCTGCAAGTACACCTTTGGAGATGTATCATAAACTTAGTGTTTATGAAGGCAAGAAAATTGGAGACATGAAAGAGAATCAAAGCTTGGTAGGTAGCTTGCTATATGCTACTCATACAAGGGTAGACATCTCATACAGTGTGGGAGGGCTTAGTCAATTCATGCACTCACCAAGAAGACCACACATGGATGTGGCTAAGAGAGTACTTAAGTATCTAAAAGGTACAATCAACGAAGGTATATTCTATCCTTACTCTTGAAATATGGATATCAAAATATATTCAGATGCAGATTGGGCAGGAGCTAAGAATGATAGAAGAAGTACTTCTAGTCACTTAGCATTTGCAGGTTCGAAGCTATTGTCATGGAGTTCAAAGAAGCAACCTATAGTTGCTTTATACTCAAGTGAAGTAGAGTACAAAGGTTTGACCATAGAAATGCAAGAAGCAATATGGTTAAAAGCATTGTATACAGGTTTAAGACTTCTAAGTTCCAAACCTCACATATTCGGAGATAATGTAAGTTGCATGCATCTAGCGGCAAACTCTATTTTCCATGCAAGAACCGAGCACATAGAGGTGCATTACCACTTCATCAGGGAGAAGCTCATGGCAAACGAGATTAAAATTTCTTTTGTTCCTACTGAAAAGCAAGTAGCACATATGATGATGAAGGCACTTGATGGAATAAAGCTTTTTAGATTCAAAGCTATGGCAGGTATTCAACCTACGAGAGAATGAAGACTCAAGCATACTTTATCTTGAGGAGGAGTTGTTGGAACATCAAGATTACACTATGCTTGAGGTGGATTTGATATACATCAAAGGCTATCGCATCGAAGGAATATCCATTGGAGAGTTCTTTTTCTTATGCTCATTTATTGTATTTTTTGAGAGATTTTGGATGGTGCATTTACCGTTGTAAAAGGCTTGAGCTTTACACATGTGAAATTATAAAGACAGAGATCAAATCCCATGAATTTGTGGTGGTTGAGCTGCATTCAATCAAGTAATCAATCACCTAAAAGTAGATCGAACTAGATCTTAACTTTTCCTAGATTGTAAGAAAGTGAATTGATTCCCTCCAACAACCATTCCCACCTTCATTTGAATTCAAAATCCAAGTGTAGAAGTCGTGGATCAACCCTAGAGTCTATATAAAGACTTGAAATCACTTGTAAAATACATGGAATCAATATACATACACTTGTGACCATCATTGTCTTGCTCCTTCAATTTTTTACATCATCTTCTTCGCAATAGTAATCTTGCAGAGGCTGCTGCTCTCTCTCTAGAGCTCTAAAGTTGATGCGAGATGGCTCACATTGGTTTTTATTTTGTGCTTGTACATTTTTATAGCATGTGGTTTATTAGATTGGGAGGTACCACTATTGAGTATTTAATTCACTCCTATAGCACATTTTTCTTATTCCTTAAACTTATGTGCATTATATACACTAAACCCTATGTGTATCACTCCCATGAAAGGATTTTTTTCTAATTTTAATCCCACTAGTCGCTATGGGCATTTGAAGTTCATTATCTCTTCCATAGATAGTAAGTTTTTTGAGCTAGTCAATGTGCGAACCTATCTATTTTGTATTGACTCTTTTTCCTTGATGCTGCAAAGTACATAGTGAATTTCTTTGCACTTATCTCATGCCAATAAGGTCTATTTGAGTCTCCATAAGGTCAAGGTCTAGTTGTGGCAGTTGGCTAGGCCAAACATCATCACTTTGAAACGCATTTTTCTACATCCTTCAAGTTTCTCCAAGTTTCTTTCATTGTGTTCAATCCCTATATGTTCGGTATATATTTATCATGTGATTTCTATCCCACACATTGTCTACCAATATAAACCATCCCAATGCATACTCCTTGCCCCTCCCTTTCTACCTGAACCCAGCTCTCAGACGTCCCCGTCTTTCCCTATCCTTCTTCACCCTTGAATCCTTCTTAGCATTTCCTTCTTCCCTCCATTATTCAACTTCCTCTTCAATAATATAGTGTCTAGTTTTGGTTATTATCTTATGGCTGTTTAATTGATTCTCCTAGTGGACTTGGTGGGCTACTCATATGTCATTTTGGACATTTTACGGAAAGATTTCAAGTGACACAAATGTGCTCATCATTTGGTTGTTTGCACTTCAAGGGGAGAGCTCGTTAGGTTATGGGAAATTATTGAGCTAGTCAAAGGTCAAACTAATCAAAGGTCAAAGTTTTCAGCTCTAGAGCTGATGAAAAGTCAAAGTGATGACTTTCCAAGTGATGCATAGGTGGTGCAAAAGTGCAACGTGGTGCACACGTGGTGCACAAGTGTGCCGAGATCAAGGGTGCACAGGTAGTGCACAAGTAGTTTGCTCACAATGGTTTTGTAGGAAACATTGAATGCATGTTGCATAATAGTTTTATTGAAAGGTTTCAAGGTTTTAAAGTTTTTTGGAAGGTTGAGGTGAATCCTCCCTGATGCATACATTTTGAAGAATTGAAGGTCAAAAGTGGAAGTCATATGAAGAGAAAGTGGTATGAAAAAGTATATGTATGGACCCCATTTAAAAGTTCGTTTCTCCTAAAGTCAATACAAGACAAAATAGGGAGTCATTGGCTTTACACTTTAAGTGAATCTTGGGACATCAAAATGAGCACCAAGATAGAATAGTAGTTGAAGTGACATACATAAGTGGGATCAATACTCAGAACAAGGTATTTAGCATTCTTGGAGCTAGACTAAGCAATAGAGAGCATAGTCTACACTCGAGAGCAAGAGAAGAGCAAGAGACACCTTGCATGAGTGTGACGTAGATAAGCAGAGTGTGCAAGGAAGGTGACCAAGTTTGCAGAGAGAGAGTGTGCAAATAGCCATTAAGGAAGGCAACCAAGCTTGACAAAGGTACTGGTGAGGAGGTGTTCCATGCCAAAAGAAGTTGGACCTTCCTCCAACCCTATTGGAAGCTTCAGTGCAATGTGTCCACTAGAGCAAGCGACTTGAGAGGGTGGAGGTCCGTACTAGGAAGGTTGACTGCTCAAGGAATTTTGGTACCTTGTATAGTTGTGTGTTTGTTCTTTTTGGTTCAAGCACTCCACGTAGAGAAGATTTTGTCTTATTCTAGACACATCCATTTTATTTTTCTTGTCATCAAAATACAAAAGCTTTCTATGAAAGTTTTTCACTTCTTCTTCTTCATACTTCTCCGACAAATAGTCAAGCACCTTTAAAATAAAGAATCCCCTAGCAATGTACTTAGGTAGAATAGAGTCCTTAAACAACTAACTTCATGTGTTGGTATATTTCTTCCACAAATCCTAATATCTATTCAAGGTCCAAGGTGTAGGTGCACTGAGCTAGTGCTTGTTTTGATGTCCATGGTGCTAACTTCTAGAAGCCATTTAAATATTAAACCTCCCAAGGGATAGCAATAGTTTTGCCTTCTAACTATCTAAATATTATTTCCAACTTTATAGAGAAATCTACATCATTGTATACATATCTCTTTTTGATTGAATTCATAAAGTTCTATCACATTATCTACTATCTTGTTCATCTGTACTTTCTCTTTCTCTATATCATGGTGTACTTCTAGCACTTTCTCTTTCTCTATATCATGGTGTACTTCTAGCAGTGAATAAGTTTGCATTCAATAAGGGAATAAAATAGCACTAATGTATCATTAGTAATCCAAGTTCCTCTAACCTAGTTTGCTTGCGAGATTAAAATAACAAACATTTTGGAGACCACCATGGGATTGGGTGTCATTGATTTATTACATAATAAGGAGTAATAAGAAATTGACATATTCTTTAGAAGATGGAGGCCAACCATGCCAACGCATTTTGGAGCTGACACAATTTAATGAGGAACACAAGAACTTGAGAACAATCGGTGCATCTTTTTTTTGAGCCTGCTCAGAGTTTTGCCACTTTATTAGCAAAAAATGTTAGCATCCTAGAGTGCTTATTGTGGCTTGCAAAGAGGGGAGTGATTTTTTGTCTATTGATCACACAACTTTTGGAAATACAAGCGGTATTTCAGGTTATGAAGTTATGAGGGGAAGTTGCTGAACTTTGGAAAGCTACGTTGTGGTCACTTTTAGAACTTCAACCTCTTATTCTAGCTTCATCATATTCATGAGTTGTCTCTAACACCTTTGGATCTACAAAGAAAGCTCTAAGAGCATTGTAACACCTTCCAAACATCTAATGTCCCTCTGAAGCAATATGATGATTCGAATCAGAAGTTAGTTGAATTGATTACAACTATTATTTACTTGTTGCATTCATGGTTTCAGATCGCATTCGATAAAAGAAGCAATATTCCTCTCAATTTGTGGGAATCATTGGGGAACCCCTTCACAAAAAACAAGAAAGTGAAAATTTAGGGTTCTTCACAAAGGATCGAGGCCGTCTACACTGGTCGATAGAATATTTGAGCTGGAAAAGAAGCTTTTGCAATGTCTAATTTGGGAGGAATGATGAACCTGCCCGTCGGGGCATAGGAAGTAGCCGTGGACGAGGATGGTCTGGAATAGGATATATACAGAGGATTTTGGGGGAAGAGCGCTCTCGATGCGAATAGGAAGAAAAAGAAGAAGGGAACTCGGGGGGCATCGTATGTGGTGAGCCACCTTCAAACAGTCGGGGATCAGCAAGAAGGATCGAAGGAAAAAAAAAAAAAAGACATTGCAACATATTTCCGAAAAATACTTCCTGCTGTGACTCCAAGCAGAGGAAATGAAGAAACCATTATCATTGCTGTGACTCCAAGCAGAGATACTCATAGTGGCCCTATGATGATTACTTGAATTCTAAGCTTGTTAGAATAGATGAATGGTTGATGACAGCAGTTAATAGCATTGGGCAACGTTGAATTGTCATGAGTATGCGTAACTCAAAATTACTCGGGAGAGCCACGAAGGAAAAGGTGACGGACGCAGAGAGAGAGAGAGAGAGAGAGAGAGAGAGAGAGAGAGAGAGAGAGGATTTAGATTCATTCTCCTTATTGTTTTTCAAAGAACTAGAGAGGCGGACCTAAAAGGAGCTTGACATCGCTTTTGAGGGGAATAGAACTTGAGCAGTTGTTGCATGTTTTGATGCAGAGATTGAAGATGTTCGTACTTGCCCACATAGCGAGGGCATACGGATTTCAATTTATATACAGACGATGAATTTATCATCGGCAGGAGATGTTAGGAGAGACTGTTGTTGCAAGAAACTTGGAAGCTGTTAACTTGAATGCATACTCTTGGGTACAATGAATTGTGTCTCTAAATCAATACGCTAGAGTGCAACCTTGAAGGAATGAGAACAATCTATGAACGATATTCTTTGTCGGTTTGACTCTGATAATGGATTAGAAGCTATATGAGAACTTTTTCTATGTGCCTGAATTTGATCAATGTGATCACCTCATACAAACAAAACAAATGACATGGGCTCAATACAATCTAGCACTTCTCAAACAATTCTTGCTTGAGGATGTATATAAAGTGACTCATAAATTCATCCTGAGGTGGGTTCATATGCCGAAGGACCAACCAATTTTGGAGATCAAAAGAGAGTTTGAGTGACAATATGATGATCTTTCCAAGCACGATAAGAGATGTATAAGACATGAAAGGTTGTTCTTATTTTTGCAAGCAATAGATGTTAAAGCCCAAGATGAATTAATTCCACCCTTGCAAGACATGGATTCCAAATCGGGGTTCATAGAGCATTGGACATTTGTCCATGAAGCTACGAGACGATACGTCAAGAAGAACAAACAATCAAGATTTTTTCAAATGATTGGAGAGCCGATCTTCATGCGGATGAAAATGATACTCAGATTCCAAGTATTTCAGCAATCGTGGATAATGTTCAAGTCCATAAAATTTTAGAGACCCAATTTGGGAATGAAGAAATTACGCATCGAATATATATACATAATGATGGTGAGTGCTATCAAGAAAATCCTACAGGCGTAGTTGATGTAATCTCCAAGGATCCAAGGTATCAAAAGTGTTGATGTATGAAACACCACAAGAAATGAATTAATGTGACACTAGAACACCTCTATGGTCACCATTAACTCATTGCCACTCCAAACTTTGAGAAATGATAGCCTAAAGTGAGAACTTTGCTTCTACAGAAATTCCTAGTCACCGAAATGACATACCTTCAGTATTTTGCTAATTTCTCCTAGCTCAAGTATTATTTCTCCATGAAACTTTATAGGCTGAAACTAGAAGAGTAGAGCTTTCCAACAAGCTATCATATGCATCAAACGAATCTCTAGAACTCAAGTTATGGTTCTCACAAGATGACCCTATATGACCTTCCAAAACTGGAAATCTTTCCTGTTATAGTAAGAGCGCCTGTTTAAAATTAGAATTCGATGCTTAGCATCGACTTGCAATGAGAATTCGATGCCGGGCATCGACTTGGGATGTTTTTGGCCACTTTTCAGTAGGGATTCGATGCCGGGCATCGACTTCCTGCAATAAAATCTTGATCTTTTGGACACCAAAACTATAGGTGATTTCATGCACACTTAGAATATGACTTATCAACTGGAATTCGATGCCAGGCATTGAGTTGCTCCAACAACATCATGTTTTCAAACACTTCAGTACTGAATGAAAAGGATAAATGAAAATATGACTTATCAACAGAGATTCGATGCCAGGCATCGAGTTGCTTGGAAAACTTGATCTTTTTAACTCATCACACAGTAGGTAATTATGGAGATGATGGAGAGAGACTCATACACAAAACTTTACTCAGTTCTTTCTCATAGCTATGAAAACTCAGAAGTTTTACAGATGCTTTCTCACTCAGAAAATCCCTACTATACACAGTCGTATAAATGAACTCCTTCTTCTACTTCTTCTCTCTATTCTCTCTCTCTCTCTCCGCGTCAGTTGATACAAACTAACTTATATAGATTTTCATATTCTCGTGATTTTAAAAAACTTCTAGAACTAAAGTGAACTAACTTTACAAATATGATACATTTGTGAATTTTCCCTTCACATAGGCATGGGGTTTTCTTCCTAAGATTTGACCTTCAAATATATGTCCAGTTAGTGATTGTTTCTCCAACAGCTCCCCCTCAATCACTAATTGACATTCCCTGTTTCTTCATATCATCTTCTTTTCTTTTACTCCTGCCATGCTTTTGAATCTGCTGGTCTTCACACCATCCAAGCTCTTTGTCATTATGTCTGCTATCTGATCTTTAGTAGAAATGTACTCCACTTCAATCTCCTTCTCCATTACCTTTTCTCTGAGAAAATGATAATGTATCTCTATGTGCTTTGTCCTTGCATGAAATACTGGATTTGCTGCAAGATAAAGTGAACTCATATTATCTCCATGTATTGTAGGTGTACCTTGATCAATGCCTAAGCTCTTGAACAATGTCTGCATCCATATGACTTCCTTAGCTGCTTCCACAAGTCCTTTGTACTCTGCTTCAGTTGATGATAATGCTACTGTATGTTGTTTCTTTGAACACCAACTTACAAGCTTATCACCAATGTATATCATGTAACCATGAGTTGATCTTCTGTCATCCTGGTTACCTGCCCAATCTGAATCACTATAGGCTCTCAACTTCAAATCTAATGTAAAAGGATAATATAATCCTTCTTTTATAGTTCCTTTGATATATCTGAGAACTCTTTGACCTGCAATCCAATGTGGGTCCTTTGGACAATGCATGAATTGTGACAAAACTCCCACTGCATAACTAAGATCAGGTCTTGTTAGTGTAGCATAAATCAAACTACCCACAAGAGATTGATACTTCCTCATATCTTTGTATTCTACACCATCATATTTACTGAGCTTGTGATTAACTTCAAGTGGAGTTGAAGCTTCTCTGCAATTTTCCATATCAAACTTCTTCAATAAATTCAGAAGATACCTTTCTTGTGATACATATATGCCATGATCTGTATAAGTAACTTCCATTCCAAGAAAGTATGAACACTTTCCTAGGTCACTGATCTTAAACTCTTTCTCAAGTAATCTCTTTACCTCCTTGATTCCTTCATTTGAAGTACCTGCGATTATAATGTCATCTACATAAATACAAATGTAGATTGTACCTTCCTCTGTTCTTTTGATAAGTAGACTTGAATCTGCTTTTGAACTTTGATATCCAAGTTCATTCAGATACTTCACCAGTCTATAGTTCCATGCTCTTGGAGCTTGCTTCAATCCATACAATGCTCTTCTCAACCTGCAAACAAAATTTGGATACCTGGAATCTATAAATCCTTGAGGTTGTTCCATGTATACCTCATCTGATATGTATCCATTCAAGAATGCATTCTTTATATCCAATTGACTTAGGGTCCAGCCTTTTGAAGCTGCAATAGCAATGATTGTCCTTATAGTTGACATCTTAGCTACAGGATTGAATGTCTCATCATAATCTATGCCATAGGTCTGGGCATAGCCTTTCACCACCAGTCTAGCTTTGTATCTGGCTATACTTCCATCTGCAAGCTTCTTCACTTTATAAACCCATTTATTTCCAATTACTTTCTTACCATTTGGTTTAGGAACAAGTTCCCATGTCTTGTTCTCCTCCAGTGCATTGAATTCTTCCTTCATTGCTTCTTCCCATTGCTTCTTACCTTTAGCTTCATCATAGTTCTGAGGTTCTTCATCATCTTTGACCATATATGCATAGTTCTTCTGAGTTATGTAAGAAGTGTCATAAGAATACCTTTCTAGTTGTCTTCTAGTCCTGCTTGACCTTCTTGGTTCACATTCTTCATATGTGTCTGGATACACCTCTTCATCAAATATAGGAGCTTCTTCATTTCTTCTTGTTAATCCACTTGTGGATGTACTTGCTTGCATATAGTCTTCATCTCTATTTACTTGCACAATTGATTTTCCTTTCTCACATCTTCTTACCTCTTCTTCAAATTCTTCAGCTATATGACTTTGATCTGCATACCAACTTTTCTGTTCATCAAATGTAACATCTCTAGAAACAAGAAATTGTTTGGTTAAAGGATTCCACAACCTGTAACCCATCTTCTTTTCATCATAACCAATGAGCACATATTTTTCTGCCTTTGGTTCAAGTTTATGCCTAAGTTGTGATGGCACATAAGCATATGCAATTGATCCAAACACTCTACAATGATCTAGTGTTGGTTTCTTACCCCACCAAGCTTCATATGGAGTCATTCCATTCAGAGCTGCACATGGTAATCTATTCACAAGATATGTAGCTGTATTTACAGCCTCAGCCCAAAGATAATTTGGACAGTTCTTCTCCTTTAGCATAGCTCTAGCAAACTCAACCAAAGTCCTGTTCCTTCTTTCTGCTACACCATTTTGTTGTGGTGTATACCTGCAAGTTATTTCTCTCTTAATACCTGCATTCCAAAGATAATCATTGAACTCTTGGGAGAAATATTCTCCCCCTCCATCAGATCTTAGTCTCTTAAGCTTTTGACCTGTGACTCTCTCTGCATATGCATGAAAATGCTTGAAAGCTCCAAACACTTCTGATCTTTCCTTCAAAACATATAATGTTATCCATCTTGTAGCATCATCAATGAAAAGAACCTAGTACCTTGAGCCACTGATAGATCCTTCTTTTGTTGGTCCCCATACATCTGTATGAATAAGCTCTAGTAATCCATCATGTTTGAATCCTTTCTTCATGGTAACCTATGTGCTTTACCCATTTGACATGCTTCACATTTATAAACCATATGTTGACTTTGCACATTTGGTAATCCTAGTACAGACTGATTAGCAACCATAGCTTTAATTCCTCTTTCATTAAAGTGACCTAATCTCTTATGCCAGAGATCAAGTTCTGTAATCAGTCCTTCACCATGTGTGAGCAAAGCTTGACCAATGTTCCCTTGCACTCTTAAAGTAAAGAGTCTACCTTCTTTCTTACCAGAGACAATCTGATTATACCCATTCTCTGGATCTTCAACAAATACTCCTTCATTTGTAAACCTGACTTGAAAACCTTTTTCAACTATCTGTCCCACACTAATCAAGTTTTTAGGTATTGTGGGAACATACAAAACATTGGTTAGCAAATCTGCTCCACTCTTGCATTTCACCTTTCCAATTGAATGTACACTATGTCTGGTATTATCACCTGTTTGAACTGTGTGACTAGAAATGCCTTTTTCCAATTCTGACATCAATTCTATGTTTCCTGACAAATGATTAGAACATCCAGAGTCAATGTAAAATACCTTTAGATCTTCTTTATCTGATGTGTTGATTGAGTTCATCATCAATGATGTATGAGTTTCATTCTGTGTGTCATTTGCATAGTTGTAGTAGGTGGTGTTGTAGGATTGATTCTGTCCCCAACTTCTTCCTCCACCTCTACCATAGCCTCCTCTTTGACTTTGTCTACCTCTTTGGAAATTACTTTGATATCTTCCACCTCGGCCTCTGCTATTGTTGTTTTGATTCTGGTTTGATCCTTGTTGGTTGTGCCAACAGTCATGAGCCAAATGATTACTCAATCCACAGATCCAGCAAGCCTTTTTGTTGTTATTTTGATTACCTCTTCCTCTTCCAAAACCTCTTGCTCTTCCTCTGCCAGTGCCTTTACCTCTTGCATAATAAGCTTGAGAACTAGACTCCTCTTCATCCTTTGCTTTACCTTTATCTCCTTTCTTCTTGTTCTTCATGTACATTGCAGAACTTTGTCCTTTATCTCCATCTCCCTTCAAGTCTTGCTCATATGTGAGCATCAAACCAAGCAACTGGTTCAAATCTGGAACATAATGATTTAATGAAAGTTCTGTTGATAAGACAAAAGGTTTCTAGCTTTCATCCCCTCTCAAACCTGCAAGTAGCTGAGCAATCAATCTGTGATCTTCAACATCTTCATCTATGGATCCAAGACTATCTGCAAGATCCTTCATCTTAGTGACATAATCACTAATAATTTGACTTGGCTTCTTCTTGAATGTTGTAAACTCTGACCATAGACTTGCTTTCCTTATTCCATATATCTTCAGATGATTCCAATCCTCTGATGTGTGGTAGCAAATGATCAGAGATTGTATTGTAGATGTAGGCTTTTGCACTTGCATCCTTCTTCTGCCAATGCTTTAAAGCATCAAGTTCTTCTTTCTTTGGTCGGCTTTCATCTTCAAATACTGGCTTCTCTTCTTCACCTGTAACATATATCATGAGATCCTTACTCATAAGTAAGGCTTCCATTCTCATTACCCATGCGGGGTAATTATCTCTGTCCAGTTTGTCAATGGAGATATGATCTGCCATAGTTCTTTCCTTCTGCTGCAACTTGTGAGCTTAAAGGATAAAGGATAATACCTTTTGAAGTTCTTTGTATATGAGGATACTTTTGAAGTAACCTTTTGATGCCTTGTGTCTTCAAATGCTTCACCTTTGAAACTTTAATGGAAAACTTTACAAAACTTCTCGTACCTTTGTCGTCTTCTGCTCTCGAGAATCTTTCTGCTCTGATACCACTTGTTGATGTATGAAACACCACAAGAAATGAATTAATGTGACACTAGAACACCTCTATTGTCACCATTAACTCATTGCCACTCCAAACTTTGAGAAATGATAGCCTAAAGTGAGAACTTTGCTTCTACAGAAATTCCTAGTCACTGAAATGACATACCTTCAGTATTTTGCTAATTTCTCCTAGCTCAAGTATTATTTCTCCATGAAACTTTATAGGCTGAATTTAGAAGAGTAGAGCTTTCTAACAAGCTATCATATGCATCAAACGGATCTCTAGAACTCACGTTATGGCTCTCACAAGATGACCCTATATGACCTTCCAAAACTGGAAATCTTTCCTGTTATAGTAAGAGCGCCTGTTTAAAATTAGAATTCGATGCCTAGCATCGACTTGCAACAAGAATTTGATGCCGGGCATCGACTTGGGATGTTTTCTGGCCACTTTTCAGCAGGGATTCGATGCCGGGCATCGACTTCCCGCATAAAATCTTGATCTTTTGGACACCAAAACTATAGGTGATTTCATGCACACTTAGAATATGACTTATCAACTGGAATTCGATGCGAGGCATCGAGTTGCTCCAACAACATCATGTTTTCAAACACTTCAGTACTGAATGAAAAGGATAAATGAAAATATGACTTATCAACAGAGATTCGATGCCAGGCATCGAGTTGCTTGGAAAACTTGATCTTTTTAACTCATCACACAGTAGGTAATTATGGAGATGACGGAGAGAGACTCATACACAGAACTTTACTCAGTTCTTTCTCATAGCTATGAAAACTCAGAAGTTTTACAGATGCTTTCTCACTCAGAGAATCCCGACTATACACAGTCGTATAAATGAACTCCTTCTTCTACTTCTTCTCTCTATTCTCTCTCTCTCTCTCTGCGTCAGTTGATACAAACTAACTTATATAGATTTTCGTATTCTCGTGATTTTAAAAAACTTCTAGAACTAAAGTGAACTAACTTTACAAATATGATACATTTGTGAATTTTTCCCTTCACATAGGCATGGGGTTTTCTTCCTAAGATTTGACCTTCAAATATATGTCCAGTTAGTGATTGTTTCTCCAACAAAAAGCCTATAGATACTTTTACAATGATCACATATTTAAGTGCTATATATGCATAGACTCTGATGATGGGAGGAGTAAAGGATCATGTGCAAGCCAATGAAAATCAAATAAAAAAAATATCAAATACAAAACAAAACAAAATTGAACAAACCCAAACAAGAAAGCCAGATGAGGCTTCCCCTACTCTGATAAACTCTTTGCATCCAATAGATGGAAAGCAAACAAACCAAAAAGCAAGAAATGATACTAATCAAGATTTAAAGATATCAACGGGGTCTCAAGGTGATGAAATAGAGATTGAAAACAAAATATACAGAGGAAATCTAGTGAATCTATGTGAAGATCGAGTTGAACATGTTTCTTCAAATGATGACATAAGAGAAGATTTGAAGAATTATTTGATGCCAATTGATAATGATGTATCTCTTAGAAATGAGGTTCCAAATACAACACACGACCTAATGGTCTATTTAATTGAAGAGATTGCAAGTGGGAATGAAGCTACGTCCAAGGACATGTCAATAGATGATCCTTTGAAGAATGGAATGGATGTGAATAGTGCACATTGTGCATGCATAAAGGGATGCAAGAAAATAACTTACTTATATCAAGGAGGACATGCCAATAATGAGTCCTCTAGATATTGAGATGTATGCTGATAGAGAAGGGCATGGTGCTAAGCCTATAAATACTCTAATTCAAGATCAAGATCATGAAATACTTTTGATTGATGCCACATTGGACATATGTTCAAAGATACAAGACAATGATCCGACTTGTAAGAAAAAGGATAGGTTATAAGTTGGATTTCTTAGTAATGACATGTATGCAAGTGATGTCAGTCTCCATGAAGAAAGACATCCCGAAATGTATGAAGAATATGATATGGGTACATTACCTAAAGAAGATCAACAAGAAAAATATAAAATTAAACGTTTGCATTGATGAAGATTGATGCAAATACTATGAGATAAATGAAGATCCAATTGATTTGAATACACATGTTGAGATTGTCACATATGATGAAGTATTTGAGCAAGAGTCAATGACCGAACAAATGTATGACAAGTGTGATAAGAGCACATCATTTGAAGAGAATGAGCAAGAAACGATTGTGATAGATGCGGAATTCTATCATGAAATTTTGAATAAAGAGATTGACTTGTCATCAAACTATATGCATAGTCCTAGAAGGTGTCAAAATTGTGATGAGTTTGATCTCAATAATAAAAACTCTATGGATATTGAAGATCAAGACTCACTACAACATATCAAGGGTATACCGATGTTTGGCATACTGATGGTCACACGTCGGCATTGGTATAACCGTCGAAAAATTTTGGAAAACCAACTAGCCAATAGATGCATCAGTACAGCTGTGTCGATATGCGCATAGGTATAAGCATCAATAAAATACTAGAAACGACCGATGCTCATATCGACGCTCATACCGATGCCCTTTTTTAACCGAGCTGGAGAGCAAAAATTCGACATTCCGAGTGTTTTGAAACTAGATCTTCTACTGTCGACTTTGCGTGCGCAAACAACATATCTCTGTTTGTCACTCTTTCTTTCTCTCTCCCTCTCTCTCCCTCCCTCTCTCTCTCTCTCCCTCCCTCTCTCTCTCTCTAAGCACACCTCTATTTTTCTAGATCTGAAGTTTTGGTAAGTATATTGCACATATTGTAGCACTCTTTTTTCTTTCTTTATGTTTTTCCTTTTCTAACATCTTCGCTCTTTATTTTTGCAAGAGATTTTGGGATCAAGTCTTTGGAAATTTGACGAAGGACAACTTCAAGTGGATTTTCACGACAATGATTCAAACAATTACATAGATGTAAGTGATCGTTTTGTTTTGGATTGACATAGAGAGAGAGACATATACATATACATACACACTGACATATGTATAAACACACACATGCATATGCATACAAACATACATGCATACACAAATGCATATGCATACACACATGCATATGCATACACAAATACACATATGCATACACAAATGCATATGCATACACACATGCATATGCATACACAAATACACACATACACATACATAAATGTATACGCATACACACATGCATATGCATATACATACACATGCATATGCATACACACATACACAATGCATATGCATACACAAATGCATATACATACATAAATGCATATGCATACACACATGCATATGCATACACACATGCATATGCATACACAAATGCACACAAATGCATATACGTACATAAATGCATATGCATACACACATGCACAAATGCATATTCATACACACATGCATATGCACACAAAAATACACACATGCATACACAAATGCATATGCATACACACATGCATATGCATACACAAATACACACATACACATACACAAATGTATACACATACACACATGCATATGCATATACATACACATGCATATGCATACACACATACACAATGCATATGCATACACAAATGCATATACATACATAAATGCATATGCATACACACATACACACATGCATATGCATACACACATGCATATGCATACACATGCATATGCATACACATGCATATGCATACACATGCATATGCATACACATGCATATGCATACACATGCATATTCATACACACATGCATATGCATACACACATACATGCATATGCATACACACATGTGTATGCATGTGTGTATGCATATGCATGTGCATATGCATACATGCATATGCATACACACATGCATATGCACACACACATACATGCATTTGCATACACACATGCATATGCATACACACATACATGCATATGCATGTGTGTATGCATATGTATGTGCATATGCATACACACATGCATATGCATGTGTGTATGCATACACACATGCATATGCATACACACATACATGCATATGCATACAGAAATGCAAATGCATACACAAATGCAAATGCATACACACATGCATATGCATACACACATACATGCATATGCATACACACATACATGCATATGCATACACACATACATGCATATGCATGTGTGTATGCATACACACATGCATATGCATACACACATACATGCATATGCATACAAACATGCATATGCATACACACATACATGCATATGCATACATGCATATGCATACACACATGCATATGCATGTATGTATGCATACACACATGCATATGCATACACACATACATGCATATGCATACACACATGCATATGCATACACACATACATGCATATGCATAGACACATGCATATGCATGTGTGTATGCATATGCATGTGCATATGCATACATGCATATGCATACACACATGCATATGCATACATACTCCTGATCAATATCCTCAACAGCGAGATGTGGTAGCCACACATTTAGATACGGTTGGAACGTCGCATTTAGGTAGCAGCAGATACGATAGTATGGGCTACCAATTTGTTAGTATCATTTTAATTATTGAAATTGTTTGTGTTAAGCACATCATGTATGTTCATCTAACATTTTGAATATTTATTATAGGAGAAGCATATGGATATTGCCATGGATTGGCTGCACTGTTGCAGGACTTAGAGGGACATGGTGCAATCATTTCATGGGAGAATCTATGATTAGGTAAACTTATAGCTTGGTTTCGTATTTTTAGTTGTTGTTTATAAATGTCATGCCAATTTGTCTCATTTTACACATATGATTTGTTGCAGGACTATAGGTGTAAATGTTTTGATCCCCTTGCGTATATGTATGGTAGTGCTTTGCCATAATTTTGTATTACACTCTATGTGGCAATGATGTACCATAATTTTGTATTTGATTCCTATATGGAAGTTCTTTGTCGCATTGCCACAATTTTGTATTACACTCCTATGTGGCAATGATGTACCATAATTTTGTATTCGATTCCTATATGGAAGTGCTTTGTCACATTTTGTATTCGGTTTCTATATGGAAGTGCTTTGCCACACTCTTGTACATCCTTCATTTATGGAATATACAACTTTTTGTACATGATTCATGGTTCATTTTTGCTCATATAAAATCATGTTTTGATTACCATTAGAGTACATAACACATGTACTCCGTTTAGACTTGGGCAAAGTGTATTGTCTTTTGCTAAACAACATCATGCGGTAGCAAAAGACAACAAACTCCGCCCAAAAACATTTGTGCATATATGGTCCTCGGTATTAGCATCGGTACACGTAGCAGAGTCATCGGTATGGGCGTCGGTACACCTAGAAGAGTCATCGATATGGGCATCGGTATAAGCATCGTATTACCGATGATTATACCGATGCACATATCGATGCCCATACCGGTGCCTATACCGATGACTATACCAATGTTATGTTTCCGATGCGCATACCGACTACGACACCAATGTCCTGGAAAAATTATGCCCGTTCATTTTCCTCGGTAACAGCCTCGGTATACCCTCGGTATACCCTCGATATGTTGTAGTGACTTTCTTGATTATGAGGATATGGGTTCCCTCGATGATGAAGGAGAGATGGTTTGGGACCATAATAATGATCAAGAGTACCTGGAAAGATTACAAGAAGAAGTAGATTCTATAATTGGTGGCACTCAAGTAAGAATTGAGTGACAAATATGACAAATTGAGTGACAAATATGAGCATAAACTCCAATCAAAGAATGATGAACCCTCCCATTTAGACTAAAAATCTTATCAATGTATTCAAAAACTCAATTCCAATAAAGATGAAAATTTTGGTAATCATAATGGAAATGATGAAACCCTTTCAAACACTTTTGAGCCCAAAATGAATCAAAATGCATGCTTGAAGGGGCCTTTTGAAGATGTTTTAAGCATGTTAAAAATCAAAACTCTATGTTTATGTGTTTCTCATTCATTACCTCATATGATGCGTGTAAGAGGATTATGAATAACTGAAATTGTTCTCAAATCATTGCATCATTGTTTTTAAAATTTTCCAAGAGCTATGCTATATATATATATATATATATATATATATATATATATATATATATATATATATATATATATATATATATATATATATATATATATATATATATATATAATGTTCTTTGTTTTGATCCTAATATAGATACAAGGAACTAAATAAAATTCAAAAGGCAAGGAATTAAAGTAGAGATACTTATGATAATAAATGCATGTTGGATGAGAGATTTGAAGTCAACATAACTCAAATAGATGTATTTAACCTTCAAATGAATGAAGTGTTTCAAAATGTGATAATTAAATATGATGCTTCTAAATTTTTCTTATGAGATTTTCAGAAGAGGTGCTAATATGGAGCTAATTGAAGATCTAGAGTTTGGATGGATTGTATTGAACGTGAGTACTTTTGAATTTCAGCTTGTTCTTGAGATTTTACCTATCGATGCTTACAAGAGAGATTTTGGAAGTAGCTTTTGTAGCTCACAATGTGCTAATGGATAAGGAGACGTTTGGATCCCTTTCTGCTTACTTGCTTCACATTTTTCATGTTCTTGAAGAATAAAAAAATACACGAATCAAAGATATTCCTTTGATTGAGCGTGCCCTCAAAGCATTGCAACATGATGTCAAAATGGCAAAAGGCTTAATCAATATGTGCAAGAAGAAGAGTTCGGCATTGCAATATATCGTAACCCCTCATATGGAGAATCATCATATCGAGAAAAAGGAGAAATCAAACAAGCAGCTGCAATGATTGAAGTATGTGGATTAGTAAATTGGGAAATGACCATTTATGAGGATGAGAAAGGTTATTTGATGTTGGGATCTAGTACATCAAAAGAGGAATGGACCTAGGCAACTACTTGATTTAGCAAAATCAACTTGGTGACTACCATGTATCGATGGGCTCCAACATTTCTATGAAGGGTTAAAGATAACTAATGCAGGGAATATAGTCATTTGTAGTGCGAAAAGCTAATTTGAGAACTAGTTATTGAAGTTGGCTGCAAGAGCCATATTTGACCTACATCTCTGTTTTTGGCAATCACTTTGGCACATACTCAGTGAACTCTGGGATATGGCAAGGCCCTTTGGTCTCTTAGAGTCTATAAAAGCAAGTGTCTTGCACTCATCAAGGATATATATATATTTTCCTTTTAGCAGAGTAGGCATATTTTAGTAGTGATACTATCTGACACCATTCCTTGACCACTCTCTGCATTCTACTACTACATGCACACTATTGGAGGCCACTCTATGATGATTACACAGAGTGTGGGCCTCCTAGTCGAGTTGGCTATCGGCATTTCAATGTGATTGAGTGGCTTGGATCCACTCAATTGTAGTGAGTTTGTGGTATTTATTTTGGAGCAAGTCTTCATCCCTTGTTGTACTCATTTTGTTAGTCAATGCTCTTGTATTGATTTCGGCTAGTTCTCAAATGCCTTGCTAGCTGAGTGTATTACCCATTTGGAGCATTTCTGCCCTTTGTAATCCTTTCTTGAGCTAAGAAGTGAATTTGGGAATCTCTTGAATATGTGCTCTTGTCATTGTTCTTCTCTTTGTGACTATACAGTGTCTATGTTGTCAGTGAATGCACCTGCACATAGGAATGTTATAGGGTATACTTCCCTAAGGAGAACCTCCTTTGAGTAGATGGAGTACTGGAAGTGTGTAGAGATTGATATTGCTAGAATTGGGTACCCTACTACCTTCTCTATAGTTTGGCATTCCCGATGGGACACTTGCATTCCTGTTTGAGGTCCTTAGTATAGTAAATAGTTGTTTTTGCATCATTCTTTCTTTTTGCATCTTGCTAGTGGGTACATGACTCACACTCAAGTAGAGAAGGCACCTCTTCAAGTATAGAAGAGCCTTAAGAAACCATCATTACCTTCGACTATTCAACCTAGATCCCCGCTACCCTCCTTAAATTTATCTATTGATTTGGTTTCAATCCCATCCTTAAAGGAGAAGCTTGGGAGGAAATTCAATTTATTCTCAAATACTTTAGAAGAAGCACTAGGGCCAATGGAGGATCTTTTTCATTTAGTCTCTAGGTTGAATATAAAATTCCCTACTTTTAAGGGACTAGATTATGAGGATGCAGATGATCATGTGAGGAGATTCATCTCCTTATGCCACAGAGGAGGTCTGCAAAGCAGAGAGGATGCAATGTTGGTACTCTTCCCATCGACATTGGAAGCCCTTGTAGACAAATGGTGTAGTGAAGAGGATTCTAATCTTCATATTCTTTGGGGATGTTTTTTCTTGGTGTGAGTGCTATTGCAACATTCAACTCTGAGTAATGAATTAAAGCCTCTACTCTGATTCCAACACCATCCACAATCCACCACCTTCTCAACTTTCCACCCTCCACCTTCTCTCCATGCACCCCCACATGTCCACTCACCATCGTCCCTCCATGCAACTCCTTCCTCCACCATCTACATCATTTCCTCATGCAACGTTGTCGAGAAGGAAGTAGGTGATGGGAAGAGCTGGCACGGGGTTGGATCAGGGCCTTGTTGTGTATTGTTCCCACGTCCGGTGAGCGGCGTGTGCGTGCTGGGCACCTCATCCTCTCTCTAGTATGGCAATCATCGTAGGGTCCCTGCCCCTCGGAAGAGGCAAGAGAATGTGCATACGCATAAGACCGTAGGCATTGGAAGCAAGAAAATCAAGATACCATGCTAAAACACGAAAGTCACCGGATTGATGTGCAGAGAAAGCTCAATCATACAATGGAAATGCAATTGAAGTCGTCCAATAAAATCTCGGTGATACAATGATGCCCGCTACAGTGCGGGTCGGTGATAGAGCAAGCCGCTATAGTGCAGAACAGGTGAATACAAATATGCTACTGCTATAGTGGAGATCGGCCAAATATAACATAGACCTCCTCCTACAGTGCAAGAAGTTGCCCAAGAGTGTCAACAGTCTTTAGAACTTTTCTTTTCTTCGGTCTTTGGTCCAAGCTTTACTTCAAATGATCATCAATATCTTTTCCTTCACTTTACTTCAAAAATCCATGCAAAAACTTGGAGGAGAGATCCACAAAGAAGTTCGATGGGGATGATAATTCTTCACTTCACTCTCCAATCACATTCTTCACTTCACATAATCTCCAAAATCATCAGTCGGCCCAACTTCTCTGATGAATTTCATCCCGATATTCACCCCCACTAAACGTGCACATTGTCCTGATGGGCGAATCTACAAAATCCAACAGAAGCATATCAGGGTTATTTTGAAAAATCTTTTTTATTTTTATGTTTTTATTGTCAAAAAAAAAAAACGTGATCTCATGCACTCCATGTAGCTTTATAAAGATTAGTAAAAATTTTAGAAAATTAAGCAATGCAAGCTTCATAAATATCATATTATGTTCTTGCTTCTGCAATCTAACAAGTAATCACATGAATAAGCCGTTGGCTTTCTAGATCTTCTGTTTGTTCAACCAGTTCAGATCGAGCAACTCATCCTAAATACTAGCATATACTAAGTTTCTACTAACCTTGTTTGTAGAATATGCCCTGTTTCCCACTATTTATTCCCTACTGTCCAACTCTCCATCAGCTCTTTTCTTTTTCTTTTACCTTTTCATTTTTCTTTGTCTTCTTCTTTTTCTTTTCTTTTATTTTTCACTTCATCTCAGCTCATCATTTATTCTTTTTATCTTTTATTTTTTATAAATCTGCCTATGTCAAAATCCAGTGGGACTCATGGACTTGTCCACCCGGCCAAGTTTCCCCACCTATCTACGGACCCGACATAGCACACAATATACATATCAGCCCTACATGAAATTGATGTCAGCTCGTTGCTCTCACCACCTGGCGAGAGTGGCTCCACCCGCCTACTGACCCATGTAGGTGCATGACAACAGATAGGTGAGGCGTACGATGAAACTAGCATCAGCTCGTGGCCTTGATCACCTGACTAAGGTGGTTCCACCCATCTACTAGCCCATCGCAATGCATTAACAACATGCACACACATATATAGCTGGCTTAACATGAAACTTTTATAAACCATGATCCATATGGACGTAAGATCTCGTAGGAAGCAAATAGTAGGACCCAAGGAATCCTACTCACTAAGCGTTCAAATCAATCAGCATATACATGCATTCGGTCTAAGCATGCCATCACATTCCCAAGCTTTCACTCTCATAAGTCTCTAGTCTGCTAACTAATTTTATTCATATAATTTCTAGTCGCTCATGCTTCATGCAAACCCATAATAGATATTTGTTATCTTCATTCTACATGATTTTATTAAGTTCATACATATCTTTATCATACACATAAATGCAATGCATATGCTCTATCAGAAAGAAAACAGAATTCAAATCCGAAACATTTCACCTGATTATTCTTCGTCATCGATTGATCCAACTTTTCTTCAATTTCATGATTTATCGTTCTTCATCGACATTAGCATCAGTATCATCATCATCATAATCGTCATCAATCATCATCATCAATCATCATCATATTCATCATCAATCATCATCATCAAAATCAATCATCATCATCAATATCATTCATCTAATCATCATCAATCATCATCATAAACCATCATCATCATCAATCACTAATCATCTTCATCATGATCATTATCATTAATCATCATCATCAATTATCATACATCAATCACCAATGATCATCATCATACAATCATCTTCCATCATCATTCATTAATCATCAATCATCATCATTTATTAATCTTCATCATCAATCATCATCATTTATTAATCTTTCTCATCAATCATTCATCATCATCATTCATCTAATCATCATCAATCATCATCAACTATCATCATAAACCATCATCATCATTAATCACTAATCAACTTCCATCATTATCATTATCATTAACCATCATCATCAATTATCATACATCAATCACCAATGATCATCATCATACAATCATCTTTCATCATCATTCATTAATCATCAATCATCATCATTTATTAATCTTCACCATCAATCATCAATCATCATCATCATCATCAATATCATTCATCATTCATCATCATTCATCATCATTCATTAATCATCATTCATCAACCATCATCATTCATTAATCATCGTCATTCATTATTTATCATCATTCATCAATCAGCCATTGATCATTCATCAATCATAATCATTCATCAATCATCATTATTCATCAATCATCAATCATCATCATTCAACAAACATAAGCATTCATCAATGAATAGCTCTTGATCATTCTAATATGTTTAAATCATTATGTTTCTTCTTCAATCATCATTCAATATTTGCAAATATATCTTGGAAAGTTAGATTTTTACTTCTCTTGTTCTTTTTCAAAGACTTAGAAGACTTCGCAGTCGCCTTTACATTCCCCTCAATTTGCATAATAATATCATCAAGGAATTGTTTTTCTCCTTTGTTAACTTGTTTATCAAATCTTATATCTTCTTGAGTTTCTTCTTCACTCTTTTCTAGTTCAATCTGTTTATCAAAGTTTAATGGGGATTGTAATTTCATAACTTTCTCTTGATCAAATAGATCCACATTAGTCAAAAGTTTTGGATCAAATGAAACATATACATCCTCCTCTTTCTTTGATTTCTCTCGAGTTGCTCTATCACATTCTCTTCTATTTCAATTTGTTCTCTCAATATCTGCTCAATATTTTGTTTCTTGACCTTGATTTGTCTACCTTTGGTTTCTTCAAAAGGTTTCTCTTGACTCTCAATGGATAGCATACTCGTTTGTTCATCAGATCTTCTATTCTCAAGTCTTTTTGGTTGCCATATCTTTTGAATTGACTTTGATCTAGTTTTGGTCTCTTCAAAATATTCCTTCATCCCACCTCTTCCTACATTCAAATGTAAAGGGTATGGATCTTGAAATTTACAAATTTTATTTTCATGTTCACTGACTAGTCTTTGTCTGCATGCACTTTCATACGCTATGCAATCCCAAAACATATGTCCGTATTGATTGCACCAAAAGCAATGTATAGGTCTCTTCTTAGCCCAACTTGATTTCTTAGGTATCACTCTAGGCATGGTTCTTCTAAGACCTAATGAATCTTTTTGTGCAGATATTCCTTGGACCTTTACCACATGTTCATGGTCACATTTCAATGTTTGTAGGTCTTTAACTTGTTTGGCCAACCACTCAACCTAATATTTCAATTCGAAAATCCCACAATCCATTTCATTTTGACCTCTTTAATACTTATGTGCATTAACTAAATAGTGGCAGATATTGCATTTATTAAGGCCATAACAATGCCAAACTTTGATTGTATAGATTCACTCGCATTAGTCTCCATTTCCATAAATCACTCTTCATATTTCCTAAAATTTTCTTCAATCATTTTGTTCATTTCAGTTTTCCTTTTCTTATGATCTAAGCTGAGAAGTAGATTCTTAATCATGCATCAATAGAAAAGTGCACACTCATATGATCAAATCTAATGCAAAAAGTGGATGATCAAAGTCAGGAAGTCAAAAACAATCTTTCTATTCAAGTGTGTAGAACGATGCAAAAAATTCAAAGAACTTGAAATGTTGGTACGTGGAATGTGTGTCTGATGCCGAGGTTTCTGTTTTCTCTGCTCAAGGAGTGGGTGGCGTGTCGAGGATCACCGGGCAACCGCCTCACTTCACATTGGGTTCAAGTGTCAGGAAGGAGTCAGGTGAGGGGAAGAGCAGGCGCGGGGTTGGATTAAGCCCCTGTGTGCACCGTTCCCACATCCGACGAGCGGCATCTGTGCGCTGGGTGCCTCGCCCTCTCTCTAGTATGGCGATCATCATAGGCCCCTACCCCTCAAAGGAGATGATCGAATGCGCATACGCATAAGATCATAGGCATCAGGAATGAAAGAATCGAGATATCATGCTAAAACACGGAAGTCACAGGATCGGTGTGCAAACAAAGCTCAATGATACAATGTAAATGTAGTTGATGTCATCAATAAAATCTCAGTACTACAATGATTCTCCCTATAGTGCGGGTCGGTGATACAGTAAGTTGCTACAGTGCATAATGGTGATAACAATAGGCCACCGCTATAGTGGAGATCGCCCAAATCTAACGTAGACTTCCCACTAAAGTGCGAGAAATCGCCCATGATCAGCATCTTTTGGTCTTTGCGAATGGATCATTCCTTAACTTTATGTCTTCGGTCTCTACTTTAGCACTTGTTTTCACTTCATAAATCCAACAGTAACCTCGAAATCATGCAGCAACCTAGAAAGAAGTTCCACAGAAATGTCCATGGCGTGGGGCAAAATCATGTTAGTACATGTAGGAAAGAATGAAACATACTTGAAAAACCATTTTCCCTTTTGAATACTTTCTAAATAATTTAAGAAACAATCTGGGCAAAGAAAAAATTAGTGCATCATAGAAAACACCCCATTATCTTACTTCCTCTCCTCTTCTCTTTTCTCTTTCTTTTCTCTTTCTTTTTCTCTTTTCTCTTTCCTTTTGTATGGGCATATTCATCCCCCATCGTCACCATAGGGATTCTTTGAGACAAAAAATGCAAGCAATAGATTTCATATCTCCTTTCGAAGACTAACAAATTTCCCCTTCCTCTCCTTTTTATCTCTCCTACCTCCTATTTCACTCTTTCTTTTTGTTCCTCTTTCTTTCTTTTCATTTCTTCCTCTTTTTCTTTTATTCTTCTTCCTTTCTTTTTCGTTCTTTCTTTTCTCTTTCTTTTCTCTCTTTTCTTCTTTTGTATTTCTTTTGTTTTCTTTCTTTTTATTTCTTTATTTCGTTCTTTCTTTTTCTCTTTTCTTGCATTTCCCTTTATTTATTTTATTTCTCTATTTATTTCCTTTTATTTTTCTTCTTTTCCTTTTTATTTTTGTCTTTCCTCTCTGTCAGTTAACAACTGATATTCTCTCTCTCTCTCTCTCTCTCTCTCTCTCTCTCTCTCTCTCTCTCTCTCTCTCTCTCTCTCTCTCTCTCTCTCTCTCTCTCTCTCTCTCTCTCTCTCTCTCTCTCTCTCTCTCTCTCTCCTCCTCGGTGCACATGTCCATCATCTTGCACAATCACCCCCATAGGCCCTCTCTCTCTCTCCCTCCCTCTTTCTCTCTCTCTCTCTCTCTCTCTCTCTCTCTCTCTCTCTCTCTCTCTCTCTCTCTCTCTCTCTCTCTCTCTCTCTCTCTCTCTCTCGTCCTAGGGTTCTGTGTTGCCAAAAGTGACTCTCTCTCTCTCTCTCTGGAACATCAACATGTCACGCGTGCTGCCGTCCTACCTCTCTCTCTCTCTCGTCCTACCTCTCTCTCTCTCTCTCTATGTCGTGCAGTGCTGCCTGATCTTCATGCTC
Organism: Ceratopteris richardii; assembly: GCA_020310875.1. Classification (NCBI taxonomy): domain Eukaryota; kingdom Viridiplantae; phylum Streptophyta; class Polypodiopsida; order Polypodiales; family Pteridaceae; genus Ceratopteris; species Ceratopteris richardii. The sequence goes on along the minus strand of CM035435.1, from coordinate 19,248,192 downwards.
TCTCCCCACATGCTCTAGCACTGTCAATGACAGCAGGCCGACAATCTCTCGCTGTAGTTCTCTGTCCATTGATTTTTTGCAGCAGCCAATTATCTCTCCGCTTTGCGCGCATTGCCAAGTAGTGATTGGCTCTCTCTCTCTCTCTGACACATAGCACAATATTCCTCTCTCTCTCTCTCTCTGAATCCACCTATGCCACACCATCAACAACACCAACCATTGTGAATCTCTCTCTCTCTCTCTCAGTGAGCTTTGGCAGTCCAAAATGCACAAGCACTTCTCTCTCTATGCAACGATAGTGTTGACTCATCTCCATGATCTTCTGAGCCACAAAGCCCTTCAATGCTCTACATTACTCTCCTCTAAAGGAATCCTCTAGACACCATCCCATCTTCCATGTGAGGATCCATGCCATTGTCATGGCGTACTAACTCTTGACATGATGCTAATTCGGTTGTAGAAGAGTTAATTTTTCCCTTGCAGGTGTAGAGTAATTGTAGCAAACATTAGAATCTTCGGGGTCAATTATTGAAATTTTCTCTTCTTTGAGATTTCCATAATAAGCACCTCAAAATCCTCCTCTTCTACTATGATGAAAGGACTCTAATGGTTCAAGGTGTTTTTACAATTCAATTCAAGCAACCCAATAGAGGAGGTGCATTCTCCTCATAACCACAAAACTCGTACATGATGAGCCAAAAGACCACTTCCGTCTCAATGCATCATGGAAGTATGAACACAAAAGTTACAAATGAATAAACAAGTTAGGACAAGGAGCATACCCGGAAAGAAGTTCCACAGAAATGTCCACGGGGAGAAACAAATGAGGCGTGGCCCCCTATTTATAGGTTCCTCCCCTCTCTAGGACTTCTCTAGAATCTTCTAACCTCCTTTCTAACCTTCTATTTCAACATCTTGCATGTACTTCTGCTATTTTGGGAAAATCCCATCTCATATTTCTATTTCTGGTTTTTCTCTTTTTATTTTTTTAATTTTCTTCTTTCTATTTTTGGGTCTTCTTCTTTTTCGCTTTTTATTTTTCTTAGACTAAGGTTTGCTTTCATACCTAAAATTCAAAGATTAGACTTATGATAAATGGAATTATTAAGGTTCTATCCTAGGATTTTGAAGGATCAAACCTAGGTTTTCCATGGTTCTAGAGTTAGTCTCATGGGCTATTCACAAATCTATAGCCCTAATCTACAAGAATCACATGCTTTTCCATCTCACAATCAATAAATCAACCAAAACATGTATATATTATACCCCTTTATCGGTCAAAACATCACACAATACCCAAAAATCAATGAACTTTGAAAAAAAATCATACACACTTCCCTAAGGGATTCCATCCCAAAATTTTCCCCCACTAAACCTGCACATCATCTCGATGGGCCAATCTACAAAATTGAACAGAAGCATATTAGGGATCTTTTGAAAAATCTTTTCATATTATGTTCCTGCTAGCGTCAACTCGTGGCCTTGATCACCGGACCAAGGTGGTTCCACCCGCCTACTAGTCCATCACAATGCATTAACAACATGCACACACATATAAGCTCCTTAGCATGAAAAGTTTCATAAACCATGATCCATATCGAGCTAAGATCTCATTAGAAGCAAATAGTAGGACCCAAGGAATCCCACTCACTAAGCGTTCAAATCAATCAGCATATACATGCATTCGGTCTAAGCATGTCATCATATTCCCAAGCTTTCACTTTCAAAAGTCTCTAGTCTGCTAACTAATTTTATTCATATATTTTCTAGTCGCTTATGCTTCATGCAAACCCACAATAGATATTTGTTATCTTCATTCTACATGATTTTCTTAAATTCATATATATCTTTATCATACACATAAATGCAATGCATATGCTCTATCAGAAAGAAAATCCAATTCAAATAAAAAACATTTCGCCTGATTATTTTATTGCATCTTCATCATCGATTGATCCAGCTTTTCTTCAATTTCATGATCTATCGTTTTTCATCAGCATCAGCATCATCATCATCATAATCATCATCAATCATCATTATCAATCATTATCATCAATCATCATAAACTATCAATCATTATCATCAATCATCATAAACTATCAATCATCATCATATTCATCATCAATCATCATCATCAATATCATTCATCAAATCATCATCAATCATCATCAATCATCATCATAAACCATCATCATCATCAATCACTAATCATCTTACATCATTATCATTATCATTAACCATCATCATCAATTATCATATATCAATCACCAATGATCATCAACATACAATCATCTTTCATCATCATTCATTAATCATCAATCATAATCATTTATTAATCTTCATCATCAATCCTCAATCATCATCATCATCAATAACATTCATCTAATTATCATCAATCATCATCAATCATCATCAATCATCATCAATCATCATCAATCATCATCATAAACCATCCTCATCATTAATCACTAATCATCTTCCATCATTATCATTATCATTAACCATCATCATCAATTATCATACATCAATCACCAATGATCATCATCATACAATCATCTTTCATCATCATTCATTAATTATCAATCATCATCATTTATTAATCTTAATCATCAATCATTCATCATCAATCATCAATCATCATCAACATCAATATCATTCATCATTCATCATCATTCATTAATCATCATTCATTAATCATCATTCATCAACCATCATCATTCATTAATCATTGTCATTCATTAATTATCATCATTCATCAATCAATCATTATTCATCAATCATCAATCATTCATCAATCATAAACATTCATCAATCATCATTATTCATCAATCATCATCATTCATCAAACATAATCATTCATCAATGAATAGCTCTTGAACATTCTAATATGATTTCAATATGTTTCTTCTTCAATCATCATTCAATATTTGCAAATATATCTTGGAAAGTTAGATTTTTACTTCTCTTGTTCTTTTTCAAAGACTTAAAAGACTTTGTAGTCACCTTTACATTCCCTTCAATTTGCATAATAATATCATCAAGCAACTGTTTTTCTGCTTTGTTAACTTGTTTATTAGATTTTATATCTTCTTGAGTTTCTTCTTCACTCTTTTCTAGTTCAATCCGTTTATGAAAGTTTAATTGAGATTGTAATTTCATAACTTTCTCTTGATCAAATAGATCCTCATTAGTCAAAAGTTTTGGATCAAGTGAAACATATACATCCTCCTCTTTCTTTGATTTCTCTCGAGTTTCTCTATCACATTCTCTTTTATGATCTATTTCCATTTGTTCTCTCAATATCTGATCAATATTTTGTTTCTCGACCTTGATTTGTATACCTTTGGTTTCTTCAGTTGGTTTCTCTTGACTCTCAATGGATAGCATACTCATTTGTTCATCAGATCTACTATTCTCAAGTCTTTTTGGTTTCCACATCTTTTGAATTGACTTTGATCTAGTTTTGGTCTCTTCAAAATATTCCTTCATCCAACCTCTTCCTACATTCAAATGTAAAGGGGATTGATCTTGAAATTTACAAATTTTATTTTCATGTTCACTAACTAGTCTTTGTCTGCATGCACTTTCATATGCTATGCAATCCCAAAACATATGTCCATACTGATCACACCAAAAGCAATGTATAGGTCTCTTATCAGCCCAACTTGATTTCCTAGGTATCACTCTAGGCATGGTTCTTCTAAGACCTAATGACTCTTTTTGTGGAGATATTCCTTGAACCTTTACCACATGTTCATGGTTACATTTCAATGTTTATAGGTCTTTAACATGTTTGGCCAACTCAACCTTATATTTCAATTCTGAGATCCCAAAATCCATTTCATTTTTGATGTGTTTAATACTTATGCCCATTAAGTGAATAGTCTGAGGTATTGCATTTATCGTCTACATTAAGGTCATAACAATGCCAAACTTTTATTTTATAGATTCACTCTCATTAATCTCCATTTCCCTAAATCGCTCTTCATATTTCCTAAATTGTTCTTCACTCATTTTGTTCATTTTAGTTTTCCTCTTCTTATGTTCTAAGCTGAGAAGTAGATTCTTAATCTATGCATCAATAGAAAAGTGCACACTCGTATGATCAAATCTAATGCAAAAAGTGGATGATCAAAGTCAGGCAGACAAAAGCAATCTTTCTGTTCAAGTGTGTAGAACAATGCAAAAAAATCAAAGAACTTGAAATGCTGGCACCTTGAATGTGTGTCCGATGCGGAGTTCTCTGTTTTCTCTTCTCAAGGAGTGGGTGCCATGTCAAGGATCACTGGGCAACCACCTCGCTTCACATCGGGTTCAAGTGTCAAGAAGGAAGGAGGTGATGGGAAGAGCCGGTGCAGGGTTGGATCAGGCCCCTTCTGTGCGTCATTCCCATGTCTGACGAGTGACCTCTGTGCGCTTGATGTCTCGCCCTCTCTCTGGTATGGGGATCTTTGTAGGGCCCCTACCCCTCGGAAGAGGTGAGAAAATGTGTGTACGCATAGGATCACAGGCCTCAGGAGTGAGAAAATCCTGATACCATGCTAAAACATGAAAGTCACAGGATCGATGTGCAGACAAAGCTCAATCATACAATGGAAATGCAGTTGAAGTCATCCAATAAAATCGTGATGATAAATGATGCCCGCTACAATGTGGGTCGGTGATAGAGCAAGCCGCTATAGTGCAAAATAGGTGAATACAAATATGTCACTGCTAGAGTGTAGATCGGCCAAATATAACGTAGACCTCTTGCTATAGTGCAAGAAGTCACCCTTGAGTCTCGGTAGTCTTCAGAACTTTTCTTTTCTTCGTTCTTTGGTCCAAGCTTTACTTCAAATGATCAGCAATATCTTTTCCTTCACTTTACTTCAAAAATCTATGCAAAAACCTCACAAAGAAGTTTGATAGGGAGTATAATTCTTCACTTCAGTCTCCAATCACATTCTTCACTTCACATAATCTCCAAAATCATCAATAGGCCCAACTTCCCTGAGGGATTTCATCTTGAGAATGCCTCACCCCCACCATTCCACTACATGCTTTCCTCCCCCACCATCCGTAAGACCCCCCCCTCCCACTATCCACGGCTCACCACCCTCTCTCGCTCCCTCTCTTTCCTCCCCCTCCATCCACAAACCTCCCCCACCCATCCATGACCCACCACCCTCTTTCTCTCCCTCTCTTTCCTCCCCCCATCATCCACAAAACCTCCCCCACCATCCAAGGCTCACCTCTCTCCCCTCTCTCTCTCTCTCTCTCTCTCTCCCTCATTTTCCTCCCCCCACCATACACAAACCTTCCCCACCACCCTTCATCTCTCTCTCTCTCTCTCTCTCTCTCTCTCTCTCTCTCTCTCTCTCTCTCTCTCTCTCTCTCTCTCTCTCTCTCTCTCTCTCTCCCCCCTCTCTCTCTCTCCCTCTCTCTCTCTATCTCTCTCTCTCTCCCCCCCCATATTTGCCATCCTGCTTCCCACACCCTATGGCCTTCCATCTCTCTCTCTCTCTCTCTCTCTCTCTCTCTCTCTCTCTCTCTCTCTCTCTCTCTCTCTCTCTCTCTCTCTCTCTCTCTCTCTCTCTCTCTCTCTCCCCTCCCCGTCCGCTATCGTCAAGATTTTCTCTCCTCTCTCACTCACGAAGGCCTACAAGAAACACATTTGTTGAAGGTAGCTAGAATTCGTAGAGAAGTCCAAGATGCATCAAGGATGTCAGAGGGAGTTCACATGCAAACTCTGGAAGAAATCAAGTAAATCCAGTGTAGTGGTCAAATTTTGGAAATTAGGGAAAAAAATTCAATGTCTCCAAATCACATGAAACTTCATATATTGTAAAGCATATCAGAGGAAGTCGATAGCCTCACTTTTGTTGAAGAATCACTCACAAATTTGACATACAGATAGACATAAAGACGAAGAAAGACGAAGAGAAGCAGAAACAAAGTGTTCAGTAAAAAGGAATATAACAAACTTAGTGAAGGGACCTATAATACACAGTGTAGATACTTCCAGAATTACGAGTTTTGAATCTCAGAACAAAATGTATATATATGAGAGAGAGGAAGAAGAGAGTATGCATATAGAACCGGTGAGAGAGAACCAGTGAGAGTAGAACCGGAATAGAATAGTGATGTAGAAGATGCCAGAGATTGCATATGTAGAGATGAATAAGAAAACCTGAATAGTCGGGTATTCATTTGAGAGAGTTGGTAAGGAATAACTACTCAGAGTGGGAGTTTTTCCATAGCTATGAGCAAAGTGAGGCCAAGCTAATTTGTACACATCTTCTCTAATAGAAAACACATGTTCATGTGGAAGTTTGAGCACATTCTTCGTATGTGAAGAAATCTGAGTAATTTCATGTTAGTGTGAAAGTTAGTTAACAGTTACAGTGTTCTCAGTAAACATTTTTCGGTACTTCTATAAGTTAGATCTCATAGCACAATGTAAAGATTTTCATGAATGATAGCTCATCTTGAAGCTAGGAGACTGAACTACAAAGTGATCAAAAGAGTTTTATGAAACGGGACATGTACACAGTACAAAGTTTGACGGTAAAAGACATCTAGAACTGGTGAAGTTTTTTCTCAAACTTCAGATAGAGTTCATTTACTGAAGGAAGTTCAGGTATTACTTCCTTACTTCAATTAAAATCATTTGAAGTAAATACAAATAGAATTGGAGTTGATTCTGGTAAGATTCCGATGAAATTTATGGTGACAGTCCGGTGAAGTTCCAGTGATATTTCGGTGAGTTCAAAACACAACTTTGACACAGTTAAGTAATGGAAAGATTATTCAACTGTAAGCAAACACAGTAGTGTATAGTTTGAAGTAAATCAGTTCAGAATGAAAGCTTGAAGGAAATGCGAAGCTTTCTGTAAAGTGAATTTTCAGTTTCAGAAGGTTGCTAAGGTATTGATGATTATAGAGGTGTTCTAATATCACTCTAGCTTAGTTCTAGTTGAGACGTGGCAATTTACCGCAGTCTTGTTAGTGAACAAGCTTTTGCCATGACATCACATAACCTCAACAAGTGGTATCAGAGCTTAAGGTTCTAAACAGAAGAAAAGGTTCTCAAGAGTAAATGAAAGTGAAGATACAAGAGAATTCGAAGAACTTTCACAAGAAAGGTGAAAGCTGAGGTGATAAACAACAGACGGAATCAAAGAAGCATTCCGAAGTCATTCTCAAGGGTAAAGGTTTGTAAAAGGTAAAATTTTTTAACATTACACTCACGGGAAGTAACAGAAACAAGAAGATTATGGCAGACCATATCTCTATTGACAAATTGGATAGAGATAATTATCCCGCATGGGTAATGCGCATGGAAGCCTTATGAGTTAGGACTTAATGATATATGTAACAGGAGAAGAAAAGAAGCCGACTTTTGAAGACGACAGTTTAGAGTTAGAAGCCTTGAAGTTGTGGCAGAAGAAAGATGCAACGGCAAGAGCTTACATCTACAATACCATTACAGATCATCTACTACCGCACATTAGAGGTTTGGAGAAAGCAGAAGACATATGGAGTGCATTGGAAGATCATTTCCAAAATACGACGAAAGCTAGGAAGGCTAGCTTATGGTCAGAGTTTACAACATTCAAGAAAAAGCAAAGTCAAAGCATTAGTGATTATGTCACTAAGATGAAAGCTTGGCGGACAGTCTTGGATCTATTGATGAAAATATCAAAGATCACAGGTTGATAGCACAAGTGCTTGCAGGACTGAGAGGAGATGAAAGGTGGAAACCTTTCGTACTTTCAGCTGAACTTTCTTTAAATCATTTTATACCAGATTTAAATCAGTTGCTTGGACTAATGCTAATGTTTGAGCAAGATTTAAAGACAGATGGTGATAAAGGACATAGTTCGGCTATGTATGCAAAGAATAAGAAGAAAGGTGATAAAGGTAAAGAAAAAGATGAAGAAGAGATGTCTACTCAAGCAAATTTTGCAAGAGGAAGAGGTAAGGTAAGAAGTAAAAGTAGAGGTAAAGGAAGAGGTAATCAGACTAACAACAAGAAGACTTGTTGGATCTGTGGATTAAGCAATTATTTGGCTCATGATTGCTGGCATAATTCTCAAGGATCAAGTCAGAATCAGAACAATAACAGTAGAGGCAGAAGCGGAAGATATCAAAGAGGAAGAAAAAGCTAAAGAGGCGGATATGCTAGAGGTGGAGCAAGAAGTTGGGGACAGAATTAGTCTCACAACACTACCTACTACAACTATGTGAATGATACGCAGAATGATGATCATACAACATTGATGATGAACTCGATAAGTATGTCAGAGAATGAAGACCTCAAGGTATGCTATATTGACTCTCGTTGTTCAAATCATTTTTCAGGAAATATAGAATTATTATCAGAACTTGAAGGAGGTATTTCAAATCATAGAGTACAAATAGGTGATAACACAAAACATAATGTAAGGTCAATTGGAAAAGTAAAGTGTAAGAACGGAGCTGACCTACTAACAAATGTTTTGTATGTTCCAACAATCCCAAAGAATTTGATCAGTGTGGGACAGATAGTAGAAAAAGGTTTTCAAGCCAGGTTTACAAATGAAGGGGTATTTGTTGAAGATCCAGAGAATGGATACAATCAGATTGTCCATGGTAGAAAGGAAGGTAGACTTTTTACTCTTAAAGTACAAGGGAATGTTGGTCAAACCTTGATCACACATGGTGATGAGGTATTTACAGAGTTAGACCTCTGGCATAAGAGGCTAGGAAATTTTAATGAAACAGGAATCAAAACTATGGTGGAGAAACAATCCGTGAGAGGATTACCAAATATGAAGAATCAACATATGATTCACAAGTGCAAAGCCTGTCAGATGGGAAAAGCCCACAGGTTACCATTTTAGAGAAAGGGTACAAACACGATGATGTGTTAGAACTTATACATACAGATGTATGGGGACCAACAAAAGAATGATCTATCAGTGGATCAAGGTATTATGTTCTTTTTATTGATGATGCAACAAGATGGATAACTCTTTATGTTTTGAAAAAGAAGTCAGAAGTATTTGAAGCTTTCAGGCATTTTCATGCATATGTTGAAAGACTTACAGGACAGAAACTTAAAAGACTAAGGTCTGATGGAGGAGGAGAATATTTTTCTCGAGAGTTCAATGATTGTTTGTGGAATGCAGGTATTAAAAGGGAAATAACTTGCAGGTATACACCACAACAGAATGGAGTAGCAGAAAGAAGAAACTGAACTCTAGTTGAGTTTGCAAGAGCAATGCTAAAGGAGAAGAATTGTCGAAATTATCTTTGGGCTGAGGCTGTAAATACATCAACATATCTGGTAAATAGATTACCATGTACAGCTTTAAATGGGATGACCCCTTATGAAGCTTGGTGGGGCAAGAAACCAACACTTGATCATTGTAAAGTGAGTTGATCAGTGGCTTATGCTTATGTACCATCACAACTGAGACATAAGCTTGAACCAAAAGCTGAAAAATATGTGTTCATCAGATATGATGAAAAACAGATGGGTTACAGGTTATGGAGTCCTCTAACCAAACAATTTATTGTTTCCAAAGATGTGACATTTGATGAAGGAAAAATCTGGTATATAGATAAAGATCATAGTGTTGAAACACTTGAAGAAGAGATAAGAAGAAATGAAAAAGGAAAATCACAGATGCAGTGAATGGAGATGATCATATGCAGGCAAGTACGTCCAGGATCGGATCAGGTATGAGAAACAAAGATGGACCAAGATTTGATGAAGATGTGTATTCAGATACACATGAAGAATATGAGCTAAGAAGGTCAAACAGAGTAAGAAAACAACCGACAAGGTATTCCTATGACACTTCTTGACTCAGAAAAACTATGCTTACTTAGTAAAGGAAGATGAAGAACCTCAGAATTACAGTGAAGCAAAAGGTAAGAAACAATGGGAAGAAGCAATGAAGGAGGAGTTCAATGCGTTGGAAGAAAACAAGACTTGGGATCTTGTTCCAAAACCAAATGGTAAGAAAGTGATTGGAAATAAATGGGTTTACAAAGTTAAGAAACTTGCAGATGGAAGGATAGCCAGATACAAAGCTAGACTGGTGGTCAAAGGTTATGCTTAGATGCATGGCATAGATTATGATGAGACGTTTAGTTCGGTGGCAAAGATGTCAACCATAAGTACATTGATTGTTGTAGCAACATCAAAAGGATGGAAGCTAAGTCAGTTGGATATAAAGAATGCATTTCTGAATGGATATATATCATATGAAGTTTACATGGAACAACCTGAAGGGTTTGTAAGTTCCAATTACCTAGATCATGTTTGCAGATTAAGAAGAGCTCTCTATGAATTGAAGCAAGCTCCAAGAGCTTGGAATTATAGACTTGTGAAGTATCTCAATGACCTTGGATACCAAAGCTCAAAGGTAGATGCAAGTCTAATCGTTACGAGAATAGATGAAGGTATGATCTACATTTGTATTTATGTAGTTGACATAATAATCATAGGAACCTCAGATGAAGGAATCAAGGAGGTAAAGAGATTGCTTGAAAAAGAGTTCAAGATCAGTGACCTAGGAAAGTTATCATACTTTCTTGGAATGGAAGTCACATATACAGATCATGGTGTATATGTTTCACAAGAAAGATATCTCCTAAATTTACTGAAGAAGTTTAACATGGAGAATTGCAGAGAAGCTTCAACACCGCTTGAAGTAAATCATAAACTCAACAAATATGGTGGTGTAGAGTTTAAAGATATGAGGAAGTATCAATCATTAGTGGGAAGCTTAATTTATGCTACACTAACAAGACCTGATCTCAGTTATGTAGTGGGAGTTCTCTCACAGTTCATGCATTGTCCGAAGGATCAACATTGGGTTGTAGGACAAAGAGTTCTTAGATATATCAAAAGATCTATAAAGGAAGGATTATATTATCCTTTTATGTAAGATATAAAGCTGAGAGCATACAGTGACTCAGACTGGGTAGGAAGTCAAGATGACAAAAGGTCAACACACGGGTATATGATATACCTAGGAGATAAGCTTGTAAGCTGGTGTTCAAAGAAGAAACACACAGTGGCTTTATCGTCAACAGAAGCAGAATATAAAGGACTTGTGGAAGCAGCAAAAGAAGTGATATGGATGCAGACCTTGTTCAAAAGAATGGGTATTGATCAAGGTATACCTATCATACATGGAGATAATATGAGTTCGTTGTATCTTGCAGCAAATCGAGTATTTCATGCAAGAACAAAACACATAGAGATTCAATATCATTTCCTGAGGGAAAAGGTAATGGAGAAGGAGATTGAAATAGTATTCATTCCTACAAAAGATTAGATAGCAGATATTCTGACAAAGAGCTTCGATGGAGTAAAGACAAGCAGGTTCAAAGAAATGGCAAGTATAAAAGAAAAGAAGAATATATGAAAGATCAGAGAATGCAAATTAGTGATTGAGGGGGAGATGTTGAAGAATCACTCACAAATTTGACATACAGACAGACATAAAGAAGAATAAAAACGAAGAGAAGCAAAAACAAAGTATTCAGAAAATCAAAGCCTTAGTGAAGGGACAAATTCACACCTATAATATACAGTGTAGAAACTTCCAGAATTACGAGTTTTGAATCTTGGAAAAAAATGTATATATATGAGAGAGAGGAAGAAGAGAGTGTGCATATAGAACCGGTGAGAGAGAACCGGTGAGAGTAGAACCGGAATAGAATAGTGATGTAGAAGACACCAGAGATTGCGTATGTAGAGATGAATAATAAAACCTGAACAGTCGGGTATTCATATGAGAGAGATGGTAAGGAATAACTACTTAGAGTAGGAGAGTTTTTCCATAGCTATGAGCAAAGTGAGGCCAAGCTAATTTGTACACATCTTCTCTAATAGAAAACACATGTTCATGTGGACGTATGAGTGCATTCTTCGTATGTGAAGAAATCTGAGTAATTTCATGTTAGTGTGAAAGTTAGTTAACAGTTACAGTTTTCTCAGTAAACGTTTTCCGGTACTTCTGTAAGTTAGATCTCATAGCACAGTGTAAAGATTTTCATGAATGATAGCCCATCTTGAAGCTAGGAGTCTGAGCTACAAAGTGATCAAAAGAGTTTTATGATACGGGACATGTACACAGTACAAAGTTTGACCGTAAAAGACATCCAAAACTGGTGAAGTTTTTTCTCAAACTTCAGATAGAGTTCATTTACTGAAGGAAGTTCAGGTATTACTTCCTTACTTCAATTACAATCATTTGAAGTAACTACAAACAAAATTGTAGTTGATTCCGATAAGATTCCGGTGAAATTACGGTGACAGTCTGGTAACAGTCCGGTGAAGTTCCGGTGATATTTCGATGAGTTCAAAACACAGTTTTGACACAGTTAAGTAATGGAAAGATTATTTAACTGTAAGCAAATACAGTAGTGTACAGTTTGAAGTAAATCAGTTTAGAATTAAAGCTTGAAGGAAATGCGAAGCTTTCTGTAAAGTGAATTTTCAGTTTCAGAAGGTTGCTAAGCTACTGATGATTATAGAGGTGTTCTAATATCACTCTAGCTTAGTTCTAGTTGAGACGTGGCAATTTTCCGTAGTCTTGTTAGTGAACAAGCTTTTTTCGCGACATCACATAACCTCAACAACTTTCACATGTAAATGGTTTTTCTAGCACATGGATATGTCATGTGTATTTTGTAGAAAATGTAAATATTCCACTTAGACCCTACAAAATCCTATATAGGAATTCTTGTTAACCATATGGTTTGGCATGTATAAAGATGCTATGTGGCTACATACTTGTATAAATTCTCAACGCTATCAGAGCTTCCTAGAGACCTTAATGCCATCTTGCAAGCTTCTAAATGTACTCAAAGTTGTATAAGCGAGATTCAAATGGGAGTTTTTTTTTTGGATATTCCTAAAGGAGGACTTTCAAAACATAGCCCTACAAAAATTTCATCTTCATCAAAGGTTATTTGGAGGTTCGAAAAACACAAAATCTAGTTCTCAAGGTCACTGCAGTTTCCTAGAATAAGCAAATTGAAGACTTGAAGGGCTACCACATGGCAAACAATGATTGAACCATGTTGTATGGTTAGGATGAGCTCACATTCAAGGGTGGAGATGCACTAAAGTCTAAGCCAAGGAGGATCCACAACTTTTTTTCATCGAATAAGACTTTTTCATGGTCAAAGATCAATAATGCAAAGTTTGTCCAAGAATAGCAGCATATCTTATCAAAATTGATATCAGCAATGATCCGACAGTCAGATCAGCCCGAAATCCAATGGTGGAGAATGGATGCACCTAATTTTCACCCCTTTGCCTTGGATATCATATAATGAACCAATCTTAGCCATCCATTTGATAAATCCAATGGTTGTAATCAAAAGCAATTGATATTAGGGTTGAGAGTTGATTTCTCTAGATCCAAGGGCCCAAATTCATTCAAAAAACTATATAAACCCCCCTCCAAACTCAAAGAACATCATTGTTAGGAATCCATAGGGCCCTTACTAGCTCATGGTTTCCTTGAGACGATCACCCTCCGTTGAGTGTGTGAGGATCGAAGGTGGGCAAGTAAGAGCATAGTTCCTAGAATCAATTTTAATTTAGATTTCCAATCTAGGATAGGCTCATAAACCCAATTTCTCTTTCTTTGCTCACTCTGAGCGGAGAGTATGAGTCAGTTACATTTGCTTTTACGAGTCTTATGTTGGTGCATGACAACCATCAATTGATGTTTTAGATGAAGACTTGAAGTCAAAAGATGAAGAAAAGATCAACAAATGAAGTTTGAAGATAGTGCATGTTTAGGAAATGAAGACTTGTATACATATGTACATTAAACTTGTAACTAGCTCACTTATACTTTTGTTATGGTCATGAGCTTGTACATATATGCCTATATAGACAAGTAAAAAGTTGGGGCAAGCATGAGAGAGCATGAGATGAGAATAGTTAGAAGTTGTAAGAGTCATTAGCCACTTTACAAGTGAAGAAGATCTCTTTCATCATTTAGATGTAAAATTTTCAGAATAGAAGAAAATGTTGCATCCGATCTTTTGTTGAGGACTCCTTGTGTGTTTAATCTTTTGTGAAATGATTTTGTACAAGTCTAAGTCTATAGTTTATTGACCTCTACACAAGTTTTCATATCCTAATTCTTATGAGGCTAAAAGAATTGAAAGTAGTAACATTTCCATGTGTAAATGTGAAGAAGTGAAATTTGCAACAGGTGCAAATTTGATGCTAATGTTTTGGTCAGTTCTCCTTCCATAGTGTAAATTTTTGAGCAACTAAGCACTCATTCTTTAAGTTGGAAAGTAAGCTACCTATGCATAAAAGAATTTGAATAAAGGAGTTGTAGTCTGAGAGAACTATGCATTAAAAGTTATAAGTGTCAAAGTCAACTATACAGAAGTACATTTTTAGACATAGGTGGATTGTGTGAATCATTTCTCAAGATTTAATGAGTATTTTGAGATTCTTTAACTTGGAGAAGGTGACACGTTATAGAGAGTTTCATAAAATACTTTACACATTTGATGATTCAATTAATGAGCTAAGTGTAGCAGACGTTTTTGAGTAGTGACTCTCTTCACAGTTAGTGCAAATTTTGATAGTTTGGTATTGATCTTCCAAAATTGATTAAGGTTTTGAGTTATTCTTGATATAGAAGTGTTCTAACATCAAGGATAGCTTGTTTTTTTGGAGATTAACACTCTGCATCAGTGGTATCAGAGCAAGAAGCATCAAAATAGAAGAAAGGAGGATCTCGACTACTGCTGTCATACAGAAATCAAGATTTGAAGGTTCAAAAGGTGAAAGCTTAGATACACTTATTCCTTATAAAGATTGAAGAATTTAATATACAGGTGAAGAAAGGATGGGAGATTCTCTTCAGATAGAGAAATCGGATAGAGAAAACTATCCAGCCTCGTCAATGAGGATGGAAGCTCATCTCATGAGCAAAGACCTAATAGGTTACATCACAGCTGAAGAAGAAAAACCAGAATTCAGAGATCCTAGTGTTCCAACTAGGGATGAACTCTCAAATTTGAAGACTTGGATGAAGAGGGATCCTCAAGCAAGGAGCATTATCTACATGGGAGTCAACAACTACTTGCTACCTCATATTAGAGGACTCGAAAGTGCAAGTGACATATGGAATGCTTTGGAGGAGCATTTCCAAAATACTGCAAAGTCAAGGAAGGCATCCTTATGGGCACAGTTCACTACATTTAAAAAGAAAGCTTCTCAATCCATTTTTGATTATGTAAAAAGGATGAAGGACATTGTAGATGCATTAGGAGTAGTTGATGAAGATATTGAGGAGGTGGTAAGGCAAATCATCACAGGTTTGAAAGGAGATGAGAAATGGAAGCTATTCATTTTGTCTACTAAATTGTCCTTAGATCATTTCACTCTTGATTTAAATCATTTGCTAGTACATATGCTAACTTTTGAGCAGGATGTCAAAGGTGATGTTGATAAGAGTACAGGTCAAGCAATGTATTCAAAGGACATGAAGAATAATAGCAAAGGTAAGCAACATTTAAATGAAGAAGAAGGTACAACTAGCCAAGCCAACTTCCTAAGAGGAAGAGGAGGTGGCAAAGAGGAAGAGGAAGAGGAAGAGGCAGAAGCAATAAAGATGGAGCCAAAGCTTGCTAGATTTGTGGAAAGAAAAATCATTTAACTCATGATTGTTGGCATAACAATCAAAATAATGGAGGATATATTCAAAACTTTATTTCAAGAGGAAGAGGTGGTAGAAACCAAAGAGGTAATTTCAGAGGTAGAGGTAGTAGAGGTTACTTTGGAAGAAATGCAGGTAGAGGTTTCCAAAGTCAGTCCTACAACAATACCTACTACAATTATGCTTCACATCAGAAGGAGGATTCAACTTTGATTATAAATGCAACTTGTGAAAGACAAAGTGAAGACCAAAGAATCTTCTACATTGACTCAGGGTGTAGCAATCACCTGAGTGGTAATATAGCTTTGATGACTGCTTTGGCAAATAAGGTAAATAATCATGTAGTTCAAAGAGGTGATAATACAAAGCACAATGTGAAGCCAATTGGATCAGTGAAGGCCAAGGATAGAAGTACTCTTCTGAGTAAAGTCTTGTATGTTCCTACAATTCCAAAGAATCTGATAAGTGTAGGGCAAATTGTTGAAAATGTTTATGAAGTAAGGTTCACTAATGATGGAGTTTTTGTGGAAGACCCTAGAAATGGATATAAACAATTTTTTTCAAGGAAGAAATAAGGAAGACTCTTCACATTGAAGATTCAAGGTAATGTTGGTCATGCCTTGTTCACTTATCAAGGACGTAAGATCTCTGAAATAGATCTTTGGCATAAAAGGCTTGGACATTTCAATGAAAGAGGTATTAAGGATATGGTTAACAATGGTTCATAGCTTGGATTGCCTAATGTTGCAGGTCAACACATGACATTCATATGTGAGTGTTGGAAGTGAGGTAGGCCCTTAGGCTCATGTCACAAGTCCATGGTTCCATAGTTTCAGTCATGTACAACATTAATTCCAGCAATCTTCCATATTGAGAAAACATGAAAATACCACAACTTAATCATACAAATGATGAGGTAAAGATAGAGAAAGAATAGACGACATGTGTAAGGTGTTACGTAAGCCATCGCTTACTCATAGTATCATATATACCAATGTTCAATGTACAATGTGGGAGCAAAACTCTCAACCACTCTATGTGATGAGAAATAGAAGAATGAGTGAATGTACAATGTAACAAACATATTCAGATGTATGGGCAGTAATCTAAATATACATGAGATGTGTGACCTTATAGGTTATAGAATAGTGAATATGAGTGACTGAAAGAGGAAGGATCAGTGTGAAACTGATAGTCAACAAACCCTCATCTAAACTTAGGCTATGGAAGACCCTAAGTTAGATACATGTGTGAAAAGATCACATACTTATAAAGTAGCATACAATGCTAATAAGTTTGCTGTTAGAAATCCTCAAACTCATGTGAACACACCTTCTTAAACACCTCATCAAATATGCATAAAGGATATACGTACTATTTCTCTTGTACCTATGCCGAATAGGACTCCTCCTGATATGAACGCCACGGCCTCCATAAAATTCAAGTAGTACCTGTGTGCATAAAGAGAATATGTACCTCAATACTTAACATAAGATATGAATCTTATGTTAACCACCATCCAATGTCTTTGAAGTAGCCCGACATCTTCTTGTAGAAGACAATCTTCAACCTGATATCTTCTTGTAGAAGATAATCTTCAAATACACCATGTAGATGGCACCATCCAATGTCTTTGAAGTAGCCCGACATCTTCTTGTAGAAGACAATCTTCAACCTAATATCTTCCTGTATAAGACAATCTTCAAATACACCATGTAGATGGCCGATCCTCACCATCAAGCTGCTAATGACCAAGTCTTCTTGCCATGAACAAGAGATAACCTCCTCTCCATGAGCTAGAGTGTGAGCACACCCTTCATCTTCTCCAAGAAGAATCATTAAGAAGAACTCCATAGCTGCTCCTCAACATGCTTCAAGTTAGCACCATGGTTGCCCCATGTGCTAGAAGAAACACCACCTCTATTGAGGTCCAAGCTCCAAGCTTGTGTTGAATAATAGGTGAAGGATGAATACAATGAGGCTAATACTCTCCTTATATAGTTTTTTGTACTCTCTAAATGCTTATCCAAAAGCAATTAAAGCTCCACAATCTTACGATCGCTAAAAGCAAAAACTATTCCCTCGGAAGCGTGCGTGAGCTTTTCATCGCTCTCCATATTTTTCTCTAGAGCATATTTTTCTCTCCATATTTTAACCACATCGCCTAGTGGTTTTGCATGTAGAAACAATGAGTAGAAACGCTATACATCCTTTTCGCGAACGTCTGTTTGTAGGACTCAAAATCAAGACTACACATGCTGTAGCAAGTATTGACCAATGAATGTATTGACCAATTTGGCATTGTTTCCAACAATCCCCCCCTGCAATGTCATATTGGTATAATCTGGAGTGGATTTGCAATCTGTCATAAACTGCAAATTATTACAAGCTTCAAGCTTGTACAGCCGTACTTCAGAACTTCAAACCTTTTCTTCAAAAGTCTTCTTCAAAATTGATTTTGACTTTCTTCAAAAATCTGAATATGAACCATAATACTTGAGAAAATATGCAAACTAGATATCCAATAGTATACACATCAAGCAGTAACTGCTTGACAAAAAATATAGCATGAACTGTATCTGAACCTGCTATCTCCTGTTTTCAAAAACTTGAAAACATACACTAGGATCCACATATTTGCATTTACCTTCCAAAAAGGTTTCTCAACATACTTTTGTTGTGTCACGTAAATACACTAAACAAAATCAGGAACTGAATCCTGGAACCTGTGACTGACAACTCACAACTTAGTGTATTATGAACACTGTTGGTTCATCTCTGACTGTACTCAAGTCAAATCAACTCAACTCAATTGCAATCAACTCAAATATGAGTCAAAAATCTATGATGTCATCGTGTCTTCATCCTTTAAATTCTTCATACCTCTTTCCTTCAGAACTTGGTATAAACATATATGTGCGCACTTCTGAAATATACCTTTCCGAAATATCAAGCTTCTCTTCAAATAGAACTCTAGAACCTTCTCCTGAATAGGAACATCCTAACAAGAACTTTCTCCAAACATTCTTTTTCTTCCTTCTTCTTTCAAAGATGGAACATAAAGAGAACCTCACAAAGGAAATATAGGAATACCTGAAATAGGAATACCTATAGGTATGAATCTTCATTCTTTCACATATGGCTTGAAAATAAGTCTTCATGTTTCATCACCCCCTTGGATGATTTAACACTAGTATCCAGTATTCTTCAAATTATATCAGACTTTATGAAATCTGGAACGTCTTCCTTCATAAATCTGATGTTCAGTGATCAATACCTGTATTTGAAACAAAAATTATGAATCCTGTGTAGAATCTGCTCTTATCAAACCTTCATGACTGAATGTTTGATTTATTTACCTAAATGTCTCCAAGTGTCCATGCTTCTTACAAAGTTGTAAAACTTTTCTGCAAACAAATCCTTCCCAAGAATTTGTGACTCCTACTTGAAACATAAGTGGACAAACTTCTCACCTTGAGAACTCCAAAAGCTGCAAGTTGATACTTCATAACTTTCATATTTTACCCTGGTGAAATGTGATAGTACGTGCTTGATTTTCTTTTGGCTAACTCCACTTCTCAATCAAGTAAAAGGATCTGATGGAACATCTTTTTGAATACAAACATGTATCCAAAAAACTAGACAATCATAAAAAGTAGATTTTCCATTGACTAGTACATCAACAAGACTCTGAATTTTCTAAAGTTTTTGAAAATACGGAATATGAGGTAACCTTTTCCAAACATAAAACCTCAACCCAAGTCTTCAACATCTGCTACAAAAAACTCTTTTACTTTAAGAGAGTTAGATAAAGAAGAAATATACTTCTCTGCAACTTGTCATATACCAAGTAGCTCTGTATTGATACTCCAAGAATTCTTTGAGGGAACATGGTGTAGCAGAAAGGAGAAATAGAACTCTTGTTGAGTTTGCAAGATCAATGATGAAGGATAAAAATTGTCCAAATTATTTGTGGGCTGAGACTGTAAATATAGCTACAAACTTGGTCAATAGGTTACCATGTAAAGCTTTACAGGTATGACAACATATGAAGCTTGATGGGGTAAGATACCTACCTTAGATCATTGCAAAGTGTTTGGATGTTTGGCTTATGCATATGTGACATCTCAGTTGAGGCATAAATTGGAACCTAAAGCTGAAAAGTATGTGTTCATTGGATATGATGATAAATAAATGGGTTATAGGTTGTGGAGTCCATCCACAAAGCAATTCCTTGTATCAAAGGATGTTACATTTGATGAGCAAAGTATTTGGTATGCAGGTACAATCAATAATCATGCAGGTGATGAAGAAGTTTTGAATAAGAAGAAAGGCAAATCAAAGGTTCAGATATTTGATGAAGAAGAGAACATTGAAGTACAAGTTTAAGTTGAAGAAGTGCCAAGGTTTGATCTAGAATGTGATGAACCAAAAACATCAAGAAGTGGAGAACTCAGAAGGTCATCAAGACATAATGGCAACCTACAAGGTATAGCTATGACACTTCCTTTTTTACTACTAGAGATTATGCTTACATGGTGAAAGAAGATGAAGACCCTTCTACATATGAAGAGGCAAAAGGTAAGGAAAATTGGGAGAAAGCTATGCAGGAAGATTATGATGCACTGATGGAGAATGAGAGATGGGATTTGGTTCCTAAACCAAATAGTCAGAAGCTCATTGGATACAAATGGGTCTACAAGACAAAGAGGTATGCAGATGGAAGTGTGTCTAGATATAAAGCTAGACTTGTTGTGAAAGTGTATGCTTAGACATATGGTATAGATTATAATGAGACCTATAGTCCTGTGGCAAAGATGACAACCATAGCCATTGCTGCATGTAAAGGTTGGAGATTGTGCCAATTAAATGTGAAGAATGCTTTTCTTAATGGTTATATTTCAGATGATGTTTTCATGGAGCAACCACAAGGGTTCAGAGATAAAAAGGTATTCTATGTATGCTCAAGAGAGCTTTGTATGGTTTGAAGCAGGCCCCAAGAGCATGGAATTATAGACTTGTAAAATTCTTGAAGGAACTTTGTTTCCAAGTATCTAAAGCTCATAGTAGCTTGCTTGTCAAAGCAAGTGATGATGGGTTCATTTATATGTGTATATATGTTGATGACATAATCCTTACAGGTACAAATGAGAAGGGCATACAAAGCCTCAAGAAACAAATGGAGAAAGAATTCAAGCTTAGTGACTTGGGAGACTTGTCATATTTCTTGGGCATGGAGATCTCTATACTCAACATGAGTATATGTGACTCAAGAAAGGTATTTGAAGAACATATTAATCAAGTCTAAAATGGAAGATTGCAGGTTAGCAGATACTCCAATGGAGGTGAATCATATGTTGATCAGATATGGAGGAGAAGAATTCAACGATATGAAGCTATATCAAAGACTGATTGGTCGTGTAATCTATGCTACATTAACTAGGCCTGATTTGTCATATGCAATTGGAGTGTTGTCTCAATTCATGCATTGTCCTAAGAAAGAACATTGGGTTGCACGACAAAGAGTGTTGAGATACATTAAGGGTACACTCAAGGAAGGTTTGTATTATGGTTTTACATCAGATACAAACATCAAGATATATAGTGATACAGATTGGGTAGGTAATCTTGATGATAGGAGATCAACATATGGATATTTGTGTTATGTGGGAGATAAGTTAATTTCTTGGTGTTCTAAGAAGCAACATATAGTTGCTTTATCATCTACAGAGGTAGAGTATAAAGGTATGGTTGAAGCTGCAAAAGAAGTCATATGGTTGAAGACTCTCATGAAGAGGTTTCACATCATTCAAAGTACACCCACTATTCATGGAGATAATACGAGTTCATTGTATCTAGCTGCTAATCTTGTTTTTCATGCCAGGACTAAACATATTGAGATTCAATATCACTTCTTAAGAGAGAAGGTGATTGATAAGGAGATTGAAGTCATACATACTTCAACAAAAGATCAGATTGTAGATATGCTAACCAAAATCTTGGATGGACCAAAGCTAGAGAGATTTAAAGACATGGCACGTATGAAGAAGAAAGAGAAAACCTCAATTGATGATTCAGGGGGAGTTGTTGGTGCATAAGAACCATCAATTGATGTTTTAGATAAAGACGATGTCAAAAGATGAAGAAAAGATCAACAAATGAAGTTTGAAGATAGTGCATGTTTAGGAAATGAAGACTTGTATACATATGTACATTAAACGTGTAACTAGTTCACTTATAATTTTGTTATGGTCATGAGCTTATACATATATGCGTATATATATAGAAGTAAAATGTCGGGGCAAGTATGAGAGAGCATGAGATGAGAACAATAAGAAGTTGTAAGAGTCATTAGACACTTTAGAAGTGAAGAAGATCTCTCTCATCATTCAGATGTTAGATTTTCATAATAGAAGAAAACGTTGTGCCCGATCTTTTGCTCAGTACTCCTTCTGTGTTTAATCTTTTGGTAAAATGCTTTTGTACAAGTCTAAGTATATAGTTGATTTACCTCTGTACAAGTTTTCATATCCTAATTGTGATCAGGCTAAGTGAATTGAAAGTAGCAACATTTACATGTGTCAATGTGAAGAAGTGAAGTTTGTAACAGGTGCAAATTTGATGCTACTATTTTGGTCAGTTCTCCTTCCATAGTGTACATTTTTTAGCAAGCAAGCACTCATTCTTTAAGTTGGAAGTTAAGCTACCTATGGCTGAAAGCATTTGAAGAAATGGGTTGTAATTTGAGAGAACTATGCATTAAAAGTTACAAGTTTCAAAGTCGACTATAGAGAAGTACAGTTTTAGACATAGGTGGATTGTTTGAATCATTTCTCAAGATCTACTGAGTATTTTGAGATGGTTTAGCTTGGAGAAGATGCACACTATGACACCTTGTACAAAGTTTCATTAGAAACTTTACACATTTGATCTGTCAATTAATGAGTTAAGTGCAACACACTTTTTTGAGTAGTGACTCTCTTGACAGTTAGTGCAAATTTTTATAGTTTGGTATTGATCTTCCAAAATTGATCAAGGTTTTGAGTTATTCTTGATATAAAAGTGTTCTAACATCAATGATAGCTTGTTCTTTTGGATATTAACACTCTCCATCATCTTAGACTTCTTTAGAAACACATTACAATCCTAGAAAGACATAGGGTCAATGAAGTGGAACCTATCCTCTTACGTGTGACATTCGGTTGAACTATCATGGTGAGAGGGTCATGCAGACCACCTTTGACCAGTAGATTGCTTAGTTTGATGTTTCACAACATTCATGTATATGTACATCATAACAATCTCTTCTAATTCATGTCTCTTGTCTCTTGTCTCTTGTCTCTTAGTCTCTTCTATGTTTTTACATGTCTCCTTCTATCTCTTTCTACATGTGAGAAGGCTTTGCAATCTTGCGTTGAACCAGTGAGGATGATCCATAATAATTTTCTATTCATTCATAAATCATGACCCACATGCATTTATACCACAAACACCCATGCATATGTTTCAGTTTTGAAAGTGTATAAGAAGCTCCATTCTTGGACCATTATTCCTTTCGAAACTAATTCATGTGTGTGGTTTTCTTTTTGGTCTCATCATGGATACATCCACAAGAACCCATGAATATGAATTAAATTTTGAAAGTGTATAAGAGGATCCATTTTTTTGGACCATTCTTCCTTTCCAAATTGATTCATGTGAATGGTTTTCCTTTGTCCTCGTCATTTATGTTCATGCGTTTATCTTGCATTCATATGTTCCCCTTTCCATAATCAAATCATGGAATCTCTTCTCCCCATACCCAACTTCATCTTCACCTTCACAATTTTTATCACATAAACCTTCCAACACTCAATAGCTTCATACACTCTTCATGTGCTATGGCCGGAGCTGATCCACCCAGATTGTGATCACCTCCACATTTGAACCCGACATGAAACACTTCATGGCATTTGCTTGTGATCTTATTGGGAGGTTGTGATCCATATCGTTTAAGTTGCATATTTTTCATCCTCATCATATCATCATCATCATTCTTGAGTGTTGCACTAGATTTCTCAAAATATCATGCACATGTTCCTCATGAAGTAAACACATTTGTAAGATATCTAGAACATCATGCATCACTTGCTTATTCACATAAGGTGAAGGAAGGATTCAATTCCCTTATTGTTGAGAAACAAGGCCAAAGAATAGTCTCTTCTATGTTGAGAGAGAAGGGAAAACTCAATGGCATCAACATTACAAGCTATTTAGATTTGTTTGAAGAGCAAGCTATCATTTTTTGTCTTCCCAAAGATTTCTTGATAACATTCTTTGAACCAATTGTTGATATCTCTACCATAAACTGTGTCACTCAATATGATACTCTTCCTTCGATTGATTTTAGAAAGGAGATGCTCAAAGAATTCTATCTTCAGGATTATAGCCAATGTAATGGGGATGGATTCTTATGATGGGTCAATTCCCCAAATCCTAGTAGCTCTATTACTCACTTACAAAATGAGTATATTAGACGCTATGAAAAACTTCTTGATGAGGATAAGATAACTTTGGAACCTGATCTTGTGATCAACTTTCTTAAGCTTCTTCATCCAGCAACTCATAGGGATGTTGAAGGACAATTAGAAGAGCCAGGTAAGCGCTATGGTCTTAGTAACAATTGGCAAAAAGTGCGTAAAGTAGTAGAGGCTGTGGCCCATAGACATCAAAGAGAATCCATGCTTTATGAGTAAACTAGTCTTCCTCAAGCTAGCCTTCCACAAGCTAAGGAGCCCTATTCCTCAAATAATGGAGCCTAGTCAAGGTTTTAAAGTAGAGCCAAAGAAAAGTGTAGTTGAACAATCTCAAGTGGAAATTCTTCCTAAGCAAATGGAAAGTCTTGTTGCTACACAATCCAATTTGGCCAAGACTATAAATGCTTTAGAATATGCATCACAACGTTCCAAAATCAAATGAACCCAATTTTTTTTCAAGAGCCTAATCAACATGTTATAGCTCCCAATCAAAATCCTCAAGTAGCTCCTACTCAAGCATGTCAAGTTCCTCCAATGCATAATCTGTCAATGCAAAATCCTCATGGTGATATGCAAAATCCTCAAAAGTATCAAAACATTTATCCTCAAGCTTCTCAAACAAGTTTTCAAAATCCTCAAAATCAAAAATTTCAAAATCATCAATCATAGACTATGGAAGCTCCTCCTGTACCTCAAGTACCACATGTTGCTCCCCAAGCTCCTCAAATACATCAATTGCCTTGTCAAAATCCTAATTATCCTCTTCAATCAATACCTTATCAACAAAATCCTCAATTTCAAAATTATTCACCACAAATTAATCGTGATCCTCAAAATCTAAAAGGTTTTGTGCGTGGCCCTCGTAGGTGTCCTTGGTGTGATTGGCTAGAGCACTTTTTGAGAGATGGTGAACTATTGAAGGCTGCTAAGGAGCAATGACTAGTAATACATAGACAAGAAAATCTATGACTATCGATGTAGGCTACCTTTGCAAGGAAATCATGCTAAGGGAGGAATGGAAAAACACTATGAAAATATAACCATAACGGATGTAGGAATGAGGGGTGAAACTAGAAGCTCTTGATGAACAAGAAGTAGAATCAAGTATAACCATAACGGATGTAGGAATGAGGGGTGAAACTAGAAGCTCTTGATGAACAAGAAGTAGAATCAAGTAAATCTACAAGAGAATTTGATATCCATAGAGGCTTTAGTACGAGCACAAGATGAGATTAGGAGAATAACGGCTTGGGAGTGACTGATAGAAGATCAATCTCTTATTTTTCATGTATCCAATATAGAAGAAAAACGAAAAAGAGATGAAGGTGAGCCTCGTGAAAGAAGAGTGACTCGAAAACAAACCTCAGAGGGAATAGAAACAATCACAGAGCAAGGAGAAACATCACAACCCAAAGATACAAAACAAGAACCACAACCCACAGAACAAAAACAAGAGGAGAAACAAAAAGGTAAGAAGACAAGGCAAAGAAAAACAGAACCAAAGCCTTCAGAGAAACAAGAACAATCAAAACAAACTCAAGACCAAACACAAGAACATGAACAAAAACAAGATCCTAAGGAAAAACAAAAGAAACCAAAGAGAAAACCTAAAGCCATCTTGATTTCAGAAATTGAGAGAAAAATAGATCCTATGGAGATTTTAGATGACATTTTGCTTAAGAGTCAAGTGACTATGTCTTTAGAAAACATTTTCTCTATTGCAAAGCCTATTTTTAAAGATAAATTTATCAGCCTAATTAAAAGGAAGAGGCTTACGCTTAATCTAGATACTGAGATGCAAGATTCTTTGGATCAAGATCAAGCTATGAATGAAGCCTTAAAGTTTGATGAATCTGATGAAGAGGACCTTGATAATGATGAAGTAAATGTTAATAAAAATTTATTAGGACCTATTCAACCTGACCATGAAAATCATGAAAACGATCTTGAAAGTCACTTTAAAAGAAAATTTTCATCTAGAGGTACATCAGAGATGTATGTTAAAATAGGAAATGATAAGAACGCATTAGTAGATTCCGGCTTCGAAATCGATGTGATTTCAAGAAAAGTCTATGATAACTTTTGATGGCCCATAGATAAAGATTGTGGATGGCATATGAGAACTACAGATAATCGTGTAGGTACCCTGCATGGAGCTTGTGCTAGTATGCCCATATCCATAGGAGGAATCACAAAAGAATTTCACTTTTTTTTTCAAGAAAATTGCTCCTATGAAGTTCTCTTAGGTCAACCCTTTATTTGTGAGAGTCGTATGGAAACTAAAGCCATGGATGATGGATCTACCTATGCTAGAATTGAGTCTAAGGATGGAATGCAATCACTTCAAGTCATGATAATAGGAGTGATTCATCCTAGGAATCGATTGTCAATTAGGAAAAAACCTATTGTTACTCGGGGTCATGAGCATGCTTGTAAGGATTGTGCACCCCAATTCATGTTTAAAGATACATACGATCAAAGTTTCGGATCGAATCCATTGTTGAGCGGGACAATAGTGGACATTGGTTTGACATCTCGCAACCAACCAACCGGTACAATAGTTTGTCACTTTGTTTTGCACATTCTCTCTCTCTCTCTCTCTCTCTCTCTCTCTCTCTCTCTATATATATATATATATATATATATATATATATATATATATATATATATATATATATATATATATATATATATATATATATATATTTCTTCATAAGAATCAATTGTCCAAGTATTTTGTCCAAAAAACCCAAAAAATTTATAAAACCAACAAAATCAAGGAACATGATGAGAACATTGAGCATGTGATTGAGACATCTCAATGTTTCTCTACTCTTGAGGAGTTTGATTTATGTCTTCCGTGAAATTCTAATTCCCATATTATTCTTCTTTCTTCCCTTGATGAGTATGCCCTAATCCAAGGGTATGCTCTCAACGTTGAAAAGTGCTCAAAATTTAACCAAACACATGATGCCTTAGTTGAAACAAAGTACAAAAGTATAGACAAAAAAATCAAACCCATAGCTCAACCATTATCCCAAGGAAGTAATGAAAAAATATTGATGTGAAAAACAATCCAATTCTTCGAGATAAGAAAAACATAGGACATACATTCATGGATGAGACAATCAAACAGGTGAAAATTGGTAGAGTAATGACTTTCTTTTGCCAGCAGAGACAGATAAATCTGAGATTCATATGTAGCCATGGAAAAGCCTTTACTATGTATCCTCATGAGATTGGTTGCGTAGATCCTAAGCTAGTTGCACCTATGATAATCTTTACTATTCCACATTTCCATGGAATCTTTGATCTATACGAGTTCCAAAGGCTCACTTACCTAAGCCAATTGAACTACTTGAGGAGAAGATAAACATGAGAATTTTGGAGCCATCTTTTTCACCTTACTCAAATTGATGGTTCAATATGCCTAAAACAAATGGGAAACTATGTTTTATTGAAGATCTCCAGCCTGTTAATAAAGTCACCATAAGGAATGTAGGAACATGACCCATTATAGATGAGTTTGCTGAATCATTTTCAGGACATTCTATCTATTCAATGGGTGACCTATATTCGAGATATGACCAATTCCAATAAAAAATTGATAATCATGACATAACCACAATGAAAACTCATTTAGGCTTAGTGCAAATGTGTACTTAATGAAAACTCATGATATGACCACATAATTGAGGAGTGACTAATTATGTGGCTCATATGATGAGTGCTATGAATATGGTTTTACATGATTTTATCCCTCATATAATCATGCCATTCATTGATGATATTCCAATTAAAGGGAGTGAGGAACGTGTAAAGGATATTACTTTAGATTCATCTGGGTGTTGTAAATTTATTCTTCACCATACCTTTTATTGTGAACGGATATTTCAATGATTTGAAGAGGTAGGTATCACATTTTCCATAGAAAAATGTGTTTTGGTGTCAACGAGGTTCTTATTGTTGGGCATTTATGTGGTCATTATGGTCGAAAGCGATACCCACAAAAAATTGATGCCACTAGCAAGATTTTTGAAATGTGTAACAACATGAGTGAGGTACTTAGATTTCTTGGAGCTTGCATATTTTATGTTATTTGGATCCCACACTTTGCTCATGTTGCTGATTGTCTCTATGACTTGTTGAGGAAGAAACTAAAATTTATTTGGACTGACAAACACACACAAGCTATGCGCAAATTGAAGAAATCATTGCTTGAAGCTCCCATCCTCAAGTGTATAGACTATTCTGTTAAAAAACCTACTATATTGACTATTGGTACTAGTCCCATTGGTTTAGGTTGGATCATAAGTCAAGATGATAGTGAAGGGAATAGATATGCAATTAGGTTTGGTGCTAAAAGTTTACATGAAACACAACGAAAGTATCCACGGATCAAATGACAACTATGGGGGTATGATAACAGCTTTGAAAACAGACAAAGAATATTTCATTGGTGCAAATGTCAAAGTTGAGACTGATTGTTTGCCTCTCATTGGAATGATAGCCGATTGTTCATCTCCTAATATAGCCATTCTTAGATGGATCTCATATATTAAGTTCATAAATCTTAAGTTAGTTCATATTGCAGGTAAGTCAAATTTACTTGTTGATATGTTATCGAGAGCTAGATTTGATGATGGTCTTGAAAGTGATCTAATAAATAATGTGAACTTAGTTGACTATGTTGCACATGTATATGAGTATGAGCAATTTTATGAGTGTGAGTACGAAGATGAATGGAGAGACATAGGAAAGTATATGAGTACACTGCAACCATTACCTAGCTGGACTACAAATAGATTCTGTAACATTAGGAAACAAGCTTATACGTTTTTCCTACGTAACGGTTATCTTTGGAGACATGCTAAGGGTAAGGTTACGAACCCACAACAAGTTCTAGGAAAGGAATGCCATGAAGGAAATGCATGAGACATTATGGGTGGGTCATAAAGGATTTTTTTGGAACATATGAAAAAATTATACATACTTATTATTGGCCTAGGATGTATATTGACATTAGTAGCTATGTTTCTACATATTCTACTTGTCAACTTCATTCATCAGTCAAACATAGAGATTCGTTGCATCCTATGTATCCAGCATGTATTCACTACAAGTGGGTAATTGATCTTGTAACTATGCCTAAAGGTATTGACAAAATGCATTACATTGTACTTGCAAGAGAAGACTTAACTAATCATGTAGAGGGACATGCACTACCATCTAAGACCACTTACAATGTTTGCAAATTATTTCTTGAAGATGTCATAGGTTGCTTTGTGTACATCGAGAAAGTAGTTTCCGATCGTGGAGAGTTAAATATGAGAGAGGATAAAGAGTTCTTTGAACATCATTGTATTCATTTATCTCTCATTACTGCATATAATCTAGAGGCTAATGGTAAAATAGAGAGAGGACATCCACCTATTGTGAAAGCCATATCTAAAGCATGTAACAGTGACATTAAACAATGGCCTAGATTCTTACCCTTTGCACTTTGGGCAAATAGAATGATGTGTACACGTACCACAAGGTATATGCCTAAAAAACTCATGTACTATAAAAAATCATTGTTTCCAATTTAGTCTCATGTTTCTGCATGGTCAAATTTGCCTTGGTCTCAAAACATGTATACTAATGATCTTTTGAGTTTGCGCATTAAATAGTTAGAACAAGGTAAATTAAGACTTGATGATGCCATTGAAAAATTAAGAGAATCTACAATGAAGAACAAGCATTATTTAGATAAAACTCATCGATCGCATCCTAAGCCAATTGAAGCAGGAGATTGGGTGCTCAATTATAATAGTACATTTGACTCTCAATATGATGCATGCAAAAAACTCACTCAATGGTGGTTTGGGCCATACATTGTATCAAAAGTCAACAACAATGGTACATATGCTCTTTGTGAATTAAATGGTGTTGCATTAAAAACTTTGATTGCAGGTAAAAGGATAAAGCTATTCAAGAAACGTGATAATGATAAGTACATTTTGGATGAGGACATTGAATAAGATGACAACAATGAGGCTGATTCATAAACATGAGTATCCATGAAAAAAAAAAGAATATCACTTCTTTTTCAAGTTCATGTTTTTTCAATTTCATTCCACTTTCTTTTTCCATTCTTGTTTGTTTCCAATTTCACTTCATGCATGTTTCTTTTCAATTTTTGCATTGACATTGCATATCCACACCACTTGAGTCAAATGGGCAAATGATGATTTCTCTACTTGTGTAAAATTGTATCTTAAGTAGTAATTTATCTACTAAGAAATTGGTTATAATCTAGGATTATGGAAAGATAGGACATGTAGATTTGGAGGTTTATTTTGGTGACATGACTTTCATATATAAACATGCATATGTATCCTGTATCAAAAGCATAATTGTTGAATTCCTAGCTTCTGCTATTGCATGTTTCTACATCCTTAGTCCACCTCACAACACTTGTAGCATAGTTTAAATGACTGTTCTCCGTCATCAAAAACGGTTGTACCTTGTATCGGGGTTTAATTTTTCCCTGTCATAAAAAAAATGATGCTACATGTTACCAGGAAGTTTACACTTTCTTCGACCCCAAAAAAGTGAACGTAACCATAAAGTCGTCGAATCATCATCAAAAAAGATAGAGCAAGCCAAAGAAAGCTAAGGAGGCATACAAGAATAAAGCACACGCTATATAGGCAGATTTATGCATTAGTGGAGTTTAGTTAGATTTCCTTGTTTGTAAGTAGAGAAAGAGCATATCCATGTTTATGTAGGAAAGAAGTTGATCTAAAATAAGCTAAAGATGAAAGATGTCTCTTGGAAATCCTAAATCTTTATTTATCATCATATTTAAGATTGCTTAAGAAAAAAGGTACAAATTTTTCTTCAAGATGAGAGGAACTGATGCCTAAAACGACTCAATACATTCACTTCCACTTCATATTGATGCTCGTTTGTTTTCTTTCTTTACATGTCGTCAATGTTGCATGTTTGTTTAACATATATGTTGCCTATTTGTTCATGCATATTCATGTTTCGTGTTTCAATTCTTTCTTTCATCCATATTTTTCTTCATGTCACGTTGCCTACTCATTCATGCATATGATCAATTTTTTCTTCCATGTTTCTTATGTTTCCTTTAAAATATTTTGATTTCTAGAACGTTTTGTTTCTGAGAGATACTAGAGTGGCACTTATAGAGGAATCACAGGTTTAATGGGGATGAATGTTGTTGAGATTTTCTCTCTTCTCTCACTCATGAAGGCCTACAAGAAATACATTCAGTGAAGGTAGCTAGAATTCCCTGAGAATTCCAAGATGTATTAAGGATCTCAACGGTAGTTCACGTGCAGACTTTGGAAGAAATCAAGCAAATCTAGGGTAGCGGTCAAAGCTGGTCGAATTTTGGCAATTAGGGCAAAAATTTCAATGTATCTAAATCACATGAAACTTCATATACTTGTAAAGCCTATCAAAGGCAATCTATAGCCTCAATTTCACATTTAAATGGATTTTCTAGCACATTGATACACCATGTGCATTTTGTAAAAAAAGTAATTTTTTCACTTAGACCCTACAAAATCTTGTATAGGAATTTTTGTTAGCCATATGGTTTGGCATGTATAAAGATCATATATGGCTACATATTTGTACAAATTTTCAACGCTATCAGAGCTTCTTAGATACCTTAATGCCACCTTGCAAGCTTCCAAATGTAGTCAAACCTGTATGAGGGAGATTAGATGGGCGTTTTTTCTGCATATTCCTAAAGGAGGCCTTTCAAAAAATAGCCCTACAAATTTCCATCTTCATCAAAGGATATTTGGAGGGTCAAAGAACACAAAATCTAGTTTTCAAGGACACTGTAGTTTCCTAGAATAGACAAATTGAAGGCTTGAAGGGGTACCACATGGCAAACAATGGTTGAACCATGTTGTATGATCACTATGAGCTCACATTCAAGGGTGGAGATGCACTAAAGCTTAAATCAAGAAGGATCCATGAGTGTTTTCATTGGATAAGCCTTTTTTTATTTTCAAAGATAAATAATGCAAAGTTTGTCTAAAAATAGTAGCTAAATCTTATCCAAATTGATGTCAGCACTGATCCAACGGTCCAGATCACCCCAAATCCAATGGTGGAGAATGAATGCGCATAATTTTCACCCCTTTGCCCTAGATATCATATAAATAACCAATCTTAGCCATCCATTTGATAAATCCAATGGTTGTAATCAAAAGCAGCTGATCCTAGGGTTGAGAGTTGATTTTTCTAGATCCAAAGGCCAAAATTCATTCAAAAAACTATATAAACCCCCCTCCAAACTCCTAGAACATCATTGTTAGGCATCCATAGGGCCCTTTTTAGCACATGGTTTCCTTGAGACGATCACCCTTAGTTGAGCATGTGAGGATCCAAGGTGGGCTTGTAAGAGCATAGTTCCTAGAATCAATTTTAATTTAGACTTCCAATCTGGGATAGGGTCATAAACCCAATTTCTTTTTCTTTGCTTGCCCTTAGTGGAGCATGTGAGTGAGTTAGAGTTGGTTTTATTAGTCTTGGAATTCTTTAGAAACACATTACAATCCTAGAAAAACATAGGATCAATGAAGTGGAACCTATCCTCTTACGTGTGACATTCGGTTGAATTATCATGGTGAGAGGATCGTGCGGACCACCTTGGTTCAGTAGAATGCTTATCTTGACATTCCTCAACATTCATGTATATGTACATCATAACAATATCTTCTAATTCATGTCTCTTGTCTCTTAGTCTCTTACATGTTTTTACATGTCTCCTTCTATTTCTATGTGTGAGAAGGCTCCACAATCTTGCATTGAACTAGTGAGGATGATCCATTGAGGTTGAGAGACTAATTTTTTATTCATTCATAAATCATGACACACATGCATTCATACCACCCACAAACACCCATGTGTATGTTTTAGTTTTGAAAGTGTTTAAGAAGCTCCATTCTTGGACCATTCTTCCTTTCGAAACTCATTCATGTGTGTGGGTTTCATTTTGTTCTCATCATGCATACATCCACAAGAACCCATGCATATGAACTAAATTTCGAAAGTGTATAAGAAGATCCATTTTTTGGGACCATTCTTCCTTTCCAAATTGATTCATGTGAATGGTTTTCTTTTGTCCTCGTAATATATGTTAATGTGTTTATCTTGCATTCATATCTTCCCCTTTCCATAATGAAATCATGACATCTCGCCTCCCCATACCCAAATTCATCTTCACCTTCATAATTTTTCTCACATAAACCTTCCAACACTCACTAGCTTCATACACTGCGTGTGTCCTGACCAGACCCGATCCACTCGGATTGAGATCACCTCCACACTACCATCCCGCTTCCCATACCCCATGGCCTTCCATCTCTCTCTCTCTCTCTCTCTATATATATATATATATATATATATATATATATATCTCCCTCTCTCTCTCCTCCCCTCTCTCTCTCTATCTCTCTCTGTCTCTCTCTTTTCCCCCGCATCACCCTCCACCTTACCCCACCTGTGGCCCATACTCCCCTGTTCTCTCTCTCTCTCTCTCTCTCTCTCTCTCTCTCTCTCTCTCTCTCTCTCTCTCTCTCTCTCTCTCTCTCTCTCTCTCTCTCCCTCCCTCTCTCTCTCTCGCACCCTACCTCTTTCCACAACTAGTCCCTACCATTTTCACCAAGTTTCCCGTAGCAAGGTAGCTCCACACCCTTGTCACCACACCTTCTCTCTCCATCAGCAAAACCACTACCCACACTACTGTTGGTACTGCAAATCACCCCCCATGCTCTCCACGTTGTGCTACACCTAGAGGCCTCCGCGATCAGGCCAAGCATTCACTTGACTCTCCAGAACTCCTCAGATTGCTTAGCCGAGCCCCATAGTCTTCCTCTCCTCTGCCTCTACTCCCTCACCTCCTCCTCTTGCATCTCCTCAGCACCCCACAACCACTACCTACAAGGTGCTCCAAGAGCCAAAGTGATTTGATGGATTCCTTTCTAGCTCGTATTGCTGGTACTACATCAGCTTTGAGGCACCTTCCACATCACCTTGTCGCAAGCAAGCAATGTGTCGATGCATCCATTGCATCTCTAGCTCGAATTTCCTTAAGGAAATGATTGAAGGGGTTATTGAGGCTCTACATGTGGGAATGGAAGCAACCAAACTCTATGCATCCATCGATAGGGAGTTGGCTGGATGTTAGTTATTGTAGCAATGATACCTATTGGTAATATCATTTGTAAGAAAGAGGTCGATCATTGGGATTTGACAGAGAGGCATGTTGATCCACATCCAAAAGAAGTCAAGGTTCATGTGTAGATGGAGTATTTTGTTGGTGCAAAAGATTCCAAGCCTACATACTTGGATAAGTAGCATATATCTCATGCAGTTACATATGATCACTCCCTTGTAAAAGTGAATTACCTTTTAACCTTGTCAAAATTGCAAATGACAATTGCATCAATCCCACGAGGATTTAGGAGGAATCAAATCTCGAGTTACTTGGTAGATGATTGATGAGACAATAAATCATATAATTTAGGACTCACTTTATGGTGAGAATTTGAATTTGAATTCAAAGTTTGGCTCCAAATTCAACTATAAAAGAGGATCAAAAAGGTTTGTTTGGATGAGCCCGATTAGAGAGATCAATTGAGAGGGCCTTATGTGATTAGCATGCTCAATTTTTAGCCACTTAACTACCATCACATTGTGCAATTGAATATTGCCACTGTCATTGTACTATTATGTGATTTAATACATACACATTGATCATATCTCTACTTCACTTCTCTGTTATGGTAATCTGGTACCTCTCAAGTGAACTTCATAGGTAGAGGAAGAGGTACTAGAGGAAGGGGCAGAGGAGGAAGAGGTACTAGAGGAAGGGGCAGAGGAGGAAGACAAGGCAGGGGGAGATCTTAAGACACTTCACCTTGGAATATCTATTGTTTAACCAATCACACCATGGAAGAATGCTTCAAGAACACAAGGAATCAGAGAGGAAGAGGCTTTCATAGAGGAGGTTGTGGACAATCAAGAGGCAAGTTCAACAATGGAGGAAGCAACTATCAGCACAAGTACAATCAAGGCTACAACAACAATAACTACCAAGGAGGCTTTAGAGGTAGAGGAGATTATAAAAACTACATAGAAGACCAAGAGGATTCTCTATTGATCATGAACATGACATCCAAGCAAGGTAAAGATGATGAGCATCTTTTCTATATTGATTTTGGTTGTTCCAATCATGTGGTTGGAAATGTAGCATTGCTATCTAATCTTGAAGAACCTAAAGGGAAGCATGAAGTGGAGACAAGTGATGACACTAGACACTCTGTTAAGAAAATTGGAAATGTAAAGGCTTCAGATGGTAACATCAACCTTTTGAGTAAGGTCTTATATTTGCAGACTATAACTAAAAACCTAATTAGTGTTGGGTAGATTGTTGAGAAAGGCGTATAGGTCAGATTCACAAGGCATAGATCATATATGGAAGATCCTCAACAAGTCTTTCAAAGAGGATTGCAAAAGGTGAGAAATCTGGTAGACTCTTTATATTTGAATTTGAAGATACCAGAAACATTTTACTCTTCAATTACAAGGATCAAACCTTTTCTCATCTAGAGATATGGCATAAAATACTAGCTCATATAGGTGAAACAACATTAAAGAAAATATGAGGGGATTAGAGGCCTTCCAAATGTGTCTAAGCAACACATGATTTACAAATGTGGATATGCCAATTTGGCAAATCTCACGGATAACCATTCAACAAAAAGGGGTACATCTATGAAGACTACTTGGAGCTTGTGCACACTAATGTGTGGGGTCCTATCAAAGAGCCATCAATCTCAAGATCAAGGTAATATGTTTCATTCATAGATGATTATAGTAGATGGACAATTCTTTACTTCATGAAGCGCAAAGATGAAGTATTTAATTGTTTCAAAAAGTATTTGGCATTGGTCAAAATCCAAACGGGTAGAAACTTGAAGAGGATCAGATTTGATGGAGGTGGTGAGTATTTCTCACATGAATTTGACTCATTCTTACAAGACAGAGGTATAAAGAGAGAGGTCACAACAAGATACACTCCTGAAATAAATGGAGTGGTAGAGAGGAGGAATACACTGATAGTAGAGAATGTAAGATCAATGTTGAATGAAAATAAATGACCAAATTACCTATGGGCAAAGGTTGCTTCCATAGCCACATACTTGTTTAATAGGCTCCCATCCAAATACTTGGATGGAATGACACCCTATGAGGCATGGAATGGTGGGAGACCCTCACTGGTCCCTTGTAAAATCTTTGGGTGCATTGCTTATGCACGTATACCCTCATAGATTAGAGGGAAGCTGGATCCAAAAGCTAAAAAGTGTATATTCATTCGCTATGAACAAAACCAGAAGGGAGATAGGTTGTACAATCCCTCTAACAAAGGATTTATAACTAGTAGGGATGTGGTGTTTGATGGAAATAATTCTAGGTTTGAAGATGATTGCAAGAAAATTAAGCTACCTTATGACTTGGAAAGTGATTTTCGAACTCTGACTCAAGACGATCAATAAATATTATAAGATTTCAACTCAAAGGACGAAGAGCAGATTGACTTCAAGGCTTGGAAGCCAAAAGGCAAGACCAAGTTCAAGCAATTAGAAGACATATTAGAGTCCTCCAGTCAAGCACTCAAAAAAGGGAGAGTAAAAAAACCCATAAGGTATGGCTATGACACATCATTAATCACCAAGCACTCTATGTACATGACTAAAGAATCTATGACAGAAGAACCTTCTTCATTTGAAGAAGCCAATGAGAAGAAAGAATGGAGAGAATCCATGCAGGAAGAAGTTGAAGCACTTCAGGAAAATAATACTTGGGATTTGGTTCCCAAAAAACCAAGCATGAAGGTAATAGGATCCACGTGGATATATAAAATCAAGAAAAACTTAGATGGTTCTATAAACAGGTACAAAGCAAGGCTAGTTGCAAAGGGGTTCGCTCAAACTCATGGAGTGGATTATGAGGAGACCTTCTCACTTGTGTTAAGATGGAAACAATTAGGGTTTTGGTAAGTGTTGCTACTTCAAAGAACTGGAACCCACATCAATTAGATGTTAAGAATGCATTTCTAAATGGATGGATCTTAGAAGAAGTTTACATGGCTCAACCACCAAGGTATGAAGATAAGGAAAAACTAGGTTATGTATGCAAGCTAAGGAAAGCACTCTATGGTCTAAAGCAAGTTCCTAGGGCTTTGAACCATAGACTTGTCACATATTTGCAGGATCAATTATTTGTTGCTAGCAAAGCAGATTCTTCTTTATTCATAAAGAAGACTAGATCTGAATTTATTTACTTATGTGTCTATGTGGATGACATTATCGTTATAGGGAATGATGCCAATGGCATCAAACAAATTAAATCTCAGATGATGGAAGAGTTTAAGATCACTAACCTTGGTTTGTTAACATATTTTCATGGATTAGAACTTTTGTATACAAATTCTAGTGGGTTTATTACTTAGAGAAAGTACATCCATGATATGTTCGTAAAATTCAAGATGGAGAACACCAAAATTGCAGGTACACCCATGGAACCCAATCACAAACTTAGTTCTCATGAGGTAGAACACATTGAAGATATTACAGGTTATCAAAAGCTTGTTGGGAGTCTCAACTATGCAACCCTAACAAGAGTGGACATATGTTATGGAGTAAGTACATTAAGTCAGTTTATGCATACACCAAGCAAACCTCATCTGGAAGCAGCCATGTATTTTGATGTAGATTGGACTAGCTCCAAGGATGATAGGAGGAGCACTTCTGGCTACTTATCTTTTGTAGGATCAAAGCTAATATCATGGTCATCAAAGAAACAACCAACTGTGACATTCTCATCTATAGAGGTAGAATATAGAGGCTTAACAAATGCAACACAAGAGGCGATGTGGCTCAAACTATACACAGATTTGGGGTCACATTCTTATACTCCAATGATTTTTGGAGATAACACTAGTTCACTTCATTTGTCGGCTAATCTTGTATATCATGCAAGGACTAAGCACATTGAAGTGCACTATCATTATGTAATAGAGAAATTACTTAGCAAGGATATTCAATTGTCCTATGTATCAACTCATTTGCAATGTGCGGATATGGTCACAAAATCTTTGGATGAAACTAAGATGAATAGGTTCAAGATGATGATTGGATTACAAGACATCAAGGGAGATTGAAGATCAAGCATGATAGGCTTGAGGGGGATCTATTGGTGCAAAAGATTCCAATTCTACATAGTTGGATAACTAGCATATATCTTATGTAGTTGCATATGATCACTCCCTTGTAAAAGTCAACTACCTTTTAACCTTGTAAAAAGTGAAAATGACAATTGCACTAACCCCAAGAGGAGTTAGGAGGAATCAGATCTCGAGTTACTTGATAGATGATTGATGATAGAATAAATCCTATAATATAGGACTCACTTTATGGTAAGAAGTTGAATTTGAATTCAAAGTTTGGCTCCAACTTCAACTATAAAAGAGGATAAAAAAGGTTCACGTGAATGAGACCAATTAGAGAGATCAATTGAGAAGGACTTGTGTGATTAGTGTGTGTTGATATATTTAGGTACTGATGTGTGTGAACACTCTAGGACCGCCGGGGCACTTTTTTCCCTCTTTAGGAGGTTTTTTTCCCCCGGCTTGTATATACGCCTATTGCCCTAATGGGCTACTTATCTTTGTAATACATTCAGTCTTGTGTGTTGTGCTCCAAGCTTCTTCTTCTTCCTTGTGCTGTTCGCGTGCTTCCGTAGACGTCTATAGCAGGTCGTTGCTTCTTCTAGGGCGCCGTCGACACTCCTTCGTTTGCAGTCTCAGATTCGCACGAAATTTGGTGAGCATACTCAGGGTGTTTTCAAGATCAAAACAGCTTTGCTATGTGGTGCCGAAATCGCGATCTGAGCTTGTTTCGGCCTCCGAATGCACTATCACAGTGCTTGTGCAGGCTATTTCGTCCTTTTGTGCCAAAGGTATATACCAGTTTTTGTTCGCCAGTTTAAGCGTCTCGAAGTCTGCTACAGGTCTAGCAGAACTCGTCTGGGCAGTTCTGTTCAACTTTTTGAGATACAGTCAATTTTCTGCATCAAGGTATTTTAGTCACTGGCCATGGCTAAAAGCAGTGATGTATTTCGTATGTTGGCAGTTGAGGATAAGTTGGATGGTACCAACTAGCCATTATGGGCTTATATGATGCGACATGTACTGGTTGCAAAAGGATTGTGGAACATTGTGCAGGGTGTTGAAAGACGTCCTGTTACACCTGTAATGACAGGTACTGCAAATACAGGTGTTGGAGCTAATGAAGATGGTGTCGAAGATGATATTCCGCAGATTCCTGTTCGTGCTGTTGTTTCTGTTGCACCTACTGCAGAGCAGATTCGTTGGGATGGCAGAGATGCCCAGGCACATGCATTGATAGCCTTGTCTGTCAAACATGCCATTATTCCTCACATTTGCTCTTGGAGAACAGCAAAGGATGCTTGGGATACACTTACCACTTTGTACCAGGCTAGGAATGAGGCTCGTGTTGCTTACCTCCGAAAACAGTTGGAGAGTGAGCACATGAATGAAGGTGATTCTATGGACAGTTTTCTTACAAAGATCAAAGACCTGAAGGAACAATTGATTTCTGCTGATGAGGTTATACCAGATAGCTCACTTGTTTAGACCGTTCTGAATGGTCTTCCTGATTCATATCAGAGTTTTGCCTCTACTCTTCGGTTGATGATGAAAGGCAATCCGAATGCCTTGTCATTTGAGGAATTAGTCTCTGTTCTATTGCAGGAAGATCAGTCCAGGCAGAACAGGTCCATTATGCGTGTTGCAGATCAAGCTTTCCTGGCTAGTCAGAAGGGCAAAGGAAAATGGAGCTCTTCTACTAGTAAGCAGAAATCTGCAAATGCTGCACAATCAAAGAACCAGGATAAAGATGAAAAGAAATCA
This sequence comes from Ceratopteris richardii, assembly GCA_020310875.1. Taxonomy (NCBI): domain Eukaryota; kingdom Viridiplantae; phylum Streptophyta; class Polypodiopsida; order Polypodiales; family Pteridaceae; genus Ceratopteris; species Ceratopteris richardii. Next base: position 19,207,966 of record CM035435.1, on the reverse strand, counting down.
GAAAAGCAGAAATTGTTCTGCAAGTACTGTAAAGGAAATGATCATATTATAAAGAACTGTCCAAAACTGGCTGCTAAAGAGGCAAAGAAGAAAGAGGCTCGAATGGTTGTTGCAGAGGCCTCTACACCAAAAACAGAGTCTGCAAATCTTGTGCAGGAAGAAGAATGGGCGTTTACTACTGTCTGCAGTTTTGACCCACCTTCACATGATCAGTGCATGTCTGTAGTAGACTCAGATGTTTGGTACTTTGACAGTGGGGCGACCAAACATATTACCTCGCAGCGTAATTTCTTCTCTTCACTCGAGTCTGCCCCTACAGGGAATACTGTCACATGCGCCAATAACTCATCTTATCCTGTTATGGGAGTTGGTAAGATCATTCTGACTACTGCTGATGGTAGTTCTTTCACTTTGTCAGATGCTTTATTTGTGCCAGGGATAAAAAAGAACCTGTTATCAGTTTCTGCATTAGCCAAGATTGGCTTGGTTATGAAATTCGTTGATGACAGGTGTACAGTTCATGATCTCTCGAATGGCGATGTGATTATTGCTTCTGGCATTTTATGTCATGGGCTATATAAGCTCATAGACTATGAAAGATCTGTGAATGATTCGGCATGTGCAGTTCATGATTCTCAGACTATGTCAGATGCAAAGCTTTGGCATGCACGCTTTGGTCATCTGAATTTTGCTAGTTTGTTACGCCTACAGAAATCTGAAATGGTGTCCTCTTTGCCCAAACTTGAGGCACCTGGAAAACATGTTTGTGAAGGCTGTATTTTGGGCAAAATGCAGCGTTCTTCCTTTCCAAAAGATGGTACAGTTCGGGCTACGCAGAAATTGCAGCTTGTACATAGTGATGTCTGTGGTCCTATGCAGACACCCTCTTTTGGAAATTACCTTTACTTCGTGACTTTCATTGATGATTTTTCCAGGCATGCATGGGTATATCCACTCAAAGCAAAGTCCGAAGTGTTCATGTGCTTCAAACAGTTTTTGGTTTTGGCTGAAAATCTGTCAGCATGTAAAATGGGCACCCTCCATTCTGATCGAGGGGGGGAATATATGTCTTCAGATTTTAATGCATTTCTGGCTGAACGTGGGATAAAACACCAGTGTACAGTGCCGTATACACCTCAACAGAATGGAGTTGCTGAACGAAAGAATAGGTCACTCATGGAGATGGCGAGGTGCATGGTCAAAAGTCAGGCTTTACCACATAGTTTCTAGCTTGAGGCTGTCATGTGTGCAGCATATGTACTGAACAGGTGTCCCACTAAAGCGTTGCAGTCTATCACTCCATATGAGGCTTGGCATGACCGCAAGCCATCTATTGCTCATCTGCGTGTTTTTGGTTGTTTGGCATATGCATTAGTGCCTGAACAACATCGCAGAAAATTGGATGATAAGGCAGTAAAATGTATTTTTGTTGGGTACAATTCTGAAAGTAAAGGCTATCGTCTGTATCATCCACAGACTAAACACATTCTGGTTAGCCGTGATGTTGTCTTTGTGGAAGATGCTATTCAGCCATTGCTTTCATGTACTAAGGAGACATTTGTTAGCTCCAAAGACATGTATGATACTTTGATGCCTCTTTTTACAGGTGGATAGGCTAGTGCTGGTCCTAATGAGGCAACTTCTCAGCCTTTGCAGGTTTCATATGATGATGCAGATCATTCCATTTCTGATGCAGATTTACATTATGCACTTGTTGATGAGAGAGCTAATATTGAGCAGGCAAAAACTATGCCAAAATGGCTGGTGCAGACTTTGTGTGACAGCAAATTAGATGCACCTTTGTCATATCGTACTTGTTCAGGCTCTCATAGTGCCTCCTTTGCATCAGATTGCTATGCTATGGCTGCATCTAGTCTCTGTGATGAGAATGAGCCTGTTTCTTTTGATGAAGCACAAAATTCAGAAAATTGGATGGCTGCTATGCAATCTGAATATGATGCTATAATGAAGAATGGTACATGGTCTTTATCTGACTTGCCTCCTGGAAAGAAGGCCATTGACACTAAGTGGGTATACAAGCTGAAGCATAAACTTGATGGTACAGTTGACAGGTATAAGGCTAGGCTTGTTGCAAAGGGTTATGCACAGGAAAGAGGCATTGATTTTGATGAGACCTTTGCACCTACATGCCGTATGACTACTGTTCACAACATTTGTGCACTTGCAGCCCATCATGGTTGGAATGTACATCAGTTGGACATTAAAACAACATTTCTAAATGGTGACTTGCATGAAGAAGTGTATGTTTTTCAGCCCCGTGGCTTTGTGCAGAAAGGGCATGAAAACCAGGTTTGCAGGTTAAAGAAGGCATTATATGGTTTAAAGCAAGCACCACGTGCTTGGTATGAGAAGATACATGCCTATCTGATTGCACATGGTTTTGAGAATAGTCCAACTGAAAGCACCTTATATGTTAAGCGTGCTAATGATGTGCTTCTGATCATTGTTGTCTATGTTGATGACATGCTGCTCACTGGTCCTATTGAGACACATATTGCTGATTTTAAGGCTGATTTGCATGCCTCATTTGAGATGTCTGATTTGGGGCATTTGCATCACTATTTGGGCATTCAGTTTATGCACGTTGATGGTGGACTGGCTTTGTGTCAAACGAAATATATTGACACATTATTGCAGCGTTTTGGCCTTGAAGACTGTAAGCCTATTGCCACTCCTATGGAGACAGGTTTACGATTGAGTCTTCATGATGCTAGAGATGCATTTGATGCTGTTCTCTATCAGCAGGCTGTTGGATGCTTGATTTACTTATGCATTACTCGGCCAGATATTCAGTTTGCTATCTCACAGATGAGCAGGTTTATGCATTGCCCAGGAGTCACGCATTGGAAAGCGGTTAAGCGCATCTTTCGCTACTTGAGTGGTACTCGGCTACTTGGGTTGTTTTATCCCAAGGGGGGATCACTACCGCCAGATTTGCATGCTTTTTCTGACTCAGATTGGGCTCGTTGCTATGACACTCGTGTGTCCACCAATGGTTTTTGCTTCATGCTTGGTAGCTCATGTATATCTTGGTTGAGCAAGAAGTAGCCTACTGTGGCCACTTCCAGTTGTGAGGCTGAGTATAGGGCAGCTTTCACAGCGACTGTTGAGTGTATGTGGCTCAGGCGCCTTATGGATGATTTGGGTGTTGGCCAGTCTTCTGCCACCACCATCTTCACTGACAGTCAGAGCGCATTGGCAGTTGCGAGGAACCCTGTGTTCCATGCTCGCACTAAGAACATTGAGGTGCATTATCACTATGTCAGGGAGAGGTTCTCTGCTGGGGAGATCAGCTTGGCATATGTGCCCACGCAGGAGAACATTGCAGACCTTTTCACGAAGGCTCTGCCTAGGGAGAAGTTTGAAGCTTTCCGCAAAGCTTTGGGCTTACTTCCTTTTGTGGAGTGATTTCCACATAGCTTGGCACTTCCTTATACATGACTGCCAGCTCCTTGTTCACCGCATCACTCCTAGGGGGGATTTTTTGATATATTTAGGTAGTGATGTGTGTGAACACTCTAGGACCGCCGGGGCACTTTTTTCCCTCTTTAGGAGGTTTTTTTCCCCCGGCTTGTATATACGCCTATTGCCCTAATGGGCTACTTATCTTTGTACATTCTCTAGTAATACATTCAGTCTTGTGTGTTGTGCTCCAAGCTTCTTCTTCTTCCTTGTGCTGTTCGCGTGCTTCCGCAGACGTCTATCTCCAACAGTGTGCTCATTCTTTAGCCACTTCACTAGCCTCACATTGTGAAATTGAATATTTCCAATGTCATTCTACTATTATGTGATTTAATACATACACATTGATCATATCTCTACTTCACTTCTCTGCTATGGTCATCTCAGAACAGTGAACTTCTTAAAGCTTGTTCTAGTGCATGGTTGATCCTTTGATGTGATTTAAAGCACGATAGATTCACTATAATATCTAGTTCATAGCTACAAAGTTTCATTGTTATTTCTCTCTTCAATCATGAGATATCTTCATATCTTTACTCTCTAGTCTACACACTAAAGCACCCCAAAAATGTTGGACAAGTCCTCTAACTTGCTAAGCATCATTCTCAGTGTGTAGACCATCTTTTATATTGAAATAAGTCATGATTGGTAGCTATCTAAGTTAATTAGATACCCCTCAAAGAGATTTGGCAAATTGCTAGCACGTTGAGAGCACTGTTCATTCTACTGAACATGTTTAGAGAATAAAATAGCAAGTCTATGATCTTGGTTCAACTTTCTCCTTATCTTTTTTGATCCACTGATTAGAGGATCATGTTCCAAAGCACATAGGTGATTATTATGATCATTAGGAAGGTCAAAGAGTCCACTACACTCTTCACCACTTGTTCTTGGTTGGTGTGAAGCAGGGTTTTGCAGCAGCACTTCATCTCTTAAATTTATCCACCATCTCTCCAACATATTCTGATCTAGGAAAGGATCCTTCATGGACAAGCATGAAAAACTCGAGATTGTCTTGAAAAATCTGACACTAATTATCCTTATATAATTGTCCTTGACTATTCACATTCAAGGGCAAGCACAAGATATGAGAACATGTTGAAGAAGTGGACACACAAGAAGAAGGATCATGTAGGGAGCTCCAAGAAGTGTATGTCAAATTTTTCAAAGAAATCCTTATAAAAATAATGATTTTTATCACTAAAAACCATTGTAAATATCATTTCTTATTTTTGTAGCTCCATTTTGTTCAAGCCTAGGAGTCCTCGAGCTTGAGGAGTATTAGAAGTAGCTAGAAACCAATTTGCATAATTTTTAGGTTGTGTTTGCGCCCTTAAATAAGCCTTGAAACCTAATTTTTAACTGGGCCAAACACTTGGTCACGAGAGGGCCAAAACTAGTAAAAAAACTAAAAAAAGAGCTAGAGGTCTCATTTTTTAGGTCGGCTTGTTAGAGAGTTAGCTTCTTAGTAGCTTGTGAGAGAGTTGGCTTAGTAGAGATTGAAGCTTTTGTAAGAGAGTTCTTGTGCAATTGAAGCTTTCCATTGTTCCTCTCTTTGATCTTGGATTGTGTGTGTGTGCACATGCATGTATGTACTTTTCACTCACATTTTCTCACCATGATTGCTCAGGATCTTCATATCCTCCTCATGTCTCCATGGATTGACAAGTAAAGGAGGTGATACTTGTGAGAATGGATTTGTACTTGATCATGATGAACTGGTGCTACAAAAACTTTGCACTACACCAGCCAAATGAACTCTAGAGATATGTGATGGGCCGTTTTAGCTTGCCAAAGGATGTATTAGACACCCTATGTACCTTGGAAGATCACTCTCAAAGAGATGAATCAAAATAGATAGATAGGAGTTGATCCAAAAGTAAAAAACTTGCTATTTTAGTTCATACACCTGTTTTGTGTTTTGAACAATTCTCTGAGCACACTAACAATTGGCTTAATTCCTTTTGGTGAACTCTAATGACTTAATAAGGTAAAAATCATGAGTGATTTCATAAAAAATGATGGACTACATGCAGAGAAAGATGTCTAGCAAATCATATCTCAATCCCGACATTTATGGGCTGCAATAGTCTTCAGACCAATAAGCAAAGATATGCTAATATCTGATGATCCCGAGGAGCAATGCTAATGAAACTGTGAACGATTATAATAGACAGTATACTAATTCTATCATGCATTAAATCATTGCAAATGATTAGCTACACATAGAGAACAAGCTTTGAGAAAATCACTGTTCTGATGGAGTTATGATAGAGAAGTAAGGTGAGAATGTAATGATCATATATGTATTACACATGTACAAATACAATGTCATTGGCAATCAAGCTTTACTCAGTGTGTGAGAGGTGAAGGGCTATGGGAGGAGCTCTCACTTCACAATAGATGTACTACAAAATGACCTCTCAACCTCAAGATACACATGGGTCTTCTTGATCCTCTTCTTATAGTTGAACTTGGAGCTAAAGTTTGAATTCAAATTCAAAGCTCTACCTAAAAGTTAATGCTAACATATAGGGTAGATTCTCTCATTGCTCAACAACTAAGTGATACGTGATTTAGAGCTTCCTAACCCCTCCTCGGTGTAATCCACTTTTACAAGGATAAATGTGAACTACTTTTACAAGAGGTTGATCATATGAAGCCTTTCATGGGTTATGCCAATAAGTTAAGCTTAAGTGAATTGATCAAGAATGTGGGCTTGGGTACAATTGCACCAACAGCTCCCCATCAAGCTTAACATGCTTGGTTTTCATTGCTCCTTGATTTCCTACAAACCAATCATTAATTTGAACGTGTTCATCTCTGTTACATCTAATGCCTTTGTGAGTATATCTCAACATTGTAAATGAGTTGATACATAGGATACTTGAATATCCTTGTTGAGCAATTTCTCCCTTACATAATGATAGTGTATTTCATTATGTTTAGTCCTTGCATGAAAAATTGGATTGGCAGCCAAGTGAATGGAATTCATGTCGTCACCAAAAACACTTGGACTTCCAATCTCCAATCCAAGATCTATAAGTAGTGTCTTCATCCACATTGCTTCTTGAGTAGCTATAGCAAGACCTTTGTATTCAGCTTTAGTGGAAGATAATGCAATTATGGGTTGCTTCTTAGATGACCAAGAGACAAGTTTTGATCCTACAAAGGTAAGATATCCTGAGGTGCTTCTCCTATCTTCCCTAGAACTAGCCGAGTCTGCATCAGAGAACAACTTTAGACTTAAATCAGATACATAAGGGTAGTATAACCCTTCATTCATGGTCACTTTGAGATATCTACATATCCTCTTGGAAAATCCATGTGAGATTTCCTACATGTGTGCATAAATTGACTTAGCACGCTCACACTATAACATATATCTGTTGGGAAAGATGGATAGATGCTCCAAGAGAGTGAGTAGGTACTGCTAAACTTGCTTTGTACCAGCCCTCTTTTGCTTCATAGTTGATAACTAGACCTCCTTAGCTTTGCAATGACACCATAAAATGTCCTATGTACTTTGTAAATGCTGTGTGCAATGATTGAATCAAAACAGATACCTTTGTAGTTCACAAACTCAAGAAAACCTTCTATTTATGTCTTGACACCTGCTGGGTATTTTGCTCAGTATGACCAGCACAGTAGGAACTGGAAACATTCCTTTTAGGGGTATCTAATTAGCTTAGTAAGCTACCTATTCCAAGTGTAATTATATAAAATGATAACCTATGCTAAGAGAAATCAATTTAGCAAGTTAAGCTATACCCCCGACCTTTTAGAACTGTAGCAGAAAATGACCAGAGATCACCTCGACACAGATTTCTCCAAAATGGCTGAATAGAATGTCTTAACATTTTTCCAGCATGTAGGTGACTTCAATCTGAATCCAACAAGCTTTGAATCACTGAATTTGGGGAAGAATTGACCGAGACATGCCCTTGACAAGTTGATAGACTTTTGAGTAGACTAATAGAGACCTCAGAGATGGACAATGTGAATGTATGTATTAATAAACATTTGTATACAACTCCATTGGCATGAATTTCATTTCCAAATGTTTTAGAGAGGTGTGGGCTAGAGTTTAGACTTCACACACACGCAAAAATCAGTAATGATAGGCTCGGGAGTGCTCTCTCTTACTCGCGACTTTTCATGTCCATTTTTATAAGGAATGAGTAAAAATTTGAATTCAAATTCAAACTTTTGGCTCCCTATGATCAAGCTCCTATATGCTAGGAGATATTCTTTCAATCAAACAACTAATTTTTCCACGAATCCTTTTGATAGGTGATTACAAGAGATTCCAAGTCAATTTGACTTTTACAATGAGATAAAGTGGTAATTAACCACTAGCAATGGTTCCTATGCTTCTTCACATATGTAAGATCATCAAGATATCTTTCAAGCCAAATGTTTAGGCTTGTGATTTACACCAACAACTCCCCCTCAAGACAAACATTTTGGCTTATGTCTTCATCTTCAATATTGAAGTATATCCTGCAATCCAATCATGGATTTGAACCTGCAAAGTTTGGTTCTATCCAAAGCTTTAGTCAGCAAATCTGCACATTGCATGTTGGTTGATACATAGGTTAGTTGAATGTCCTTTCTTATCAACTTCTCTCTCACATAATGGTAATGGACCTCTATGTGTTTGGTCCTAGCATGATAAATAGGATTAGCTGCAAGGTGAAGAGAACTTGTATTATCTCCAAAGATTATTGGAGACCTAGTGAATAAACCCAATTCTGTATACAAAATCTTAATCCATATTGCTTCTTGTGTGGCATTAGCCAGTCCTCTATACTCTGCCTCTGTGGAAGACAAAGCAATAATAGGTTGCTTCTTTGAAGACCATGAAATTGGTTTGTCACCTACAGAAGAAATATATCCAGAAGTGCTCCTCCTATAATCCTTGCATACCCAATCTGCATCTGAATAAATTTTGATATCAATATCTGAAGTATAAGGGAAATACAAAACATGGTTCTGTATACCCTTGAGATACTTCAAGATTCTCTTGGCAGCCTCTAAGTGAGGTATCCTTGGCTTGTACATAAATTGACTTAGCACACTAACTCCATATGCAATATCTATCCTTGTTGAGGTAGCATAGTTCAAGCTACCCACCATACTTTGATAATCTGTAATGTCATTGACTTCATCACCTTCATGGGCACTTAGCTTTAGGTTTACCTCCATTGGAGTGCTTGCTACTTTGGCATCCTGCAAGTGAAACTTCTTCAACATATCCTGTATGTATTTTTTCTGAGTGATGTATATCCCTGAATTAGTGTAGACTAATTCAAGTCCCAAAAAATACTTCAATAGACCAAGATCATTGATCTTGAACTCCTTCATCATTTGACTTTTGATATATCTGATTCCATTGACATCATTACCTGTAATGATGATGTCATCAACATAAACACAAAGGTATATTACCTCTGAATTACTTCTCTTAATGAACAGAGAAGTATCTGCCTTGCTCATGACAAATCCTTGGTCTTGGAGGTATGTGGTTAACCTGTAATTCCATGCCCTAGGTGCCTGCTTCAATCCATATAAAGCCTTTTTTGATTTGGAAACATATGTTACCTCCTTAGGGTCCTCATAGCCAGGAGGTTGTGACATATATACCTCCTCTAAAATCCATCCATTCAAGAAAGCATTCTTAACATCCAATTGGTACATATTCCAATTTTTTGATGCAGCCACACTTACCAACACTCTGATGGTTGGCATCTTGGCCATAGGTGAGAATGTCTCCTCATAGTCAATGCCTTGGGTTTGTGCAAAACCCTTGGCTACCAATTTGGCTTTGTACGTATTAATTGTGCCATCAGAATTTCTTTTAAGCTTATAGATCCATCTGGATCCTATTACCTTCATTGAGTCCTTCTTAGGTACTAACTCCCATGTGTCACTCTCTTTGAGGGCATCAATCTCTTCATCCATAGCTTCTTTCCATTCTGATTTGGTTATTGCTTCTTCATATGATCCTGGTTCTTCATTTGACAAATCTTTGGCAAGATAAACAAAATGTTTAGTAACAAGAGATGTATCATACCAATATCTGATAGGTTTCTTGCTTTCTCTTTGTGATCTTCTAAATGGTTGAGCTGAGGATTCAGGTATGTCTTCAAGCTTCTTCATCTTCATTATGCCTTTGGACTTCCATGCTTTGAATTCTTCAATATTGATAGTAGTTTCATCATCAGAACTTGAGTCTTCATTCTGAGTAGGTTCCTCCTTTGTAAGACTTGGAAATTCCTCTTCCAAATCATAGGGTAATTTGACCTTCCTGCATTTATTCTCATACCAAGAATCATTTTCATCAAAGACAACATCTCTGCTTACCATGAATCCCTTATTGATAGGATTATAAAACCTGTAACCTTTTTTATTTAAATCATACCCAATAAAGATGCATTTTTCAGCCTTTGGGTCTAGCTTACCTCTTATCTGAGAAGGAATGTGTACATATGCTACACATCCAAATATTGTGCAATTGTCAAGTGAGGGTCTCTTACCATGCCATGCTTCATAGGGTGTCATGCCATCAAGAGACTTAGATGGTAACATGTTTATGAGGTAAGTGGCAGTAGAAACACTTTCTGCCCATAGATAGTTAGTTAACTTTTTCTCATTCAACATAGACCTAGCTGTCTCAACAATTAATCTATTTCTTATCTCAGCTACCCCATTCTATTCAAGAGAATACCTTGTGGTTATCTCTCTTTTGATGCCTCTGTCCTGCAAGAAGTCTTCAAATTCATTGGAGAAGTACTCACCTCCTCCATCTGACCTTAGCCTTTTCAAATTCTTTCCTGTCTGATTTTCAACTAGTGCAAGATACTTTTTAAAGCAATTAAATACCTCATCCTTGTGCTTCATGAAGTACAATACAGCCCATCTGCTATAATCATCAATGAAAGACACATAGTACCTTGATCTTGAGACAGAGGGGTCTTTGCTTGGTCCCCATACATCTGTGTGTACAAGCTCTAGGTAGTCTTCATGCATGTATCCTTTCTTTGAGAAGGGTAACCTGTGAGACTTCCCAAATTGACAAGCACCACACTTGTAAATCATATGTTGCTTGGATACATTAGGTATCCCAAGCACACATTGGTCCCTGCACATTTGTTTCAAGGTTCTTTCTCCTATGTGCCCTAACCTTTTGTGCCAAATCTCAAGCTCTGAAAGTGTTTGATCTTTATAACTGTATAGTGCAATATTCTTTGTATCTTCTAACTCAAAAGTGAAAAGTCTACCTGCTTTTTCTCCTTTAGCAATCCTTTTCAATCCATGTCTTGGATCCTCCACATATGCTCCATATTGATTGAATCTAACTTGCAACCCTTTCTCCACAATTTGACCAACACTCATCAAATTTTTGGTAACGGTTGGTACATAGAGTACCCTGCTCAACAAATTCTGATTTCCATCACAAGTCTTAACATTTCCAACTTTAACTACTGAATGTTGTCATCACCTGTTTGGACTTGATGCTTACCTTTTGGTTCCGCAAGATTAGAGAGTAGTGCTACATTGCCAGTCACATGATTTGAGCATCCTGAGTCAATGTAGAATAGGTGGTCATCATTTGTACCTGACTTTGAAGTCATGTTCATGATTAGAAGAGAGTCATCCTGCTCCTCTGTGTAGTTGTTGTAAGCCTTCCTGGATTTGAATCCTCCTTGGTAGTTTCCATTGTAATTATTGTTGTAGTTTTTGTTGTAGTTATTGTTGTAGCCTTGGTGATGGTTGAATCTACCTCTTGACTGTGAGTAGCCACCTCTTTGATATCCTCTTCCTCTCTGATTCTTGTAATTCCTGAAACACTCATCTGTAGTATGATTTGATAAACCACAAATGTTGCATGGTGAGGAGTTATAAGATCTCCCCCTACCTTGCTTACCTCCTCTTCCCCTTCCTCTTGATGATCTACCTCTCCCTGCATAGTTGGCTTGAGAGGTTGAACCTTCATCTTCCACCTTCTTGCTCTTGCCTTTATCTTTAGACTTCTTATCAGTGTATAGGGCAGAAGAATTATTACCTTTGGATGTGTCTCCATTCTTGTTGAGCTTTGCTTCATGAGTAAACAATTGTCCCATGAGAGTTATAAGATCTGGAGTGTGCATGTCCATGTAAAGATCCATGGCAGTGGTGAAGCTTTCCCATTTGTCATCAGCCTTGATCCCATTGATCACTTGCCTTACAATCTGTTCTTCTTCAATCTCTTCTCCTATGCTTGCTAACTGATCTGCTACATCTTTAATCTTGGTCACAAATTCTGAAACAACTTGCTTAGGTTGCTTCCTTAATGTTGTGACTTCAATCCACAACTGATTTTTCCTAGCCCTTGTGTTGGAGGAAAAATAAGATGACAAGGTTTCCCAAGTCTCTTGGGATGTCTTACAATTTCTAATATGTGGCAAAAGAAAATAAGATAAAGAGTTGAGTAAATAAGACCTTGCACATGCATCCTTAGCACACCATGTGTTGAGCTTTTCAGGTTCTTCCTTAGTTGGTAATCCTCTTGTTTTGAATGAGAGCAATTCCTCATCTCCTGAGATGTATCCATAGAGACTCCTTCCTTGTAAGTAGGTCTTCATCCTTAGAGACCATGCTTGATAGTTGTTCCTGTCCAATTTATCAATAAATGAAGGAAACCCATCTCCCGTTTTACCTTGACTTGCTCTGATACCACTGTTGGGAAAGATGGATGGATGCTCCAAGAGACTGAGTAGGTACTGCTAAAACTGCTTTGTACCAGCCCTCTTTTGCTTCAGAGTTGATAACTAGACCTCCTTAGCTTTCCAATGATGCCATAAAATGTCCTATGTACTTTGGAAATGATGTGTGCAATGATTGAATCAAAACAGATACCTCTGCAGTTCACAAACTCAAGAAAACCTTCTATTTATGTCTTGACACCTGCTGGGTATTTTGCTCAGTATGACCAGCACAATAGGAATTGGAAAAATTCCTTTTAGGGGTATCTAATTAGCTTAGTAGGCTACCTCTTCCAAGTGGAATGTTATAAAATGATAACCTATGCTAAGAGAAATCAATTTAGCAAGTTAAGCTATACCCCCGACTTTTTAGGACTGTAGCAGAAAATGACCAAAGATCACCTCGACACAGATTTCTCCAAAATGGCTGAATAGAATGTCTTCAAAATGACACAGATTTGAATCACTGAATGTGGTGAAGAATTGACCGCGATATGCCCTTGACAAGTTGACATACTTTTGAGTAGACTAACAGAGAGCTCAGAGATGGACAATGTGAATGTATGTATTAATAAACATTTGTATACAACTGCATTGGCATGAATTTCATTGCCAAATGGTGTAGAGAGGTGTGGGCTAGAGTGTAGACCTCACACACACACTCAAAAATCAGTAATGATAGGCTTGGGAGTGCTCTCTCTTACCCGTGACTTTTCATGTCCATTTTTATAAGGAATGAGTAAAAATTTGAATTCAAATTCAAACTTTTGGCTCCCTATGATCAAGCTCCTATATGCTAGGAGATATTCTTTCAATCAAACAACTAATTTTTCCACGAATCCTTTTGGTAGGTGATTACAAGAGATTCCAAGTCAATTTGACTTTTACAATGAGATAAAGCGGTAATTAACCACTAGCAATGGTTCCTATGCTTCTTCACATATGTAAGATCTTCAAGATATCTTTCAAGCCAAATGTGTAGGCTTGTGATTTACACCAACAATATCTACCCTTGTTAATGTGGCATAGTTCAAACTACCCACAAGACTTTGATAACCTGTGATATCTTCTATGAGTTCACCTTCATGTGAGCTCAATTTATGATTAACATCCATTGGAGTACCTGCAATCCTGCAATCTTTCATCTTGAACTTTCTCAACAAGTCTTTAATGTATTTCCTTTTAGTAAGGAATAGACCATGATCTCTCTATACTACTTCCAATCCTAGGAAGTATGTAAGTGAACCCAAGTCACTTATCTTGAACTCTTATTGCATTTGGTCCTTGATCCTCTTTATCCCATCTGCATCATTTCCTGTAAGTATAATATCATCCACATACACACACAAATACATGACTTCATAATTACTCTTCTTGATGAAGAGCGATGGATCTATCTTCCTAGGTTCAAATCCTTTATCCTGCAAGAATGAGACAAGTCTATGATTCCAAGCCCTTGAGGCTTGTTTGAGTCCATATAGAGCTTTATTAAGTTTACACACATAATCAAGATGTATTTGATTCTCAAATCCTAGTGGTTGTGCCATATATACCTCTTCTATTATCCATCCATTAAGAAATGCATTTTTTACATCCAATTGAAGTATCCTCCAACTCTTGGAAGAAGCAACACTAAGTAGAACTCTAATTATAGGGATCTTTGCCACAGGAGAGAAAATCTCCTCATAATCAATTCCCTGAGTTTGTGCAAATACTTTTTCCACAAGCCTTGCCTTATATGTGTTAATGGAGCCATCTGAGTTCTTCTTCAATTTAAAGATCCATCTTGAGCCTATCACTTTCATTTTCTCTCTCATATGTACTTGTCATTGTTCCTTTCTCTGGGACTATACAATTTCTATTCTGTCAATGTCCTTATTGTCATCGAATGTACCTGTAGAGAGAAATGTTACAGGGTATAGTTCCCTAAGGAGAACCTCTCTTGAGTAGACAAAGTAGTAGAACTATGAGTGTGTGGGTTCACTTACAGTTTGGCACTTTGCAAAGTGACATACCCCAGTACCTCCTCTACAATTTAACATGTCTAGTGGAACACTTGCATTTGTATGTGAGGCCCTTAGTATAGTAAATACTTTTTTCTTTCTTTCTTTTTGCATCTTACGAGTGGATACATGACCCACACCCGAGTAGATTAGGAGCTTCTTCATGTACAGAGGAGCCTTAAGAAACCGTCTTTAACTTTGACTAGTCAACCTAGGTCTCCTCTATCCTCTTTAAACATATCTATAGATTTGGCTACCACACCACCCTCAAGGGCGAAGCTGAGGAGGACATTATATTTTTCCTTATATACTTCAGAAGCAGCACGAGTGCCAATGGAGGATCTTTCTCATTTACTCCCTAGGTTGAATATCAAGTTCCCTAGTTTTAAGAGATTGCCTTATGAGGATGGAGATGATCCCGTGAGGAGATATGTCTCCTTATGCCACAGAACAGGTCGCACAACCAAGAGGATGCAATTTTGGTACTCTTTCCATCTAGATTGGAAGGCCTTGCTCAAAAATGAGAGAGAATGGTAGATCTATGGGATTGCGCATGGTCGGCTGCACAGGCAAGGGTGGAGAGGAGAGAGAGAGAGAGAGAGAGAGAGAGAGAGAGAGAGAGAGAGAGAGAGAGAGAGAGAGAGAAAGAGAGAGAGAGATGAGGAGAGAATGTGGGGGTGTTATGGATGGGGGGAAGAAATGCAAGTGGTGGAATGGTGGGTTGCCGAAGGGAGAGAGAGAGAGAGAGAGAGAGAGAGGGAGGGAGGGAGGGAGAGAGAGAGAGAGAGAGAGAGAGAGAGAGAGAGAGAGAGAGAGAGAGAGAGAGAGAGAGATAGAGAGAGAGAGATATGAGGAGAGAACATGAGGGTTGGTTGTGGATGGTAGGGGGAGCAATGTTAGTGGTGAAATGGTGGGTTGGCGAAGGGAGAGAGGGGAGAGAGAGAGAGGAGAGAGATAGATATAGATAAATAGAGATAGAGAGAGAGAGGGAGAGAGAAAGAGAGAGAGGGAGAGAGAGAGAGAGATAGAGAGAGAGATGAGGAGAGAACACGTGGGGTGGGTTGTGGATGGTAGGGGAGGAATGCAGTTGGTGGAATTTTGGGTTGGCGGAGGGAAGGGGGGGAGACACACACAAAAAGATAGATAGATAGATAGATAGATAGATAGATAGATAGATAGATAGATAGATAGATAGATAGATAGATAGATAGATAGATAGATAGATAGATAGATAGATAGATAGATAGATAGATAGATAGATAGATATAGAGAGAGAGAGATGAGGAGAGGACATGGGGGTGGTTTGTGCATGGCAGGGGGAGGAATGCGGGTGGTTGAGTGGTGGGGGTGAGGGGGTGCACGGGGAAATGTTGGAGGAAGGAGGTGAGGGGGTGGTAGAGGAAGCGAGAGAGAAGAGAGATGTAGGATGTAACAAGCATTTCCCCAAGGCCCATCATTCAACTCCATTCACCATCAATAATGTGAATACATCCTGACTCAACCTAACCAAAGTTTCCACTATTTCAGAGAACATGCGTTTGAGGAGAAAACACCCTTGGTGTATACAAGGACCCCAATTCTACTAGTGGGTCCTTCAATCCCAAACTACTCACAAATCCTGTACTCAAAAGACCCCCACATCAAGTTTTTTCACCGTCGCGGTGTAAGTGCACATTCAGTAAAAAATGAACAAAATGAATTGAAATAAATGCACTGAACTATGGTATTTATAGTGAATGAATTCATCCAACTTCAATAAATTCAGATAATTCTTTATGCTGGAGATATTGACCAAGGGTATCCTCTCACCCTACAAGTCCTCTAGATGTATGGTAACACCTTTATCACTTTTTATGGTTGAAACTGGTAGGATCTGATGCACTAAAACCAAAGAACCTTCCTATATTTCATTAGCTCTAAGATACCTGTCAAGCAATCTTTTGCGCTCTTCTTGTGTTACTTGTAGTTTCTGCATAGCTCCTTTTCTATATTCTTCTAATGCAAGGAGTGTCCGAATGGGAGGTTCAATCCCATTGGATCTAGCTCCAATTTCTCTTTTGATGATAAAATCCAAGGGTGCCAATGCTTCTTTATCATATACTAAGTGAAAAGGACTCTTGAGAGGGGTTCCCCCCCTAGTGGTTGGGAAAGTCCATATTTCGTTGATCAATGCTTGCGACCAAGAGCTTTGGTGGTCAAGAGCTCATTTCTGTAGCAACCCAATCAAAATTCTGTTAGAGATTTCTTCTTGACCATTTGCCCTTGGATAGTACGCACATGAACTTTTGTGAAAAACCTTCTATCTTTCAAAGATAAATTGGAGCAGTTGACTTACAAAGTGTATGCCCTTATTAGTAGTAAGTTCAACTTGGCAACCAAATCTTGAGAAAACATGTTTGTATAAAAACGTAGCCACCATCAACACTATGCAATCTATAGTGGCTTTAGCTTCTATCCACTTAGTTGCATAAAATGTGGCCATTAGAATATACTTCTTACCCCAAGGTTGAATAGTTGTACTGATTGGACCAATGTAATCAAGACCCCATCCTTCGAAAGATAGTCATCTTGTCGAGATGACTAATGGTTGAAAATTTAATCTTGTTGGCCTAGGAGGACATCTCTAGGAATTGTCGCATTGGTTAGCAAACTTGATTGCATCTTTGCAGATATGAGGCGACCATAGTCCCTTGTAGATGATTTTGTGAGCTAAGTCCTCTCCCTTAAGGTGCCCTTTGCTATGTGTTGCTTCAAGAAAAAAGTTTAACTCCTGTGCATAAACACAATTTCTCAAGATACTATCCTGATAATATTTATAGAGATTTCCATTTATCTAAGTGAGCCTTGGATTTAAAGAGTAATCTCCTCTTTCTATTGGAGTTAGTTGTTCAAGAAATTTTCCAATAGTGAGGAAATGCAGAATTTCTCATACCAATCAATTTGAGCTGCTACCAAAAGGAGACTACTATCCACCAATTCAGCATTATTACTTGTTGCCTTTTCACTCTTGGCAGTCCTTGATACCTGATCTCCCATGTAGTGCTCTTTTGCTAGCTTAACATGAATGTTAGACTCAAAAAATGACAAGTTGGAGACTAGGAAGTAATCCTCAACCATGGCTTTTGGGGCAAGTGGTTAGCCCATCATACGCCTTGCTAGTAGGTCATGAGTTCAAAACACACAATTGGTATCAGATCCTAGGGAGCATTCTTGGGTAAGGTGGATGGAAAGCGTGCACATCGCTTTCAAAGGTGAGCCCAACAAAGATTAGAGTTTATATCCCAATCCATACGTGAGATTTAGACATATAAGATACCATCAGAAAGCTCTCAACACAAGAATTCCAATGGAAGCACTAGATTGAGGATCCAAGATACCTAGCATGGGTGAGGACTAGGTTCAAGATACTAAGGTTGAGAACAAGGGGCTTAAGAGACCAAGGTTGTGAACAAGGCAAGTCCGTAGGCAAGTGGCCAAGAAAGTAGAAAAGCAAGCTTCAAGAGACCAAGGTTGAGAGCAAGGGTTCAACAAACCAAGGTTGAGAACAAGAAGGTTTAAGATATTGTGCAAGGGTGAGGATATGAATTTAAGGGGAGATCAAGGATTCATCATTGAGGACAATGATCTCTAGAAGGGGAAGAGAGTGTTAGACTCAAGAAATGACAAGCAGTAGATGGTTTAACCATACCCTAAGAGCGAGGATTATGAAGTAATCCTCAACCATGGCTTCTGGGACAAGTCGTTAGCCCATCATACTCCTAACTAGTAGTTCATTATTTCAAATCCCATAATGAATATCAAAATCAAATTCTCTAAATAGTAGTAACCATTGCCAAACCCATCTATGTTGGGAAAGATGGATGGATCCTCCAGAAGATTAAGTAGGTGCTGCTAATCCTACTTTGCACCAGCCCTCAGTAACTCCAGATATGATTAGTAGACACCCTTAGCTTCCAAATGATACCAAGAAATGCTATATGTACTTTGGAAAAGGTTTGGGTAATGACTTGATCAAAACAGATGAGTTTGTGAATCATAAAGCTAGAAAAACTTTCTATTTTGGTGTTGATACCTGCTCAATCTTTCACTCCGTATGACCAGTACACTTATAATTGGAAAAATTCCTTCTAGAGGTATTCTATTAGCTTAGTAAGCTACCATTTGCAAGTGGAATCATTCAAAATGATAAACTATACTAGGAGAAATAACTTTAGCAAATTTATGGACACAAATACTAGTGAGCACTTCGACGGTGATTTCTTGAGATTGGCTGAACCAAGTTGCTTCAAAATTTGTATGCTTGTAGTATGCTTTGAGCTGGATCCACAAAGCTTTGAATCACTTGATTTGGTGAAGTAGGCACTGAGATATGCCTCTTTGAAGTTTGCAGACTTGCAATGGTACACTCAGAGAACACAAAGTTGATGAATGTGAATATATCTATTAATTGACATAATTGTACAATCTCATTAGCATGATAACCATATCTAGATGAGGTAATGAGGTGTGGGCTAAGATGTAGTACCCATACACACTCAGATACAATGATAGATGTCTCAAGAAGTGAGCTAGAATGAGCTAAGCTTCACGCGACTTTTGACTTGCATCTTTTATAGAGTTTAGTTGAAAAATCCAAGTTTGAATTCAAATTCAAACTCCTAAAATCTTTCACCTAAAAGGTAATGAGATATTCTCTCAATCATCCAACAACTTTTTCCACGACTCTAATCAAGTAGGTGTGTACATAAGAAATGCCAAGTCTTTTAGACTTTTACAAGGAGTAAAATGGTAAGAACTTATAAGCATAAGTTCCTATGTTCCTTCCTTCAAGTGGTGTCTTCATGAAGTAATCCAAGCCAAATTGTGAAGGCTTGAATTGCACCAACAGCTCCCCCTCAAGCCAAACACTTTGGCTTAAGTCTTCATCTTCAATCTTCAATCACATCCTGCAATCCAATCATGGATTTGAATCTGCATAATTTGTTTCCATCCAAAGCTTTAGTGAGTAAATATGCACATTGCATATTAGTGGACACATAGGTCAATTGAATGTCCTTGCTTAGCAACTTCTCTCTCACATAGTGGTAATGAACCTCTATGTGTTTTGTTCTAGCATGATATATTGGATTAGCTGCAAGGTGAAGAGAGCTTGTGTTGTCTCCAAAGATAATTGGGGGCCTAGTGTATAGGCCTAGCTCTGTATACAAAAGTTTTAACCAAATAGCTTCTTGAGTGGCATTAGCTAGCCCTCTATAATCTGCTTCAGTGGATGACAATGCCACTGTTGGTTGTTTCTTGGCTGACCAAGAGATAGGTTTATCACCTGCAAAAGATAAGTATCCTGATGTGCTCCTCCTATCATCCTTGCATCCTGCCCAATCTGCATCTAAATATACTTTAATGTCAATATCTGATGTATAAGGAAAGTACAAACCATGGTTTTAAGTTCCCTTTAGATACTTCAAGATCTTCTTTGCAGCCTCAAGGTGAGGTACCCTAGGTTTGTGCATGAATTGACTTAGCACACTAACTCCATATGCTATGTCAATTCTAGTCAGGGTAGCATAATTCAAACTTCCTACCATACTTTGATATCCTGTAATGTCTTGGACTTCATCCCCTTCATGAGCACTTAGCTTTAGGTTGACCTTCATTGGAGTACTTGAGACTTTAGCATCCTGCAGGTTAAACTTCTTCAACATGTCTTGTACATATTTTTTCTGAGTGATATATATACCTGAATTAGTATAAACCAATTCAAGTCCTAGAAAGTACTTCAATAATCCAAGATCATTTATCTTGAACTCCTTCATCATCTGGTTTTTGATGCTTCTGATTCCTTGGACATCATTACCTGTAATGATGATGTCATCAACATAAACACAGAGATAGATTACCTCTGAATTGCTCCTTTTGATAAACAATGAAGTATCTGCCTTGCTCATAGTAAACCCTTGGTCTTGGAGGTATGTTGTCAGCCTGTAGTTCCATGCCCTAGGTGCCTGCTTTAATCCATATAGAGCCTTCTTCAATTTACAAACATAATTTACCTTCTTGGGGTCTTCATAGCCAGGTGGTTGTGACATGTAGACTTCTTCAGATATCCATCCATTCAAGAAAGCATTCTTGACATCTAATTGGTACATGTTCCAATTTTTGGATGCAGCTACACTCACCAATAATCTGATTGTTGGCATCTTAGCCACAGGAGAAAATGTCTCCTCATAATCAATGCCTTGGGTTTGTGCAAAACCCTTGGCTACCAACCTAGCTTTGTACCTATTGATTGTACCATCAGAGTTCCTCTTTAGTTTGTAGATCCATCTAGATCCTATCACCTTCATAGAGTCCTTCTTGGGTACCAAGTCCCATGTGTGATTCTCCTTGAGAGCTTCTATTTCTTCATCCATAGCTCCTTTCCATTCTGGTTTGGTGATTGCCTCTTCATATGAACCTGGTTCTTCACTTAACAAGTCCTTTGCAAGATAAATTGAATGCTTAGTAACAAGAGATGTATCATACCCATATCTGATAGGTCTTTTTCTTTCTCTTTGAGATCTTCTAGTTGGTTGAGTTGAGGATTCTGGAATATCCTCTAGCTGCTTCATCTTCATCTTTCCTTTGGACTTCCATGTCTTGAATTCTTCAATATTGATTGTGTCATCATCTTCTGAACTTGAGTCTTCCTTCTGGATTGGTTCCTCCCTTGAGAGTTTTGGAAACTCCTCTTCCAAATCATAGGGTAGACTAACCTTCCTGCATTCATTCTCATACCATGAGTCATTCTCATCAAAGATGACATCTCTGCTTACCTTGAACCCTTTATTGGTTGGGTTGTAGAATCTGTACCCTTTTTTATTCAAGTCATAGCCAATGAAGATACATTTTTTTGCTTTAGGTTCTAGCTTTCCCCTTACCTGTGAGGGAATATGCACATATGCTATACAACCAAAAATTTTGCAATGATCTAATGATGGTCTCTTACCATGCCAAGCTTCATAAGGTGTCATTCCATCAAGTGACTTTGATGGCAACCTGTTTATGAGATAGGTGGCAGTAGATACACTCTCTGCCCAAAGATAATTTGGCAACTTCTTTTCATTAAGCATGGACCTAGCTGTTTCAACAATAAGCCTATTCCTTCTTTCAGCTACCCCATTTTGTTCAGGTGAGTACCTTGTGGTTATCTCCCTTTTGATGCCTCTTTCCTGCAAGAAGTCCTCAAACTCATTGGAGAAGTATTCACCTCCTCCATCTGACCTTAGCTTCTTCAAGTTCCTTCCTGTTTGATGTTCAACTAGTGCAAGATATCTTTTGAAACAATTAAACACTTCATCCTTGTGCTTCATAAAGTATAACACAGTCCATCTGCTATAATCATCAATGAAAGACACATAGTACCTTGATCCTGAAATGGAGGGATCCTTGCTAGGTCCCCAAACATCTGTGTGCACCAAGTCTAGGTAGTCTTCATGCATAAAACCTTTCCTTGAGTAGGGCAACCTATGAGACTTACCAAACTGACAAGCACCACACTTGTAAATCATGTGTTGCTTGGATACATTAGGTATCCCAAGCACACATTTATCCCTGCACATTTGCTTTAAGGTCCTTTCACCTATGTGACCTAACCTCTTGTGCCATATTTCTAATTCTGAAAGTGTTTGATCCTTGTAATTGTATAAAGCAATGTTTTTGGTGTCTTCTAGCTCAAAAGTAAACAATCTACCTGATTTTTCTCCCTTGGCTATCCTTTTGAATCCATGTCTTGGGTCCTCCACATATGCTCCATGTTGATTGAACCTGACTTGCAAACCTTTCTCCACAATCTGACCAACACTCATTAAGTTTTTGGTAATGGTTGGTACATAAAGTACCCTGCTCAATAGGTTCTGGTTACCATCACAAGTTTTTACATTTCCAATCTTTACTATAGAATGCTTAGTATCATCACCTGTCTGTACTTGATGTTTGCCCTTGGGTTCCTCAAGATCAGAGACTAGTGCCACATTTCCAGCTACATGATTAGAACACCCTGAATCAATATAAAACAGATGATCATCATTGGTACCTGACTTGGAAGTCATATTCATGATCAATAGGGAGTCATCTTGCTCCTCTGTGTAGTTGTTGTAGTCTTTCCTATTTCTGAATCCTCCTTGGTAGTTACCATTATGGTTGTTGTTGTGATTGTTGTTGTAGTTATTGTTGTAGCCATTGTAGCCTTGGTGTTGGTTGAACCTTCCTCTGCCTTGAGAGTATCCACCTCTTTGATAGCCTCTTCCTCTCTGATTTTTGTAGTTTTTGTAGCACTCATTTGTGGTGTGGTTAGACAGTCCACAAATATTGCATGGTGGTGAATTGTAGGGTCTCCCCCTACCTTGCTTACCTCCTCTGCCCCTGCCTCTTGAAGATCTACCTCTCCCTGCATAGTTGGCTTGGGAGGTAGAACCTTCATCCTCTTGCTTTTTACCTTTACCTTTGTCTTTAATCTTTTTATCAGTATATAGGGCAGAAGGAGTGTTACCTTTAGATGTATCTCCAACCTTTGTGAACTTTGCTTCATGTGTGAATAGTTGGCCCATCAGAGTTGTGAGATCTGGGGTATGCATGTCCATGTAGAGATCCATTGCAGTGGTGAAGCTTTCCCACTTATCATCTGCCTTTAGTCCATTGGTTACTTGCCTTACTATTTGTTCCTCTTCAATCTCCTCTCCTATGCTTGCTAATTGGTCTGCCACATCCTTGATCTTGGTCACAAATTCTGAGACTGATTGCTTTGGTTGCTTCCTAAGAGTTGTGAATTCAATCCACAATTGATTTTTCCTGGCCCTTGTATTAGATGAAAAATATGATGACAAGGTTTCCCGAGTTTCTTGGGAAGTCTTACAATTCCTGATGTGAGGTAAAAGGAAATCAGATATAGAGTTAAGAAGATAAGACCTTGCCAATGCATCTTTTGCACACCATGTATTAAGCCTTTCTTGTTCTTCCTTGGTGGGTAGACCTCTTGCTTTGAATGAGGGCAATTCCTCATCTCCTGAGATGAATCCAAATAGACTTCTTCCTTGTAGATAGGTCTTCATCCTCAGAGACCAAGCTTGATAATTGTTCCTATCCAATTTATCAATGAATGAAGGAAAACCATCTCCCATGTTACCTTATTTGCTCTGATACCACTGTTGGGAAAGATGGATGGATCCTCCAGAAGATTAAGTAGGTGCTGCTAATCCTGCTTTGCACCAGCCCTCAGTAACTCCATATATGATTAGTAAACACCCTTAGCTTCCAAATGATACCAAGAAATGCTATATGTACTTTGGAAAAGGTTTAGGTAATGACTTGATCAAAACAGATGAGTTTGTGAATCATAAAGCTAGAAAAACTTTCTATTTTGGTGTTGATACCTGCTTAGTCTTTCACTCAGTATGACCAGTACACTTACAATTGGCAAAATTCCTTCTAGAGGTATTCTATTAGCTTAGTAAGCTACCATTTGCAAGTGGAATCATTCAAAATGATAAACTATACTAGGAGAAATAACTTTAGCAAATTTATGGACACCCCCGACTTTTTAGGAAGTATGCAGACAAATACCAGTGAGCACTTCGACGGTGATTTCTTGAGATTGGCTGAACCAAGTTGCTTCAAACTTTGTATGCTTGTAGTATGCTTTCAGTTGGATCCACCAAGCTTTGAATCACTTGATGTGGTGAGGTAGGCACTGAGATATGCCTCTTTGAAGTTTGCAGACTTGCAATGGTACACTCAGAGAACACAGAGTTGATGAATGTGAATATATCTATGAATTGACATAATTGTACAATCTCATTAGCATGATAACCATAGCTAGATGAGGTAATGAGGTGTGGGCTAAGATGTAGTACCCATACACACTCAGATACAATGATAGATGTCTCAAGAAGTGAGCTAGAATGAGCTAAGCTTCACGTGACTTTTGACTTGCATCTTCTATAGAGTTTAGTTGAAAAATTCAAGTTTGAATTCAAATTCAAACTCCTAAAATCTTTCACCTAAAAGGTAATGAGATATTCTCTCAATCATCCAACAACTTTTTCCACGACTCTAATCAAGTAGGTGTGTACATAAGAAATGCCAAGTCTTTTAGACTTTTACAAGGAGTAAAATGATAAGAACTTATAAGCATAAGTTCCTATGTTCCTTCCTTCAAGTGGTGTCTTCATGAAGTAATCCAAGCCAAATTGTGAAGGCTTGAATTGCACCAACAATCTAGCCACTCTAGGCTTGTTAGTTAAGTACTTCAAAGGTTGATGATCATATATGAAAATAAAATGCACACCTAGGAGGTAGTGCCAAAGCTTTTGAAGAGCAAATATGGTAGCCAAACATTCCCTTTCAATAGTGTTGTAGTTCTTTTCTGCTTTGGTAAGCAATCTGTTAGCATAAGCGATAGGTTGTTCTACCTTGTATGATGATGGTCGAGCCAAGACTGCTCCAACTACATGAAGACTGGCATCTCTATGCAAAGGGAACTCTAAAAACCAATTAGGAGTAGTTAAAAGTGGGGCAGTACATAGCCTCAATTTTAGTTCACCAAATGCTTTCTTAGCTTGAGGACTTCATGAGAAAGGAACATTCTTACTAGTAAGCCATGACAGAGGCTTAGCTATTTTTGAGTATGTTCAAATAAATCTTCTATGGTATCCTACATGGCCTAAAAGACTTTTCACTTCCTTTGGAGCTCGTGGAATAGGCATGGAGAGGATATCGGTGACCTTTTTAGGATCAACAATTATCCCTTCAGCAGATACTATGTGACCAAGAAGAGTGCCTTGTGTGATAAAAAAAAAGACATTTAGCAAGATTCAACTTCAAACCTATTTCCTTCATATTTTCCAAGTGATCATGGAAATTTTGGACTATTGGTCTCCTATTTGTGCCTCAAAACACTGAAACCTCATCCATGAAAATGTGCAAAAAGGTCATTAAACATTTTCCCAATATTAGACACATTGTTCTATTAAATGAAGCTAGTGTATTTTTCAAGCCAAAAGCCATGTGTGTATAAACATAAGTGCCCCATGCAATAACAAAGGTTGTTTTGTCTCTATCGTCACAACACGTACTTTATGAATGGTTGAGGAAAGCCATCTTGAACAATCACCTTATTTAAAGCAAGAAAACCAACACAGACTCTTATTTTTCCACTTTTTTTTGGTACAATAACCATGGACGAAAGCCACCTTCAAAGTTCTAATGGAACAATAATACTTGCCTCCTCTAGTTTTACTATTCCCAGCTTTACTGCCTCTGCATATTTTGGATTGATTCAGTAAGGCCTACTTCTTGCAAGTGTAGCTCCTTCAACTAGGGGTATTCGATGTAATCTGAGCTCCCTAGTATCTCTGTTAGATCCTTGTAGGACCATGCAAAGATGTTTTTATACGACAAAGTAGAGATATTACCTTGTGTAGTAAAGGGTGATAGTGCCACAACCATGAGGCCAAGTGGACTATTTGAGGATTCTCTTGATCTCCCAAGTTTACTTCTTGAACAAGTATTTCAGGATTGGACTCACTTGAAAAATCATTTGTGTTGTATGCGGGAGTGGAGTTCAGCTTATGATCCACAATATGTTCCATGGTCCATCCTTGAGGGATATCAGAAAATGGGAGGTCTTCTTTACACTCAAGGCTCAAAATTAGCCTTTTTTTATGCTTCCATATTATTTGGCCCTACAATGTTAGTATTCAGTGCAAAATCTCATTTTCTAACTCTTTGTGACTTCCATGGGCTTCTTTTATAACTTCTTCATCTACAACTTCTTCATCCATTTCACTAATTTGCATAGTGCAACACTATGCACTCTCCATCATCCATTTAAATAATGCATTATCATCTTCTTGAGGTAAAGAAGGCATTACCTGAGTGTCCATTGTATACCCAGTAGCCTTTCCAATGTCTGATCCTTCTTATAGATGTATCTTTTTTTTTTTTATTAGTGCTTTTGCTTGCCTTATCCAAGTCCTTCCAAAGAGAAGAGGGTAAGAAGACTCATGTGGTAGTGAAATAACAACAAAGTATAAAACAAAGTGGCAACCTTACACTATCATAAGTACCTTTTCAACAATGCCAAGTGGTGCAACCTGGTGTTGACTTGCAAATGTAACTATGAAGGGTGCTTCCTTGGTGGGATTTAGTTTTAGTCTCTTTATTGTGGAATCTGGACTCAAATTGATGTGAAAGCCTCGATTTATTATAACACCTTTAAGAGCTTCCTCTCTTATAAAAACAAATAACCTTGAGCTTTGGTAGTCTGCCAAGGGTGCAAGGGGAAATTCAACCACAAAACCATCTATGCTAGGAGGTGGACTCATGTAGGTAGACTTTATAATCTTCGCAGATCACTTCTCACCTTTGCATCCATTTGAATAAGCTGGAATGATAAATTCCTTTCAAGACTTCCTCAATGTTAACCTCTTTATTATTTTCATAAGGGGAATTGGTTGCTTCTTAGGTGTTCTCATGGTTCCATAAGCTTCTTAGATCACCACACCCTCTTCAAAATTCACCCTCTTGCATTCTTCTCTTTCCTTGATTGCCTACTGCTCGTTTGCATGTGTTGCAACTGCTTGCCTAGCCCTATTCATCATAGGCATAGTGAATGATGAAACAACATATGACTGTGGGGCCATACTTTCTTCCTTTGGAGATACTAAAATCATATGGATCAGAGCATGACGGTTTCTTGGGCAATCCCTGGTATAGTGATCATTAGCCTTGGGACAATGCTGGTACGGAGGTGCACCCTTTGGTGCCACTATTATTGCACGTTGTATGCAAAATCTACCATTGTATGTCTTGCATGATCTACAACTCTTCTAACTCGCGATGAAGTTGAGCCACTTCATCATCATTATGGCGTGGTGGTGGTGGCATGACCTTCTCTTCTTGATGACTTTTCTCCATTGTTAAAGCATCCGACTCCTTCCTTAGTTGCTCGATAGCATCTAAGTTTGATGCAAGTTTGGTTCTACATCCCCTTCAAAATGTAGCCTAGCTTCCTCAATGCATGATGCAATTGCAAAAAAATCATTAAGTGTTACATCCAATCTAAGAGACTCTCAATGCTTCTATTGAGAGGACCTCTGAAGAGCCTTCTCTATTGCATTTTTTACCACGAAATTGCCTAGAGCATGTGGCAGATGAGAAATGAGTGTGGTAGTCCTAGTGTGAAGCTCTTCAAAGGATTCACTTGTTCTCAGCTTTAGGTTCTCCAACTGATCTAAATCTCTATCTAGGAGCAAGGTCAGAATGTCTATGAGAATGCAATCTTCAATGCCTCCTACATTGCGAAGTGGACGTCTGCATATTGACTATACCATTTCTAGAGGAGGTACAAGGGTCCCACTTTGCCAAGTGCGAAGCTGTAAGTGAGCCCACATGCTCACACTTCCAATACTTTGTCTACTCATGGGAGGCTCTCCTTAGGGAAGTATACTCTATAACATTTCTGTGTGCAGGTACATTCTCTAACAATAAGGAAGCTAGCACAATAGAGGTTGTACTGTCATGGAGAAAGCAACAATGACAAGTACAAATGAGCAAGAAAACCCAACTCTTAGCTTAGAAAATGATTAGAGAGGGCCAGGAATGCTCCAAAAGAATAATGTAGTGGGCTAGCATGCAATTCTAGAAACTAAAGAGAAGTAGTACAAGAGTGCTAACCGATGCAATGAATACAACAAAGTTAAAGACTTTCTCCAAAAGAAATACTATTGAATCACACCAAATGACTAGATCCAAGCCACTCAGTCACACAATACTAGAAACGGGGGGTGAAGCAATGCCCCCCATTGAAAAAAAGAGAGTCTTGTTGCTTATGCGATGCTTACTCCATAGAGTGTTGCATAAACGATGAGATTATTTTTATTTAAAAAAAAGGAACGACCATCGCATAAGCGATGCATTAGCATGACTTATGTGATGCTATTGTGTACCTTTGCAAATAGCATCACTAAGCAGCGATGTTATAGGCAATGTTCGCACACTAGTTGTGATGCTTTAGCGTTGCATAAGCAATGCTTTGGAATGTAAAAAAAATTTGATTTCTCTCGGCATATTAATGCCTCTCCATAACTCTTGGAGATCGTCAATGAGAGGAGCAAGATATATATTCATATCTTTAACGAGTCTTTTTCTTGGGATAAAAAGTGAAAGCATTAAATGTTCCTTTTTAATGCTAAGATATCGCAAAAAGAATGTAATTTATGACTGCAACTAGCCATGTTGACCATTTACTAGATTTCATGGAGAATGGATTAACCCCATCTTATGCAACTCCTAACTTTAGATTCTCAAGGTTTTGTGCAAAATCAGGCCATGTAGAATCAATATGCTAAAAAGCAACACTATCTATTGGAATTCTGATTATTCCATCAGTACTTTTATGGTCATGGCCCCATGTCAAAGCTTTGATAATTCAAGGCTTTGAAACATGTCTAACATGTGGAGCCAATGGAAAATGTCCCAATACTATTTTTGGGATTTACCTTCTTCATCCTGATATCGAGGAGATTGACATTTTAGACATGTGAAAGAATCTGCATATTCACCTCTATATAAAATACAATCGTTAGGACATGCATATATACATTGAAAATCTATACCAAGATTGTTGAGTATCTTCTTCATTTCATCATGTGAGGTAGGAAGAATATTTTGACTTGGTAAAAATGTTTCAGATAATAACCTGTAAGTTCATAAAAAAAAGACATATTAATAGAAATAAATAACTAAATATACATACACACACACACACACACACACACACACACATATATATATATATATATATATATATATATATATATATATATATATATATATATATATATATATATATATATATATATATATATATATATATATATATATATATATATATATATATGTGTGTGTGTGTGTGTGTGTGTGTGTGTATATATGCATATGTGTATGTATATGTGTATGCTTATGTGTATGTGTATGTGGATGTGTATACGTATGCATATGTGTATATGTATTTATGTATGTGTATGCGTATGTGTATGTGTATGCATATATGTATGTATGTGTATGTATGTATATATAGGTATGTATGTATGTATGTACGTGTATGTATGTATGAATGTGTATGTATGTATGTATGTGTATGTATGTATGTGCATGTATGCATGTGTAGCTGTGTATATTTGATTTCGTTTTTAATTTTCTTTTTGTTTATTGTGGTTTGCAGACTTTCATATAGATATCTAGACCACTGAATCGTTTGACTGTCTCCCATTTTATAGTCAATCAATTACCCTGCCTTGTTAACTATGACGTATATATTTGTTTACAAATATAAAGTATCAGTTAGCTATGGAGGTATTAGCTAGTTCCGAAAATAGGAGAAGCAAATCTATCTAGAAGATTTTGAAAGATGCATGAATATTTTTAAAGGATGGGCAGATAGAAAGCATCCATTCAATGCAAGTTCTTGTTCTTACCTCAAATAAGGTAAGAACAAGAACCTGCATCTAATGGACGCTTTCTTTCAGCCCATCCTTTAAAATTATTCTTCCATCACTCAAAATATTCGAGATAGATTTGCTTCTCCCATTTTCCACACGACCTAATACCTCCATAGCTAACTGATACTTAATATTTGTATTCAAAGTTCATAAAAGATTTAGCAATGTAGTTATTAGATCAACTAGAATAGGAGAAGTAGATGTTTCAGGAAGATTCTAAAGGTTGGGCAGACAATTCCAAAGGCCAAATGGATAAAATATCTTGATTCAATATAGGTATGTATAAATTGACCTTACTCTCATAACATGTGTATGTTTGTATATGTGTGTGTATGTTTATATGTATGTATACATTCATGTATATATATATATATGTGTATGTCTATGTATGTATGTATGTATATGTATATGTATATGTATATATATATATATATATATATATATATATATATATATATATATATATATATATATGTGTGTGTGTGTGTGTGTGTGTGTGTATGCATGTATATATATATAAATAGATACGAAATTAAAAATTATACCTTAATAGTGCCGAAAGAGATACATTACTCCTTAAAAAACGATTTTGAAGATTGAGAATAAATAAGATTGCACTTAGTCGTGTCAAACGACTTCCTTCATATACATGCTTTAGACATTCCTCTCAAAGATATTTCTCATTTTTAGAAATATCAATGCTCTCATTATCATTTTCATACCAATCCTCAATAAAATCTGCAATGCCATCATCTTCATCATTGTCGCACATATTGTACTTTATCTTCTTTTGAATATAGGTCTTTCAACCTTGCATATTCCACATGATCACTTTTGTGTAGCCTCCTCATTGAAGCTTCTGGTAAATGAGGTCTTACTAGCAATTGTGAATGGTGTGGTGGAATATCATCAACATCATATGTTGGAATCTACACACATGAATAAATCTCTCTCCTAACTTCCATTCTCTCTCTCTCTTTGTCTCTCTCTCTCTCTGTCTCTCTCTCTCTCCTAACTTCCGTTCTCTCTCTCTCTCTCTATCTCTCTCTCTCTCTCTCTCTCTCTCTCTCTCTCTCTCTCTCTCTCTCTCTCTCTCTCTCTCTCTCTCTCTTTGCGGTGCTATCGTGCATAACGTCTATTGGGGGAAAGAGTTCTTTTCCTCTCTCTCTCTCTCTCTCTCTCTCTCTCTCTCTCTCTTTGTGGCGCTATCGCACGTAGTGTCTACAGGGGGAGAGTTCGTTTCCTCTCTCTCTCTCTCTGATAACACCATCTCTACGTAGCTATCACATGTTGACATCCAAAAAGTGAGGGGTTCTTGTCAGAGCACGGTGCTACCTTTTCTCCCTCTAACCATAGCCATTGAGCTATGCGCATCTGTGAGACCTGCTAAGATTGTTGTCAATAACTAAATCCCTCTCTTTCTCTCACTCTCACGCGATTAATCTCTATGTGTGACGAGCTCCTGGGTCGACAGAAGCTCTCCAGCCTTCTCACTCAGTTCTTTGCGTGTAATTAGGCCGCTGCTAGTCCTTTTCACTCTATCTCTCTCCTCCAAGCTCAACATTCTATGCAACTTCAGACCGTTGCCAGAGGACTCACCATAGTGATAACTATCCTTTTTGCTCTCCCTGAATGTCTGCGTACGTAAATAGAAGCTCTCTAGCTCCTGGCTGACAAAAGATCTCCAGCCTTCTCATTTAGATTCTCTCTCTACATGTGTGATCTAGCAAGAGGAGCTTTCATCATCAATACTCTCTCTATAAGCACATACCACAACAGTAGGGAAAAGGAATAAAATGACAAGAGAAAAGTAAACGGAAAGAGGCAAAGTACCTGCAAAACATTAGAGATACTCTAAAGAAAACATATATATTTATAGTCACAGAGAGTCTTATGCCTATCACTCTTTTTGATCCTGCTTTAATTTCTCATTCACACTTTTACCCACATATTCCCACCACTTTTTTATTTCTACTTTAACTCCTTTAACCACACAACTTACTCATATCACTCTTTCATCTACTTTCCACACATACCTCTCATTTAAAATTTGACTTTAACCTCCTTTAATTGCATCATCCACTCAAACCACACTTTAAATTACTTTAATTCCACATCTTTTATGAACCATTCTTTAAATACACACTCCTACACACCATTCATTATTTATCCATATTATTTATCTTTTTAAATCAATTATCCTACATTTCCTAATTAAATAATTCAGTTAATTCAAGCTTACTTTAAGGTTTTAATAATTAAATACCTTAGTGTTTATATCTACACACATAATTAAATTAACTAATTAAACCATAATTTAATTTATAATAAATAAATATCTAATCTATAGATTAATTTAATTAAATATCAAATGTCTCACTCTTAAAACTAATGCTAATATTCATTCCCACTCATCATAAACAATCTAAAACCCTTGGAAACCCCTTTGAAACTCATTAGAAACCTAGTTTGATACTAGCATTAACCCCTTTAACCAATATTTAAATGGCTCAAACACACATTAAATGAACAATTTAGGGTAAATCCTAATGTAAGCACATGTAACTTCTTCAATTTATACCAAACATTTGAGATTAGTACCCAACAAAATATTTGATCAATAGTGCAATAGAGGGGTTAGAGTTAACCAATAAACATGTTTTAATTTTCCTGAATGTCAACTGGAAGGTGAAAATCTTTCTGACATCCGCCCCCACCAAACCTGCACATCGTCCCGATGGGCCAACTTGCATATTGAGGAAAGCAACATTTTGATGATCATTCTGAAATTAAACCATATAACAACATCAATTCTTTTATAAATATGTGTTATCTTATCAAAGTTTTCAATCTTTCATGCAACATGCACATAAATTTTATTTAAATTCAATCTGGTAATGAAAACATATTAAATTATAAAGCTAAACTATTAACCAGTTCAGTCAACAAAACATTAGTCTAAATTTCATCCATTTTTAAACTTTGCAAAGATTAGTATGAAACATAATACATTTTCATTCACTCAAATGCAGGTTTCTACATATACATGCATTTACATATGAGCAATCAAACATGTCAAAGAAATCTACTAAATCTACTCATACTGACATCCGCCTTGTTTGCCCAATTTTATTCTCTAGATGTGTTTTCCACAACTAGCCTTCTTCATCTTTTTGGCTTCATACAGGTATGATGTAAATCTTCATGTACATAATAAGTGTAAATACCTTTTTGGGATGAAAGAAGGTATAACTTCCATGCATCAAAGTCTTTTTCTTTTCTATTTTTCTATTTTCTTTTTACATTCGTAACTTTTTTGTTTTGAAGGGAAAAGGCTTAACCGCTTAATCCGAGCTAAGGATCTAGATGCATGTATAAGAAAGACCTAGGATCTCACAGTCAAGGATCATGCATCTATATGCTCCTACATATATACAATTACTTCGATTATCTGAAGTGAACTACAAATCCTTCTATCCATCACAAATCCCACTCAATCTATAAATTTTGAAATATAAATCATGCTTGTTTTCCTAGTATGGCTAAATAGATCCCTTTCATAATTTAATAAGAATCATCCCAGATTTTATAATTAAATTTAATATGAATGCAAATGACATAAATCAAAATATAAAATCTTTTAAAACATAAATAAATACAACCTAAAATTAACTGCTTCTTCAATCTTCTTCATAAATTCATCATAAACCTATAATGTGATCTTCAAAGTCCTGCTAAAACAAAACATCAACAACTAGACATACAAAATTACTTAATTTCATGACCAAATATTCTTCTTCTTTCCTGCAAAAGAAACTTCATTAAAGAAATTCATCCATACATAAATTATTCATTCTCTTCATCATATATTACTTCATAAGTTTCGTTATTCCTTTGTTTAAAAAATTTAATTCTTTTGCCTGTAATTAAGTTCTTAAGAGGTGTACCATCTAGTTTGCGTAAGGCATACGTTCCATTATCATAAACTTTGATCACCACATAAGGTCCAAACCAACACCTTTTTTATTTCCTACGAGCATTATACTGTGAATCGAATGTAGTATCGTAAATTAAAACCCAATCATTAATTTGTATTGGCTTTGGCCTTAACCTATGTGACTTATCTAAATATTTCTTGTACTTAAGTTGAGAATCTTTTAATTTAACTATAGATTCTTCTAATCTTTCATTCTCTTGCTCAAGTTGTTGAATTCTTAGAGCTAATAAATCTTCAGTAGACAGATTATCTTCCCATGGAAGAGTAGCCCAAATAAGGATTTGAGTATGCACAGGAAAAATAGGTTTGTGGTAGTACATTAACTCTATCGGCATATACCTCGTCGTTCTGGTGCAGGTCATTCTATGAGCCCATAATGCAAATGGAAGAAATTTTGGCCAATTCTTAAGTTCTCCATTGCAAGCTTTAGAAATTGCCTTAATAATAGGAGAATGCCCTCTTTCTATCTTCCCGTTAGCTTCATCGTTATAAGCAGTGGTAAGAGCTAAACAAATCCCATGCCTAGCAAAGAAATCTTTAGCCTCTTGTGCATCTAATTCCTATCAGCCACTACCTTTTCTACATAACCAAATCGTGAGATTACATCTTCAAGAAGAAATTTACATACATTAAAAGTTGTTTTTAGATCTTAGGGCTCGGCCTTCAACATGGTTAGTAAGATCTTCTCGTGCAAGAACTATATATCTCATTTTATCTATACCTTTGGGCATGGTCACTAAGTCAACTACCGACTTATAATGTATGCATGGTGGATAGGTAGGATGCAATGAATCCCTATGCTTAACTGATGAATGAATTTGACATACATCACAAGAATTCACATAATTCTTTACATTAACATAGATGCCTGGCCACCAATAACCCTCTAATCTTCTCATAAGTGGCCACAAATCCCTTATGTACAGCCTGATGGGGGAAGTATCTCAACCCCTAAGCAACGATGAAGCGCGAATGACCTCCACAGGTATCCTTCTTTGACCTCTGCACACCAAAAATGCTCTTACTCAGAGCTTATGCAGAGAACTCCAGTGAGCTTTTGTAGACCTGTAGTAGACACCAAGGGCTTTCCAACAAAACAAATTTCACTTGAAATGGATGCTTACACAAAGAGAAACAATGTCTACAACATGAGCTAGTTGAATGCTCACAACTGCTAGTCAAGCAGAGACCTCACTTCACTCCAGCAAACTTTTCTCAGAGATTATACAGAGAATGAATCTCAAACTTATGTCAACTTTAGAGGACTCTAATAACTACCCAATGACACCAAAATCATAGCAAATGGATACATAGAGAAGGAGAACCAGCCCTTACAACAGAGAGCAAAATATTTCCAACAGAGCCTACACAAAGAGAGAGATATCAATCACACAACTTCACTAAAATGAATGTTGCTCCCAGCTTACTCAGAGAATGCTCCAGAGAATTGGTAAGCAAAAAATAGACTCTTATAGCTATCCAATGAGACAAGAATTACATCAAATGGATACCATATGAGGGAGAACCAATGCTAACAACTCAGGGGTAGAGAGTTGCAACACTGCCTGCGCACACACATAGATATGCCTACTAAAAGAAAACAAACAAGCAAGCAAGGGGGTTGCTTAAGCAAGGGGCTTGCTTATCACAACTCCAGCACTTAGTGCTCACTTTACATGAGCTAAAACTCCAAGAAGATGGCCCAAAAGAAGTCGGGATACATGCTCCTTTTATAGTGAGAGGTGTGCCCCTAAAATCTAGGAACTACCTTTCCAAATCAGCCTCCTAACTTGGAGGAATTAGTTGAGATGACTTGGGGAGTGGTTGAGTGACTTTTCTTGATGGAATCTCGTGGCTTTTGGCTTCCTTTGATTGCTCCACATGTCCATAAAAGATTCCCCACGAATTTTTTAGCTTGAAGCTTGACTTTTAACACTCCCCCTCAAGCTTCAATTCTTCATCCTCATCCAAGCTCCTTCATGTTGATGCATTGCTTGAATTTTGAAATCTTCATCCCATCCAAAGCTTTTGTAAACATGTCCGCAACTTGGTCCTTAGTACCAATATGATGTACTGAAACTTCCTTGGATATCACCTTTTCCCTTATGAAGTGATAGTGCACTTCAATATGCTTGGTTCTAGCATGATAGACAGGGTTCGATGCTAGATGAATGCTACTCATGTTGTCACAAAAAATTGGATATGTGTCAACCTGCAAATTAAGCTCCATAAATAACTTCTTAATCCACATTAGCTCACATGTGACTTGAGCCAAAGCTCTATACTCAGCCTCGGTGGAAGATAATGCCACCGTGGGTTGCTTCTTTGAAATCCATGAGATGATCTTGCTACCTAGCATGACTAGGTAACCACTTGTACTCCTTCTATCTTCCTTCGAACCGGCCCAATCGGCATCGGAATAAGCTTTGACCTGCATATCATCATCAAATGAGTAGAACAATCCTTCATTTATAGTGGTTTTGAGATATCGCAACATTCTTCTTGCAGCTTGCAAGTGTGTAGTCCTTGGACTATGCATAAATTGTGATAACACTCCAACTCCATATGCTATGTCAGGCCTGGTTATTGTGGCATAATTGAAAGAGCCTACAATAGATCGATACAAAGTTACATCCTCTAATGGCTCTCCATCAATGGAGCTTAGCTTTACATTAACTTCCATGGGATTTGAAATAGGCTTGCAATGTAGCATCCCAAACCTCTCAAGTAGGTCTAGAATATACTTCCTTTGTATGAGCATAATACCTTCTTCTTTGTATACAACTTCAATGCCAAGAAAATACCTAAGATCTCCAAGATCAGAGATCCTAAACTCCTTTCCAAGCTTTGCCTTGATCTCCTCAATGCCCTTTGTATCATTACCTGTAATGATAAGATCATCTACATACACACACATGTAGACCACAAGTTCTCCTCTTTGTTTGATGAAGAGAGATGGATCCGCCTTGCATTGATTGTAACCACATTTGATCAAATAGTCCACCAATCTTTGGTTCCAAGCCCTTGGAGCTTGCTTTAGGCCATAAAGTGCCTTCTTCAACCTACAAACATGATGTGGAAACTCTTTATGAACAAAACCTAGTGGTTGCTCCATGTATACCTCTTCTTCCAAGTCTCCATTGAGAAAGGCATTCTTGATATCCAATTGGAAGAGCTTCCATCCTTTGCTAGCAGCCATTGCAATGAGTGTCCTAATGGTGCTCATCTTTGCCACGGGGCTGAATGTCTCTTCAAAGTCCACTCCATAGGTTTGTGCAAAACCCTTAGCCACCAATCTTGCTTTGAACCTAGAAATAGATCCATCTGAATTCCTCTTTACTTTATACACCCACTTATTACCTATTACCTTCATGTTCTCCTTCTTGGGCACTAGAGTCCATGTTTGATTTTCCTCAAGTGCGTCGATCTCTTCTTGCATTGCCTCTTTCCATTCGGTGTACCTGCTTGCATCTTCATAGCAATCGGGCTCATGATCTTCTACTACTTTGTT
The DNA here is from genome assembly GCA_020310875.1 of Ceratopteris richardii. Taxonomy (NCBI): domain Eukaryota; kingdom Viridiplantae; phylum Streptophyta; class Polypodiopsida; order Polypodiales; family Pteridaceae; genus Ceratopteris; species Ceratopteris richardii. The sequence continues at coordinate 19,170,689 of CM035435.1, read as the reverse complement.
CATATATGCATAATGTGTTGCCATGTATGAATCATAAGTAAACCTTTGAGTTGGATACTTAACTCTAGAAGACTTCCTTTCTTCACCTTTTGGAGGAATAAACCTCCTTTGCCTTGGGAACTTGATCTCTTTCTTTGACGTGGCTTCTTTCTCCATCATGTGTCCTTCATCATCTTCAACTTCATTACCTTCTTCATCCAACTCCACCAATGTTGCTTTGCCTTTGTTGATTGATTGTGCTTCATAGCTTGATGAAGGTCTCCCCCTCCATGGTGAGTTCATGCTTGAACTATCTTCATTGATGGAACACCTTGGGCCGCTTAGCTCTAGGTCGATTTGTTCTTCATCATGTCCATGCTTTTCTTCTTCATAGTCCTGCATACAATCATACTTCTTATACCAAGGGAGTAGCTCATCAAATGCTACATCCCTTGATATCCTCAAGTCCTTTGTATTTGGGTTGAAGCACCTGTAACCTTTATGATCATTTGAATATCCTAGAAACACACACTTTTCTGCCTTTGGTTGTAGCTTGTGCCTCAATTCACTTGGCACATGTACATAACAAGTACATCCAAATATCTTCAAGTGGGAAAGATCAGGTTTCTTACCATAATAGGCTTGATATGGTGTCAAGCCATGGATCCCTGAGGTAGGAGCCCTATTCATTAGATACACGGCGGTATTTGCTGCATCACTCCAAAACATGTTAGGTACATTCATCTCATTAAGCATTGCTCTAGCGATCTCGGCAATGTATCTATTCTTTCTCTCTGCTACTCCATTTTGTTGGGGTGTGTACCTGCATGTTACTTGCCTCTTGATGCCTTGATCCATTAAAAAATCAGAAAACTCATTTGAGAAATATTCTCCCCCTCCATCGGACCTTAGCTTCTTGATATATGTACCTGTTTCCTTCTCTACCATTGCCTTGAATGCTTTGAAACATGTAAACACATCTGATTTGTTTTTTATGAAATAAACCCAAACCATCCTTGTGCAATCATCTATAAAAGTGACAAAGTACTTGTTACCTCCAATGGATTGCTCTTTCGTTGGCCCCCACACATCTGTATGTATCAACTCCAATGGATGTTGGCTTATGTAGCCACTCTTCTTGAATGGAAGTCTCGCTTGCTTCCCTAGTTGACAAGATTCACATAAATGCTTCATACCTTGTCCTTGGAAGTTGGGAAGACCTTCAACCAGCCTCTTGAATTGCATTTCCTTCATTCTTTGTATGTTGATGTGACCTATCCTCTTGTGCCACAAGTCCAACTCCGAAATCCTCTTGTTTCCATATGTGAAGTAGACATGTTGAGTAGAATGAGAATTTACCTCCAAAGTGAAGAGTCTCCCTTGCTTCTTTCCTCTTGCTATGACCTTGTAACCTTGCTTAGGGTTCTCCACAAAGCATCCACCTTTGTTGAACCTTACTTGATAGCCTCTTTCAACCATTTGCCCAACGGACACCAAGTTCTTTGTGATGGTAGGTACATGCAAGACATCCTTGAGACATCTTCCTTCCTCCTTGTCATCCAAAGCTACATCTCCAACAAGGGAGATCTCATGGGCTGTATCATCACCTGTTTCTACATGTCCTTTACCTTTGGGAACATGTAGATTAGTAAACCAAGAAGCATTGCAACTCATATGGTTGCTACATCCACTATCAATATACCAAGTGTTATCTACTTTGCTTGAATTCCCATTCATGTGCATCATCAAGAGATTGTCATTTTCTGAACTTGTAGAAGCATAATTACCTTGGCCTTTGTATGAAGAACCTTGATTATAGTTCCTTTGGTTTCCTCCTTGGTAGCAATCTCTAGCATAGTGGCCAAACTTGCCACATATGTAACATCCTTCGCCATCTTGATTCCTGTTTTGTTGATGTCGTCCTCCTCTTCCTCTTGATCTTCCTCTCCCTCTTTGTGATGAGGTGCCTTGGTCATGTCCTTGATTTCTTGAGTGGCCTTGCCTTCCTCCAAACCTTCCTTTGCCCCTTCCTTGTCCTTGTCTTCCTTTGCCCCTTTGATTACCTGCATAGAAAACTTGTGCATCTTTGCTTTTAGTTGAACTTCCACCTATGTTCATTTCTTCGGTGACCATGAGAGCAACCAATTGCTCAAAATCGGGAAGATTATCCCTTACATAAACTGAAGTGGTAAAGGGTTTCCACTTCTCATCATCTCTCAAACCATTGAGAGTATAAGCCACAAGATCGTCATCGTCTACGTGGCTTCCAATGGATCCCAATGCATCTGATAACTCCTTGACCTTAAGTATGTAGTCATTTATGCTACTCCCTGAGCTCTTCCTAAGGTTGTTGAGCTCATTCTTGAGTTGGATCTTCCTTGCTTTGGTGCTTGTTGAATAAAGCCTTTCAAGTGTCTCCCATACCTTCATGCTTGAATCCAGGTCTTGGATATGGCCGATCATGCTATTGCTAATGTGTTGGGAAAGAATAAAGATAACCCTCTTGTCTCTTTCATTCCATTCCCTAAAGGCCCTTCTCTGGTCATTGGTTGGATTCTCATCCAACCTAGGTCTTGGTTCACTTCCACTAATCAACCCCCAAAGGCCCTTGCCCATAAGATAGTTGGAGACCCTAAATCTCCATGGTTGATAGTTACCTTTGTCTAGCTTTTCAATTTGAGTGTTGAAGTCTCCCATATCTAGTCTTTGATACTTGACCTAGCCCTTGGCTAATGCTCCAATGTGTGTAAAATGAAAATGAGGCTCTGAGGTTACCTCAATCCAAAGCTTTCCTTAGATGGACACCTTGTGCTCTTGCAAATTTGAGTAGAATAGCTCCCCCTTGATGTGAGCTACCTCCAAGAAGCTTTTGTTGATGCAACTCTTCAACCACCAACTCCAAGAGGTCTTCTTGCTTGTATGTGATACCTCCAAGATGCCCAAATGCTCTGATACCACTGATGGGGGAAGTATCTCAACCCCTAAGCAACGATGAAGCGCGAATGACCTCCACAGGTATCCTTCTTTGACCTCTGCACACCAAAAATGCTCTTACTCAGAGCTTATGCAGAGAACTCCAGTGAGCTTTTGTAGACCTGTAGTAGACACCAAGGGCTTTCCAACAAAACAAATTTCACTTGAAATGGATGCTTACACAAAGAGAAACAATGTCTACAACATGAGCTAGTTGAATGCTCACAACTGCTAGTCAAGCAGAGACCTCACTTCACTCCAGCAAACTTTTCTCAGAGATTATACAGAGAATGAATCTCAAACTTATGTCAACTTTAGAGGACTCTAATAACTACCCAATGACACCAAAATCATAGCAAATGGATACATAGAGAAGGAGAACCAGCCCTTACAACAGAGAGCAAAATATTTCCAACAGAGCCTACACAAAGAGAGAGATATCAATCACACAACTTCACTAAAATGAATGTTGCTCCCAGCTTACTCAGAGAATGCTCCAGAGAATTGGTAAGCAAAAAATAGACTCTTATAGCTATCCAATGAGACAAGAATTACATCAAATGGATACCATATGAGGGAGAACCAATGCTAACAACTCAGGGGTAGAGAGTTGCAACACTGCCTGCGCACACACATAGATATGCCTACTAAAAGAAAACAAACAAGCAAGCAAGGGGGTTGCTTAAGCAAGGGGCTTGCTTATCACAACTCCAGCACTTAGTGCTCACTTTACATGAGCTAAAACTCCAAGAAGATGGCCCAAAAGAAGTCGGGATACATGCTCCTTTTATAGTGAGAGGTGTGCCCCTAAAATCTAGGAACTACCTTTCCAAATCAGCCTCCTAACTTGGAGGAATTAGTTGAGATGACTTGGGGAGTGGTTGAGTGACTTTTCTTGATGGAATCTCGTGGCTTTTGGCTTCCTTTGATTGCTCCACATGTCCATAAAAGATTCCCCACGAATTTTTTAGCTTGAAGCTTGACTTTTAACACAGCCCATAAAGTATCATGCATGTTTTTCATGACTTGCATTTGAAGATGCCTAGATCCTAGTACTCTTTGTGGAAATTTAATCTTTCCCCTTGAATGTCTCCAAATTAGTCTATCTTTTAAGAAAAAATTGAAAGCTCTTTTTCTAATATTCCTAAATCTATTTGAAGACCATGTAGGTGATCTACTCAAAGTACTAAGATACCTCCCAATGTCTTTCCACTCTCCTTCATATTCATCAATATTAAATTGTTCATATACATATGCTTCAGAATCATAATTAATTACATTCGTATCTAATTCTACTTCTTCATCTTCATCATACATAGCTCTAGAAAGCATATCAGCAACAAAATTAGATTTTCCTGCAATATGAATTAAAACCGGATTTATAAATTTAATGTAAGATATCCATCGAAGCATAGCAATATCAGGTGAAGAACAATTTGTGATCATTCCTATCAGTGGTAAACAATCTGTCTCTACAATTACATTTGCACATATAAAATATTCTTTATCAGACTTTAATGCAATAACTAAACCCCAGATTTCTCGTTTAATTTGTGGATAGTTTCTTTGCGTATCATGTAAAATCTTAGCTCCAAATCTCACAGGATACCTTTTTCCCTCTTCGTGGTCTTGACCAATAACCCATCCTATGCCTATGGGACTTGTATCAAGAGTCAAAATAATAGGCTTTTGATCATAATAATCTACACGTTTTAAAACATGAGCATCAAGAAGTAAATTCTTTAGTGTCCTCATAGCTTTTGAGTGCTCTTCAGTCCAAAGAAATTTTCGATTCTTTCTTAGCAATGCATAAAGACAATTAGCAACATGTGCGTAGTGTGGGATCCAAATGGAATAAAGCACACAAGCACCAAGAAATCGTCTCACCTCACTAATATTTCTACATGTCTCAGAAATCTTGTTTATGGCATCAAGCTTAGGTGGATATGGCCTCCGACCATAATGTCCACATAAATGACCAACTATGAGTACCTCATTAACACCAAAAATAGACTTCTCAATAGAGAAAGTAGGACCAACCTCTTCAAATCTCTTGAAAATCCTTTCACAGTCAGAGATATGGTCTACAACAAATTTCCTACAGCTAGAAGAATCTAAAGTTTCATCTTTTGCATTCTCAACACGTCCTTTCATAGGAATATCATCTATAAATGGCATGGCTATATTAGGAATGAAGTCATGTAATACAGAATTCATGGCGTTCATCATATGTGCTACTGAATTAGTAGCTCCTTGCGGCAAAGTGCACATGCAAACTAAACCTAAGGGAGTTTTCATGGTCGTAATATAGCAATCTGAAATTGATCATAGCCAAAATATAAGTCTCCCATTGAGTAAATGGCATGACCAGCAAATGCTTCAGCGAATTCTCCTACAATGGGGCCAGTACCTACATTCCTAATAGTAACCTTATTCATGGGTTGTAAATCTTGTATGAATCGTAATTTTCCATTTTTCTTGGGAACAATAAACCACCTATTTGAGTAGGGTGCAGACGATGGCTCAAGAATCCACATATGAATCTTTTCCTTAAGAAGCCTCATTAACTCTGGTAAATGGGCTTTCAAAACAGGCATGGGACGAAGATTCCATGGAATGTGAGGCACCGTTAAGATAATCATTAGTGGAACAATTTGTGGGTCTACACAGCCTATCTCATGGGGATGTAATGAAAAAGCCTTTCCATGCTTTTTAATCACTCTTCGGAATAAGTCACGTTCAGTGGTGTCGGAATTTTTTCCACTTTCCAGTTGATGACCAGGAAAACATGTTTACTCGTTAACTCTAAACCCTCTATTACACTATTGATTAAACGTTTTGCTTGGAACGTATCTCTCTGTAAGTGTTTACAGGAATAAATTGATGGAGAAAACATATGCTTATATTAGGGTTTAACCTAATTGCATATTTAATGTGCTTTTATATTCATATACCCATGAATCATGGGTATAAACCTCTAGGTTTACATTAATTCATGTGTATTTCAGTTAGAATGTTAATTCTAGGGTTAAAAATTAGGGTTTGAATGGGTTAATGTATGGGTTTCAAGAGGATTTCTAAGGGTTTTTAGTGTGCTTAAAGGGTTAAAGCATTTGACATTTAATTAAATTAATCTATAAATTGAATATTTATTTATTAAAAATTAAATTATGATTTAATTAATTATTTTAATAATGTGTGTAAATATAAATAATAAGGTATTTAATTAATTAAACTTTTCAAGTAAGCTTAATTTAAATGAATAATTTAATTATGAAAAATTAGGCTAATTAAATTATGTTGATGTATGAAACACCACAAGAAATGAATTAATGTGACACTAGAACACCTCTATGGTCACCATTAACTCATTGCCACTCCAAACTTTGAGAAATGATAGTCTAAACTGAGAACTTTGCTTCTACAGAAATTCCTAGTCACTAAAATGACATACCTTCAGTATTTTGCTAATTTCTCTAAGCACAAAATTATTTCTCCAAGATCTTTTGGTGGATGAAAGTAGAAGAGTAGATATTTCCAAGAAGCTATATATGCAAGAAACGGATCTCTGGAACTCAAGATATAGCCTTCACAAGAAGACCCTGTATGACTTCCAAAAATGGAATTTTTGCTTGTTTTAGTAAAAAGTGCCTGTCTAAAAATGGAATTCGATGCCTAGCATCGGCTTGCAACGAGAATTCGATGCCGGGCATCGACTTGGGGTGTTCTTGGCCACTTTTCAGCAGGGATTCGATGCCAGGCATCGACTTCCTGCATAAAACCTAAAGCTTTTAGATACCAAAATAGTAGGTGATTTCATGCACACTTAGAATATGACTTACCAACTGGAATTCGATGCGAGGCATCGAGTTGCTCCAACAAATTCATAATTTGCAAACACTTCAGCACTCAATGAAAAAGATAAATGAAAAAATGACTTATCAGCAGAGATTCGATGCCAAGCACCGAGTTGCTTGGAAAAATTGATCTTCTGAATTCATCACACAGTAGACAAGCATGGAGATGATGGAGAGAGTCTCATACATAGAACTTTAGCTATTTCTTCTCATAGCTATGAAGTAATTAGAAGTTTTACAGATGCTTTCTCACTCAGAGAAGTCCGACTATACTTAGTCATACAAAATGAACTCCTTCTCACATTCTATCACTCTCTTCCACTTCTTCTCTCATCGTGTCAGTTGATACAAACTAACTTATATAGATTTTCTCATTCTCATGATTTTAAAAAACTTCTAGAACTAAAGTGAACTAACTTTACAAATATAATACACTTGTGAATTTGTCCCTTCACATAGGCATGTAGTTTTCTTCTAAAGCTTTAACCTTCAAATATATGTCCAATTAGTGATTGTTTCTCCAACAGCTCCCCCTCAATCACTAATTGACATTCTCTGTTTCTTCATATCATCTTCTTTCTTTTACTCCTGCCATGCTTTTGAATCTGCTGGTCTTCACACCATCCAAGCTCTTTGTCATTATGTAGAAATGTACTCCACTTCAATTTCTTTCTCCATTACCTTTTCTCTCAGGAAATGATAATGTATCTCTATATGTTTTGTTATTGCATGAAATACTGGATTTGCTGTAAGATAAAGTGAACTCATGTTATCTAGATGTATTGTAGGTATACCTTGATCAATGCCCAAGCTTTTGAACAATGTGTGCATCTAGATGACCTCCTTAGCTGCTTCCACAAGTGTTTTGTACTCAGCTTCAGTTGATGATAATGCTATTGTATGTTGTTTCTTTGAACACCAACTTACAAGCTTATCACCAATGTATATCATGTAGCCATGAGTTGATCTTTTGTCATCCTGGTTACCTGCCCAGTCTGAGTCACTATAGGCTCTCAACTTCAAATATGATGTAAAAGGATAATATAATCCTTCCTTTATAGTTCCTTTGATATATCTGAGAACTCTTTGACCTGCAATCCAATGTGGGTCCTTTGGACAATGCATGAATTGTGACAAAACTCCCACTGCATAACTAAGATCAGGTCTTGTTAGTGTAGCATAAATCAAAATACCCACAAGAGATTGATACTTCCTCATATCTTTGTATTCTGCACCATCATATTTACTGAGCTTGTGATTAACTTCAAGTGGAGTTGAAGCTTCTGTACAATTTTCCATATCAAACTTCTTCAATAGATTCAGAAGATATCTTTCTTGTGATACATATATGCCATGATTTGTATAAGTGACTTCCATTCCAAGAAAGTATGATAACTTTCCTAGATCACTGATCTTGAATTCTTTTTCAAGTAATCTCTTTACCTCCTTGATTCCTTCAGCTGAAGTACGTGTGATTATAATGTTATCTACATAAATACAAATGTAGATTATACCTTCCTCTGCTCTTTTGATGAGTAGACTTGGATCTGCTTTTGAACTTTGATATCCAAGTTCATTCAGATACTACACCAGTCTATAGTTCCATGCTCTTGGAGCTTGCTTCGTCTCAACCTGCAAACAAAATTTGGATACCTGGAATCTATAAACCCTTGAGGTTGTTCCATGTATACCTCATCTGATATGTATCCATTCAAGAATGCATTCTTTATAACCAATTGACTTAGGGTCCATCCTTTTGAAGCTGCAATAGCAATGATTGTCCTTATAGTTGACATCTTAGCTACAGGACTAAATATCATCATAATCTATGCCATAGGTTTGGGCATGGCCTTTCACCACCACTCTAGCTTTGTATCTGGCTATACTTCCATCTGCAAGCTTCTTCACTTTATAAACCCATTTATTTCCAATTACTTTCTTACCATTTGGTTCAGGAACAAGTTCCCATGTCTTGTTCTCCTCTAGTGCATTGAACTCTTCCTTCATTGCTTCTTCCCACTACTTCTTACCTTTAGCTTCATCATAGTTCTGAGGTTCTTCATCATCTTTGACCATATATGCATAGTTCTTCTGAGTTACGTAAGAAGTATCATAAGAATACCTTTCTGGTTGTCTTCTAGTCCTGCTTGACCTTCTTGGTTCACATTTTTCATAAGTGTCTAGATACACCTCTTCATCAAATATAGGAGCTTCTTCATTCCTTCTTGTTAATCCACTTCTGGATGTACTTGCTTGCAGATAGTCTTCATCTCTATTCACCTGCACAATTGATTTTCCTTTCTCACATCTTCTTACCTCTTCTTCAGATTCTTCAGCTGTATGACTTTGATCTGCATACCAACTTTTCTGTTCATCAAATGTAACATCTCTAAAAACAATAATTTTTTTGGTAAGAGGATTCCACAATCTGTAACCCATCTGCTTTTCATCATAACCAATGAACATATATTTTCTTGCCTTTGGTTCAAGTTTATGCCTAAGCTGCGATGTCACATAAGCATATGCAATTGATCCAAACACTCTACAATGATCTAGTGTTGGTTTCTTACCCCACCAAGCTTCATATGGAGTCATTCCATTGAGAGTTGCACATGGTAATCTATTGACAAGATATGTAGCATTATTTACAGCTTCAGCCCAAAGATAATTTGGACAATTCTTCTCCTTCAGCATAGCTCTAGCAAACTCAACCAAAGTCCTATTTCTCCTTTCTGCTACACCATTTTGTTGTGGTGTATACCTGCAGGTTATTTCTCTCTTAATGCCTGCATTCCAAAGATAATCATTGAACTCTTGGGAGAAGTATTCTCCCCCTCCATCAAAACTCAGTCTTTTAAGCTTTTGACCTGTGACTCTCTCTAAATATGCATGAAAATGCTTGAAGGCTCCAAACACTTCTGATCTTTCCTTCAAAACATAGAGAGTTATCCATCTTGTAGCATCATCAATAAAAAGAACATAGTACCTTGAGCCACTGATAGATCCTTCTTTTGTTGGTCCCCATACATCAATATGAATGCGCTCTAGTAATCCATCATGTTTGAATCCTTTCTTTTGAAATGGTAACCTATGTGCTTTTCCCATTTGACATGCTTCACATTTATAAACCATATGTTGAATTTGCACATTTCGTAATCCTAGTACAGACTGATTTTCAACCATAGCTTTAATTCCTCTTTCATTGAAATGACCTAATCTCTTATGCCAGAGATCAAGTTATGTAATCACGTCTTCACCATGTGTGAGCAAAGCTTGACCAATGTTCCCTTGCACTCTTAATGTAAAGAGTCTACCTTCTTTCTTACCACAAACAATCTGATTATATCCATTCTCTGGATCTTCAACAAATACTCCTTCATTTGTAAACCTGACTTGAAAACCTTTTTGAACTATCTGTCCCACACTAATCAAGTTTTTAGGTATTGTGGGAACATACAAAACATTGGTTAACAAATTTGCTCCACTCTTGCATTTCACTTTTCCAATTGAATGTACACTATGTCTTGTATTATCACCTGTTTGAACTGTATGACTAGAAAAGCCTTTTTCCAATTCTAACATCAATTCTATGTTTCCTAAAAAATGATTAGAACATCCAGAGTCAATGTAAAATACCTTCAGATCTTCTTTATCTGATGTGCTGATTGAGTTCATCATCAATGATGTATGACCTTCATTCTTTGTATCATTTGCATAGTTGTAGTAGGTGGTGTTGTAGGATTGATTATGTCCCCAACTTCTTCCTCCACCTCTACCATAGCCTCCTCTTTGACTTTGTCTACCTCTTTGAAAATTACTTTGATATCTTCCACCTCTTCCCATACTATTGTTATTCTGATTTTGATTTGATCCTTGTTGATTATGCCAACAGTCCTGAGACAAATGATTACTCAATCCACAGATCTAGCAAGCCTTCTTGATGTTATTTTGATTACCTCTTCCTCTTCCAAAACCTCTTGCTCTTCCTCTACCTGTGCCTCTACCTCTTGCAAAACAAACTTGAGAACTTGACTCTTCTTCATCCTTTGCTTTACCTTTATCTCCTTTCTTCTTGTTCTTCATGTACATTGCAGAACTTTGTCCTTTGTCTCCATCTCCTTTCAAGTCTTGCTCAAAAGTTAGCATCAAACCAAGCAATTGGTTCAAATATGGAACATAATGATTCAAAGAAAGTTTTGTTGACAAGACAAAAGGTTTCCACCTTTCATCTCCTCTCAATCCTGCAAGTAGTTGAGCAATCAATCTATGATCTTCAACATCTTCATCTATGGATCCAAGACTATCTGCTAGATCCTTCATCTTAGTGACATAATCACTGATACTTTGACTTGGCTTCTTCTTGAATGTTGTAAACTCTGACCATAGACTTGCTTTCCTTGCTTTGGTAGTACTTTGGAAATGATATTCCAATGCATTCCATATATCTTCAGATGATTCCAATCATGTGATGTGTGGTAGCAAATGATCAGAGATTGTATTGTAAATGTACGCTTTTGCACTTGCTACCTTCTTCTACCAATGCTTTAAAGCATCAAGTTCCTCTTTCTTTGGTCGGCTTTCATCTTCAAATACTGGCTTCTCTTCTTCACCTGTTACATATACCATGAGATCCTTACTCATAAGTAAGGCTTCCATTCTCATTACCCATGCGGGGTAATTATCTCTGTCGAGTTTGTCAATGGAGATATGATCTGTCATACTCCTTTCCTTTGCTACAACCTGTGAGCTTAAAGGATAAAGGATAATACCTTTAGGAGTTCTTTGTGTATGAGGATACTTTTGAAGTAACCTTTTGATGCCTTGTGTCTTCAAGTACTTCACCTTTCAAACTTTAATGGAAAACTTTCCAAAACTTCTCGTAACCTTTGTTGCCTTCTGCTCTTTAGGAACTTTATGCTCTGATACCACTTGTTGATGTATGAAACACCACAAGAAATGAATTAATGTGACACTAGAACACCTCTATGGTCACCATTAACTCATTGCCACTCCAAAATTTGAGAAATGATAGTCTAAACTGAGAACTTTGCTTCTATAGAAATTCCTAGTCACTAAAATGACATACCTTCAGTATATTGCTAATTTCTCTAAGCACAAAAATTATTTCTCCAAGATGTTTTGGTAGATGAAATTCAAAGAGTAGAGATTTCCAACAAGCTATCATATGTAAGAAACGGATCTCTAGAACTCAAGATATAGCCTTCACAAGATGACCCTGTATGACTTCCAAAAATGGAATTTTTGCCTGTTTTAGTAAAAAGCACTTATCTAAAAATGGAATTCGATGCCTAGCATTGACTTGCAACGAGAATTCCATGCCGGGCATCAATTTGGGGTGTTCTTGGCCACTTTTCAGCAGGGATTTGATGTTAGGCATCGACTTCCTGCATAAAACCTGAAGCTTTCAGATACCAAAACAATAGGTGATTTCATGCACACTTAGAATATGAATTATCAATTGGAATTCGATGCCAGGCATAGAGTTGCTCCAACAAATTCATAATTTGCAAACACTTCAGCACTGAATGAAAAAGATAAATGAAAATATGACTTATCAGCAGAGATTCCATGTCAGGCATCGAGTTGCTTGGAAAACTTGATCTTTTGAATTCATCACACAGTAGACAAGCATGGAGATGATGGAAAGAGTCTCATACACAGAACTTTAGCTATTTCTTCTCATAGCTATGAAAAACTCAGAAGTTTTACAGATGCTTTCTCACTCAAAGAAGCCCGACTATACTCAGTCATACAAAATGAACTCCTTCTCACATTCTATCACTCTCTTCCACTTCTTCTCTCATTGCGTGAGTTGATACAAACTAACTTATATAGATTTTCTCATTCTCATGATTTTAGAAAACTTCTAGAACTAAAGTGCACTAACTTTACAAATATAATACACTTGTGAATTTGTCCCTTCACATAGGCATGTGGTTTTCTTCTAAAGCCTTAACCTTCAAATTTATGTCCAATTAGTGATTGTTTCTCCAACAAATTAAAATGATAAATTAAGTGGATAAATAATTAGTGGTGTGTGTGAGTACATATTTAAAGAATGGTTCATAAAAGATGTTGAATTAAAGTGATTTAAGGAGTGGTCTGAATAGATCATGCAATTAAAGGAGGTTAAAGGGAAACTTTAAATGAAAGGTATATATGAAAAAGGATAAAAGAGCGGAGTAAGTGAGCTGTGTGAATAAAGCCAATTAAAAGTGTGGTGAAAATAAATGAGCAAAAAGTTTGGATGAGGAGTTAACGCAAGTTCAAAAAGGAGTGGTAAGCTCATGACTTCTGTGTGTGTGTGTGTATATATATATATATATATATATATATATATATATATATATATATATATATATATATATATATATATATATATATATATATATATATATATATATATATATATATATATATATATATATATATATATATATATATATGTGTGTGTGTGTGCTGTGCTCCAGTTTTTCCTAATGTTTCTTGCAGGTACTACTTTCTTTTTTATCTCTTCCTTCTCCTGATGTATGCATAGGAGAGAGTTCTATTTTTTTCCTTAGCTCTCGTGCACACAGGCAGAGAGAGAGGGGTAGTTGAGAGAAACAAGGCGAAAATATTGATTCAGAAGAGAGTTTATTTTCTGAAAAAGAGGCAACTATGTGTACAATTTTCAGTGTGACTTCGAGATGGCTGTCCATTAATTGAATCACTATACTGGTCGATGCTGAGATTATTAGCTCTGAAGGTTAATCCATATATACTGGACTAAGCCTAGCAATGAATGCCTAGTAGAGTCTGCTTGAGAAGGCTCCATGGCCTTCGCTTCAACATTTCTGCCTTTGTTTGCAAAGGTCAAGAAGGAATTCCAGACTAGTTTTTCTTGTGCTAATGAACATCCAAGCCAGTGTGTTCATAATCAGACATATTTAAGTGCTTCGAAACGTTCATTATCAAGAATAGTCCTCCATCTGCATTGGCGCAGACATCAGATATAGAGAGAGAGTGAGGGAATCAAAGTTCCGGTGATGTTTTGGTTACGCACAGAGAGGCATCATTGGTAGATCTGGCAGCTACTAGCACAATCTTTAACGTATGTTAGAGAGAAAGTGGTAAGGCTGGCGGATCTAATATCGACAGCGGCAGCTGGCGCTGTTGGCAAAGTTAAAGTTAGAGAGAGAGAATGATAGAGAGAGGTCTTATGTTCTATGTTGCCAGCAAGTCCAGAAGTTGAGAGGCATTGTGAGATATCCTTGTAGTGATGCATTGTTGTCTACTCCATTTCATGAGGAGTAATAAGTTTCCCTCTTTTTCAGAGTACATCTTCTTTATGTTGCTTGAGTCCTATTGTCTTTACTTTCACAAAATCCAGCCATGCCATGCAAGCATTTTTTTCTGATACAAGTATGAAAATATCCGTACCGTTATTGTTGTCCATGAGCTACTAAGCTTATTGGTTCTCATCAACAATAGCCACAACCAGTTTCAGGTTTTGCCACCGTAGCTAAAAGCTACAGTGCTGCAGAAACTTTAGATACCAGTTGCAATGCTAAAGAATTAGATTCTTTGTTACAGCTTCATCGTGCTGGAGAGATAATAGCAAGTGAATCTTTGCTTTCTGCTCTAAACATTCTTGTTGACGCCAAGAGTAAGGAGATTTTTGTTTGCAGGAAAGTACATGCTCTTATGATTAGTGCTGGCTTTTCCCTGAATATAGTAGACCTGAATCGTGCTTGTATTTCTCTGTTTGGGCATTCTTCTCGTTTGTTCAATGCAAACCATCTCTTTGCATGTCTTGAGGATCCTGATCCCTTGATCTGGCATGCTATTATTTCTATCCATGCTATATTTGAGGAGCAACGGTTTGCTCTTCTTATTTATTTCTAGATGATGGAAAAAGGTATGAAGCCAAACAAGTCGTTGCACTTGTGTGCTCTAAAAGCTTGCTCATACCCACATGCATTATATCGAGAGGAGAGAGAGAGAAAGAGAAAGAGAGAGAGAACATGATAGAAAAGAAGAGAAAAAAATTAATTGGTTGATTTAATTAAGTATTATATGTAAAACATATAGTTTAAATGAAAGTTAAATGATGTTAAATGCATGTGTCTAGATGAAATTAGATGCATAAATAGACATATGCCTATTTGAAGTGTGCATGAGTGCATGTGTGTGCATAAGTGTATGTGTGCATGTGTATGTATGATTGAGTGTATGTTATGTATGTGCATGAACATAAATGAGTGTTGTATGCATGATTGTGTGTTTGCATGTATATATGTGTATGCATGTGATGCACAAATGCATAAGCATGTAAACTAGGATGTGCATGTGTATATTAGAAAATCTGAATTTTAGTATATATGAACATGTGCATTAGTGTATGCATGATTAGCATGAATGTGCATAGATGTATGTCTACATAAGTGCATGAATGAATGTCTGTATGCATGTTTGCATGATTTTAGCATAGTATATGAGCATGTATTTCAGAATGCATGAATGCTTGAATATGTGAGTATATGTGCATGTTTATAAATTAAATGTATGTTAGCATATTTAAGAGCTATGTACGCATAAGACATATGTATGGATATAGTGCTAGCATAAGTTAGCATATATGTTTGAATGAAAATCATGAAAGTGTTTAAAACTTTATAAACTATACTTATGTTCCAAATGTTTCTTGCAGACATTGAAAGAAGAAGTGTCCGAAGAGCATTGTGAAAGAGTGAAGAATTCAACAATTATATGATCCAAAGATTTCTATTTTATGAAAAACCATTGAAGATTACCTTTGATCAAGCTATTTATCATATTCTTTGTATAGGAATCACTAGAATTTTTCATCCTTTTAGCTAGATTTTTATAATCTAGAAAGATTTATCTTTAGCATTGTTAAAACCTATTCTTGTTATTATCATTAATTCATTTCCTATTTGCATTAATCTTCATTGTCGATGTCTACAGAGCATTTAGTTGAATCTAAAAGTAATGCAACTATTGAAGTCGAACTAGAAGTCGTTAAGGACAAAATTACGCAAGAATCTTTAATCTCCGTATCTTATGAACATTGTCTTACTAGGTTTTTAACGTTATTTTCGATTGCATCTCCCGAACCTCAAGGTAGTGTTGATTATTTCCACCACCTCTAATTAGACGTACTCAACCACAACATATTGAAAACCAAGAAGAAGAAATTATTAAAGAACACATAACTGAGGAATCCTTAATTTTACCTTCATCTCAAGAAGCTATTGTTAGTATAGGGCAGCTCAATCATACGGTCCTTAGAAGTATAGACTGATAAGCTTACCTATTAGATATTTCCTAGATTTTTCATATTTGTTTTATATTAGAATTATTTGAAACTTCATTTACCCTAGTCGTAAAGAAAAATATACTTAATTTACCTGAGCTCTCTCAAACACCTTGTGTGTGCCGAAGGATTTAGTGGTTGGCTTGATCCACCAGCCGTGTGTCCACAACTTCCCGACATTTGGTGAGCCCGACTTGAAGGTTCGGTGCAGCATCTCAGGTATAAAGGTATATTCTTATTTCTGTTCGGTATATGCATATAGGAAATTTGGCGATTGAAGCAGAAGCATCAACATCCCTCATAGCTGAAGCTGACTCTAAAATCTTGTAATCTCCTGGCTGTTGAGAGCTGGTCATTGTGACTTGAGCGCCTCCACGGAGATTGACAAGTAGAAGGATCCTCGTCACGCTACCTTTGCCTCTCAACTTTTGTGAAAGCAACAATTGCACATGCATACTTAAATTGATGTATTAGATTAATTTGATGAGCCTAAACGTAAAGTCTTTGCATAAAGCAAATCACAAAGAGCCTCTTCATCGAGTTTAATTAGGTATATTTCTTTACTTCTATTTGCAAAGTATCTTTTACCACCGCATCGCAACAAGAACAAGAAATAGACGCACTACTAGGTGAACTACATACATATAGTTCATTTCTATCCGTAAAGTTAGATTTATATAATATGGCTAATCAATTTGAAGAACAACGTATTTGAAAAATAATTGATTCAATTAAAATGGATATGGGGGAATTTAATAGGACAAATGCTACTGCATACCTTAGGTATTATGAACAACTTACAAAACAATATGGGTTACCTGAGGATCATAAAAAAGACACATTTATATGTATTTCTCACAGTTTTACTAGAGAAAGAATTAAACTTAGAGTAGTTCAACCTAATATGACTTGGGCAAACTTTAAAACTGAGCTTCTTACTGAATTTTCACATGAAGATTACAGTAAGAATAATAAGGCTACATTTATGACATGGGTAGGAACTACAAAACTAGACCAACATATAACTCAAGGGTTAACTGAATTTGATGTTAAATTTAACCAAATGCCTTGAGCAGACCGAATTTTGTTGCTGATATGCTTGCTAGAGGTAGGTACGATGAGAATGATGAATCCAAATTAGATACTAATACGATTAATTATGATTCTCAAGTACATGTATATGAAAAATTTAATACTGATGAATATGAAGGAGAGTGGCTAGACATTGGGAGGTATCTTAGTACTTTAATTAGATCACCTTCATGGTCTTCAAATAGATTTAGAAATATTAGAAAAAGAGCTTTTAACTTTTTCTTAAAAGATGAACTAATTTGGAGACATGCAAGGGGGAAGATTAAATTTCCACAAAGGGTACTAGGAACTAGGCATCTTCAAATGCAAGTCATGAAAAGCATGCATGATACTTTATGGGCTGGGCATAAGGGATTTGTTGCAACTTATGAAAAAATTAGAGAGGATTATTGGTGGCCATGTATTTATGTTAATGTAAAGAATTATGTGAATTCTTGTGATGTATGTCAAGTTCATGCATCAGTTAAGCATAGGGATCCACTGCACCCTACCTATCCACCATGCATACATTATAAGTGGGTAGTTGACTTAGTGACCATGCCCAAAGGTATAGATAGGATGAGATACATAGTTCTTGCATGAGAAGATCTTACTAACCATGTTGAAGGCAGAGCTCTAAGATCAAAAACCACTTTCAATGTGTGTAAATTTCTTCTTCAAGATGTGATTTCAAGATTTAGGTATATTGAAAAGGTAGTAGTTGATAGGGGAGAATTAGATGCACAAGAGGCTAGAGATTTCTTTGCAAGGCATGGGATTCATTTAGCTCTTACCACTGTTTATAACCCTGAGGCTAATGGGAAGATAGAAAGAGGGCATTCTCCTATTATTAAAACGATTTCTAAAGCTTGCAAAGGAGAACTCAAGAATTGGCCAAAATTTCTAACATTTGCATTGTGGGCTGACAGAATGACCTGCACTAGAACGATGGGATTTATGCCGGCAGAGCAAATGTATTGCGAAAAGCCAATTTTTCCAATGCATACTCAAATCCTTACTTGGGCTACTCTTCCTTGGGAAGATAATCTATCTACTGAAGATTTATTAGCTCTAAGAATTCAGTAACTTGAGCAAGGGAATGAAAGATTAGAAGAAGCTGTAGCTAAATTGAAAGATTCTCGACTTAAGAATAAAAAATATTATGATAAATCACATAGGTTAAGGCCAAAGCCAATACAAATTAATGATTGGGTTTTGATATATG
This sequence comes from Ceratopteris richardii, assembly GCA_020310875.1. NCBI lineage: Eukaryota > Viridiplantae > Streptophyta > Polypodiopsida > Polypodiales > Pteridaceae > Ceratopteris > Ceratopteris richardii. Next base: position 19,152,244 of record CM035435.1, on the reverse strand, counting down.
ATAGCACATTCGATTCTCAGTATGATGCTCGTAGGAAATTAAAAAAGCGTTGGTTTGGACCTTATGTGGTGGTCAAAGTTTATGATAATGGAACGTATGCTTTACGAGAGTTGAATGGTACTCCTCTTAAAAATTTAATTGCGGGTAAAAGAGTTAAATTATTCAAACAAAGAAATGAATAAATTTATGACTTATTATATGATGAAGAATGTGATGAATGAATAGAAATGATATATGAATTTTTTTAAATATGTTTTTTCTTTTACATGTATGAAGAAAAAAAAAGTTTATTTATGAAAACTAATTTTACTTGTGAGTTTAGATGTTGTTGATTGTTAGCAAGAGTTGAAGATGCTTTTTGAGTAAATAAATTAAAGATTTTTTTATGATAAAGATGAAGATGAGAAGTGTTAAACGCGTAACTAACCGTGAGAGACGCGTTTAAACATCTATTCGGGTTCTTGGGAGTGGAAGGGGTCTGTTAAATAGAGGCCCTATACTTGATTTTCCCCAAAATAACCACTTTATACACAGCAATATACTAATGTTCAAGAACTCTATCAAGAATCTGTTTACACTTCACAATCTTACTATCTGTAATCGGACTCTTCCAAAGCTTACCGAACACACTCCAGCTAAGGCTCTCTCAGTGTACAGCGCAGACAATGTTCAGTACCGTAATACAAGATTACTTTTGTCTAGCTTAAAGAACTGATCCAACACAAACTACCGTACACAATAGAGTCAATAACAGTAACTCAATCTGTACCGTGCAGGTGCGGGTAATCCACCAGAACAGAAGACACAGGATGATTCAGAATTCTCAACCACACAGTACTGAACTGTCATTACTGGAGCATGGGCTTCATCAAACAACTTACAGAACATCAACAAAATAGAGAGACTCAACAGTATGCAACCTTATCAGAATAATCACAACGAAAACTACACAGAACGATTCGCTCAAAGAGACAGTCTGATAATCTTTTGGTCATCTATGTAGATTACCAACCGAACAGGTATCGATAAACAAACAAGACAAAGACAAGAGCAGGATACTCAGAATTACTCAACGCACACCACAACAACGTTACAGATCGATCACCTAGACAGACAGTCTGGTG